>CM035431.1:91167214-91434714 GCA_020310875.1 Ceratopteris richardii | reverse complement strand
AGTCACAGTCAGCACGATTAGGAGTGCAAAAATGAGCTCCTTTCAGCCTTCGGACAAACTCCCATACCATAGTGCATGTGCAAGCAATTTCATCTTTTTTTTAACCAAAGATATATACATGTTTCACTTTGCCAGTATAAGGATCTTGAAGTCTACTACAACTTTAGCAAACCATGATAATGTAGTTTTGTTCAACTTTTTGAGATACAATCATTGTTCTATATCAGGGTATTTTAGGTAGTGGTCATGGCTAAAAGTAGTGATGCATTCGATATGGTGGTTGTGAAGGATAAGTTGGATGGTACCAATCACCCATTATGGGCTTATATGATGTGTCATGTATTGGTTGCAAAAGGAGTGTGGAATATTGTGCAGGGTGTTGAAAAACCTCCTATTATACCTATAAATATATTACTAAAGGTGATGTAGATGGCATTGAAGATGGTGATATTCTTCATGTTCCTGTTTGTGTTGTCATTCCTACTACACCCATTGTAGATAGAATTCCTTGGGATGGAAGAAATGCTGAAGAACATGCATTGATAGCTTTGTCTATCAAATGTGCCATTATTCCTCACGTTCACTCTTGCAGAACAACAAAGGATGCTTGGGATACATTAACCACTTTATACCTGGCAAGGAATGAGGTTTGTGTTGCTTACCTTCAGAAAACGTTGGAGAGTGGGCACATGAATGAAGAAATTCCATGGACACTTTTTTTTTTACAAAGATCAAATATTTGAAGGAACAATTGATTTCTACTGATGAAGTCTTGCCTGAGAGTTCACTTGTGTAAACTGTTCTAAATGTTCTTCTAGATTCATATCACAGTTTTGCTTCTACTCTTGGATTGATAATGAAAGGCCATCCAAATGCCTTAACATTTGAGGAGTTAGTTTGTGTTCTTTTGCAGGAAGATTAGTCTAGGTAGAACACATCCATTATGCATGTTGTAGATCAATCTTTCCTATGTAGTGAGAAGGGCAAAGGTGAATGGCACTCTTCTACTAGTAAGTAGAAATCTGCTAATTCTATAGAATCAAAGAAGGATGACAAAGAGGAGAAGAAAAAAAGTAGAAAATGTTTTGCAAATACTATACAGGAAATGATCATGTCATAGAGAGTTGTCCAAAACTGGCTGCAAAAGAGGACAAAGAGGCTACAATGGTTGCTGTAGATGCCTCTACACCCACAACATAATGTGCTAATCTTATATAGAGTTAAGAATGCATATTTACTAATGTTTGCAGTTATGACCCATCTTCACATTAATACTATATGTATATAGTAGAATCAGATGTTTGGTTCTTTGATAGTGGGGCAACCAAACATATTACCTCATAGTGTTGTTTCTTCATTTCACTTGAGCCTACCCCTATAGGGAATACTATCACATGTGCCAACAACTCCTCTTATCTTGTTATGGGAGTTGGTAAGATCATTCTTACTACTGCTAATGGTAGTTCTTTTAAATTGTTAGATGCTTTATATATGCCAGGGATCAAGAGAAATCTATTATTAGTTTCAAAATTAGCCAAGATTGCTTCCCTCATGAGATTTCTTAATGATAGATGTAGAGTTCATGATCTATCAAATGGCAACATCATTATTGTTTTTGGCATTTTTATGTCATGGGTTGTATAATGTCATAGATTATGAAAAATCTATGAATGATTGAGCATGTAAAGTTCAAGATTCGTAGGCTATGTCAGATGCAAAGCTTTGGCATGCACGCTTTGGTCATCTGAATTTTGCTAGTTTGCTACACATGAAAAAATATGAAATGGTGTCCTCTTTTCCCAAACTTGAGGCACCTAGTGAACATGTATGTGAAGGCTATATTTTGGGTGAAATATCATTTTCTTGCTTCCCAAAAGATAGTTGAGTTTGAGCTACTCAAAATTATAGCTTGTTCATATTGATGTCCGTGGTCCTGTGCAAACACCTTCTTTTGGGAACTATCTTTACTTCGCGACTTTCATCGATGATTTTTCTAGCCATGCATGGGTATATCCATTGAAAGAAAATTCCAAAAGTGTTTATGTGCTTCAAACAATTTCTAGTTTTGGCTGAAAATCTGTGAGCATTTAAAAATGGGCACCCTTTGTTCTGATCGAGGGGGGAATATATGTCTTTTGATTTTAATGCATTTCTAGGTGAACAGGGAAAAAACATTAGTGTATAGCGCCATATACATCTCAATAGAATGGATTTGGTGAAAGGAAGAATAGGTCACTTATGGAGATGGCCAGGTGTATGGTCAGTGGTCAAGCTTTACCACATAGTTTCGGCCTTGAGGCTGTTATGTGTGCAGCATATGTACTTAACAAATGGCCCACCAAAGCATTGCACTCTATCACTCCATATGAGGCTTGGCATGGTCGTAAGCCATCTATTGCTCACCTGCATGTTTTTGGTTGTCTAGAATATGCATTAGTGCTTGAACAACAACGTAGGAAACTGGATGATAAAGAAGTGAAATGTTTTTTTTTTGGGTATAGTTTTGAAAGCAAATGTTATTGTCTATATCATCCAAAAAAAAAAATCATTTTGGTTAGCCGTGATGTTGTTTCTATGGAAGATGTTATTCAGTCATTACTTTCATGTACTAAGGTGACATTAATTAGCTCCGTAGACATGTATGAGACTTTGCTGCCTCTTTTTTTTTACAGGTGGACAGTCTAATGCTGGTCCTAATGAGGCAACTTCTCAGCCTTTACAAGTTTCATATGATGATGCAGATCATTCCATTTCTAATGTAGATTTACATGATGCACTTGTTCATAAGAGAGCTGATATTGAGTGGGCAAAAACTATGCCAAAATGGCTAGTGTAGACTTTGCATGATAGCAAATTAGATGCACCTCTGTCATATTATACTTGTTTAAGCTATGATAGTGCTTTTTTTTCATTGGATTGCTATGCTATGGTTGCTTACAGTCTTTGTGATGAGATTGAGCTAGTTTCATTTGGAGAAGCACAAAAGCTGGAAAATTGGATGGTTGCTATGCAATCAAAATATGATGCTATCATGAAAAATGGTACTTGGTCTTTATGTTATTTGCCTCCTTCCAAGAAGGCCATTGGGTCTAAGTGGGTATACAAGCTGAAGCGTAAGCTTGATGGAACAGTTCATAGGTATGAGGCTAGGCTTTTTGCAAAGGGTTATGCTCAAGAAAGAGGTATTGATTTTCATGAGAAGTTTGCTCCTACATGCCAAATGACTATTTTTTGTAGCATCTATGCACTTCTAGCTCATCATGGTTGTAATGTAAATTAGTTGGCCGTTAAAATTGCATTTTTGAATGGTGAATTGCATGAAGAAGTTTATGTTTTTCAGCCTCGTGGCTTTGTGTAGAAAGAACATGGAAATGAGGTGCACAAGTTCAGCAAGGCATTGTATGGTTTGAGGCAAGCACAATGTGCTTGGTATGAAAAAATACATGCTTACCTGATTGCACATGGTTTTGAGAATAGTCCGACTAATAACACCTTATATGTTAATCATGCAAATGATGTGCTTCTGATCATTGTTATCTATGTTGATGACATGCTACTCACTCGTCCTCATGAGAAGCATATTGTTGATTTTAAGGCTGATTTGCATGGCCCATTTGAGATGTTAGATTTGGGTCATTTACATCATTATTTGGGCATTCCCTTTATGAGTGTTGATGCCAGAAAAGCTTTGTCTGAAACAAAATATATTGACACATTATTGCAACATTTTGGCCTTGAAGGCTACAAAGCTATTGCCACTCCTATGGAGATAGGTTTACAATTGAGCTTTCATGATGTTGAAGCTGCATTTGATGTTGTTCTCTATTAGTAGGCTATTTGATGCTTGATTTACTTATGCATTACTTGGCCATATATTCAGTTTGTTTTCTCATAGATGAGTAGGTTTATGCATTGCCTAGGTGTCAAGCATTGACACGCACTTAAGCACATCTTTCACAACTTGAGTGGTACCTGGCTACTTGGATTGTTTTATTCCAAGGGGGGATCACTAGGCCAGATTTACATGCTTTTTTAAATTCTGAGTAGGCTGGTTGGTATGACATTCGTGTGTCCACTAGGGGGTTTTGCTTCATGTTTGGTAGCTCATGTATATCTTGGATGAGCAAGAAGCAGCCTACTATGGCCATTTCGAGGTGTGAGGCTGAGTATAGGGAAGCTTTCACAATGACTATTGAGTGTGTCTGGGTCAGATGCCTTATGGCTAATTTTGGTGTTGGTGAGTCTTCTCCCACCACCATGTTCACTTATAGGTAGAACGCATTGGCAGTTGTGAGGAACCTTGTGTTGAATGCTCACACTAAGAACATTGAGGTGCACTAATATTAAGTCAAGGAGAGGCTCTCTGCTAGATAGATCTGTTTGGAATATGTGCCCACATATGAGAACATTTCAGGCCTTTTCACAAAGGCTTTGCCTAGGCAGAAGTTTCAAGCTTTCCGCAAAGCTTTGGGCTTCCTTTTGTGGATTAATTCCACATAGCTTGGAACTTCCTTATACATGAGTGACAGATCCTAGTTCACTGCATCACTCCTAGTGGGAATTTGTTGATATATTTAGGTAGTGATGTGTGTGAACACACTAGGATCGCTATGGAAATTTTTCCCTCTTTAGGAGGTTTTTTTTCCTTGGCTTGTATATATGCCTATTACCCTAATGGGCTACTTATCTTTGTACATTCTCTTGGTAATACATTCAGTATTGTGTGTTGTGCTCCAAGATTCTTCTTCTTCCTTGTGCTGCTTGTGTGCTTTTGTAGACCTCAAACTCCAACAGTTATGAGCTCAACATCTGCAAACGCTCATGTCAAATTTTCAGGGTGTAGCAATAAGAAACCGTAAGACAATGATTGATCTTTAACACACACTAGAAGAAGCTAAACGACACAATATTTTCAAAATTGTAATTCTGACGAATCCTTAACCATGAACATTAGATTGTTGAGTATGGAGAACCAAGTTTCACAAATTTGCTAACTTTTGAGAACATGACACAAAGAAAAGGGGCATTGAGCAAGATCTAGATCAACTATGATTGTATTCACATCTAAATGATAGTGCAAGAACATATAGTGATTATAAAGGTTCTTTCAAGTCTCATTGTGGTTATCCATGAGTCCTAACAACCAAAATCAATTCAAAATCCTTACAGGAATAAATTAGTTGTGATGTATCCCCTGTTCCTACAATCTACAAGATGAGTAATCAATTTTAAAAATTGATTTGGAGACCAACCACTTGACGCATAGTTTATGCTTCATATTACATTTCCAAATAATAGTCAAATGCTTATGGTTCATGAGAAATTGTTCAAGTCAATGTGCAAAGGAAAATTTGAAGTTATCTAATTCAGCCTCATGATTAAAACCCATTACAAGAAATATTCTTTGTTGTCCAAAATGAACCTTCATCTTTAATCATGTTGAAATCTTTTTGTTGTAATAGCTCCCCCCTCAAGCTAAACATTCTTGGGTCTTGAAAGTATGATGATTTGCATATGTGCAATAGTGTTGGATCCACAAAGTTTTACTCCATCTAAAGTTGTGGTCATCATATCTACAACTTGTTTATGTGTTGGAACAAATGATGCATCAATCTCCTTTAATAAGAGTTTTTTCTCTAATAAAATGCTAATTAACCTCTATATGTTTGGTTCTTTCATGGTATATAGGGTTTGCTACTTGATGCATTGAAATCAAGTTATCTCAAAAAATGTGAGTTTAGATCTCACAAATCCTAAATCTCTAAACAACTCCTTACACCAGATAGCTTCCTATGTGGCTATTTTAAAGCCTCTATATTCAGCTTTGGTAGAGGATAGTGCTATTATGGGTTGCTCCTTAGAAAATCTGTATCTGAATATAATTTGAGATCCAAAGCAGATGTATAAGAGTAGAATATACCTTCATTGATAGTGCCTTTAAGGTACTTTAGCACTCTTGTAGTTGCATCCATATGTGGTTTTCTCGGAGCGTGCCTAAATTAAGTAAGTGCTCCAATACTATAGGGTATATGTTCCCCTATATTTCTAGCATAGATAAGACTACCTACAAGACTTTAATATTCCTTCACATCTTCTATGTGTTGTCCTTCATAAACACTAAGTTTATGGTTCGTTTCCATAGGTATTCTTGCATGTTTGACATTATCCATTTTTTACTTCAAAAGTATATCCTAAATATAACTTCTTTGAGCCAATTACATCCCCTAATCTATGTAGATAACTTGCATGCCTAAGAGGAATGTGATTTCTCCAAGATCACTAATCTTGAATTCCACCTACATGGGTTTCTAGATTCTTTCTACCCCAATTATATCATCACGTTTCATAATTATGTCATCTACATAGACACATAAATAGAGAACTTCATCATGGATCATTTTGATGTTAATAATGGATCTATTTTAATTGGTTGGAAACCTTATTCTTGCAAGTAGCTTACCAACCCATAAGTCCAATCTCTAGGGGCTGTTTTTAGAACATATAGTGCTTTGGTAAACTTGCAAAAATAATTAGGATAACTAGGGTTTTCATACCTAGGGTTTTGTGACATATGTAGCTCCTTATTGGTCCATTATCAAATCAAGTGGAAGTAGCTTCCAAATCCTTGTAGTTGCAACACTTAGCAAGGTTCTAATGGTGGTCATCTTGGCCACACATGAGAAAGTTTCTTCGTAAGATATGCCCTATGTTTGAGCACATCCTTTAGCAACCAATCTAGACTTATACTTTGAAATAGGGCAATCTAGATTCCTCTTACGTTTGTACACCCATTTCCATCCTATTACCCTTGTGTTGGTTTACATAGGAACCAACTCACATGTGTCCATCTATTTTAGATCTTTCCATTTTTTTGTTCATGGATTTCTCCCAATTAAGACTACCTTTCGCTTCTTCATAAGTAGACAACTCTTCTGAAGGTGGATAGTATTTTTAGTTACAAATGTTGAATCATAACCAGACATTGGAAGTTGTCTTCTTTCCCTTGTTAATCTTCTAGGCGTATTTTCGGAGCATTCTCCACATTCTTGCATCTTGGCCTTTCCTCTTGATTTTTTGAATTTTGTAATCTCTCTATTTACCATCTTGTTGTACTTGTGCATCATGCTTATCGTCTAATGGAAGGAATTTTATATCAAGCTTTTAAGGTAGCTTTACCTTTTGCTTGTCTTCTTCATACCATCACATGTGTTCTTGAAATACAACATCCTTGCTTGTTGTGATTTTCTATGTAGTTGAATTGTAGAATTTGTGGCCCATTTTTGTTGATTCATATCTAATGAACACAACCTTGGGTGTTGTTTCATCCCATTTACATTTGATTTTTTAACGTACATGCACATATAGTAAACAACCAAAGACTTTGCAATGACCTAGGCTTGGCTTTCTTCCATTTGAACATTCATAGAGATTAATACCTTGAAATGATTTAGATTTTATTCTATTGACAAGATATACAAAATTAGATATTGTTTGTACCCATAGGTAGTGTTGAAGCTTCTTTTCTTCAAGCATAGTCTTAGCTATCATAACTAAAATTTTGTTTTTCCTTTTAGCAACACCATTCTGTGGAGTATAGTACCTAGTGGTGACCTCTCTTTTGATACCTTTATCCTACAAGTATTCATCAAAATTGATGGAGAAATATTCTCCTCTCCATCAGATATAAGCTTCTTCAATTTCATGCCAATGTAGTTCTCTACATGTGCTATATATATCTTAAAAAAATCAAGAACTTCACTCTTGTTCTTAATAAGGTATAAGATTCTTCATCTACTATGATCATGAACAAAAGATACATAATACCTCAAGATTGCTAATGATGGTTCTTGACTTGGGCCGAACGCATTTGTGAGTACTAGTTCAAAGAGGTTATTGTGGATGTACCCTTTACTATGGTAAGGCTATCTTTATGGCTTCCCAATTTGACAAGCATCACACATGTTGATCATATGCTGATTTGAAATTTTTGGAAGCTTTAGAACCCTTTGATCTTGACACATATCCTTTGTTGTGCTTTCATTAACATGATCAAGCCTCTTATGCCACACTTCTAGCTCACTTAGGGTTTGTGACCCAAAGTTGTGTAGAGCTACATTTCTAGTCTCGCTCGCTTAAAGTGTGAAGATCCTACCATATTTCTCACCTATGGCTATCTTTTTGAAACCTTGGCATGGATCTTTCACATATGATCCATGTTGTGTGAACCTAACCTACAAGATTTTTTCTACAATGTAGGCTTCAATTATTAGATTTTTGCTAGTAGTGGGTACATAGAGAACCTTACTCAGAATATTTGTTCTGCCATTGGATGTTGTGATATATCCAATTCTTTTCGTATTGTGCTTGATATCATCTCCTATTTTTACCTCATGCTTATGCTTAAATTTTTCCAAGTCTGAGAAAGAGCAACATTCCCTACACATGGTTTGAAAAACCAGAATCTATTTAGAAAAAAGATCATCCTCTTTACCTTACTTATGTTCAAAATAAGTAGAAGTGATGAATCGTCATTGGATTGATGCTCGGAGTAGTTTCTATAATATCGTGAGTATTGTCTCTATTATTGTTGTTGTAGTTTTGTACACATGTGCCTCTTGTATTTCCAGATCTGACCTTACCTCCTCTTTTCTATGTTTTCCCATTAAACCAAGATTTTTAAAAGTGTAGTTAGAAATGTTACAAATTGCACAAGGCTCACCTTCTTTTCCTTTACTCTTGTCTTGTTTGGCTCCTTTCTTCTTTCCCTTCCATTTTCTTCTACGTGCATAGTTGTCTTAGGAAACTTCTTCATCATCATCATCCTCCTTCTTCTTCCCTTTGTTCTTCTTATCCTTATTATCTTTATAAAGAGAAATTCGAGAGTTACCTTGGAAAGAGTTACCTTCCTTTATGTTGTTGTTGGCCTCTTGGTTGAAGAGTAGTCTAGGAAATATTTTGAAGTTAGGTGTATGCACATCCATGATGAGGTCATAGGTATTTGTGAATGATTGCCAGTGTCTATCATTCCTAAAATAATTTGGGATCTGCCTCATAATGGTTTCATCCTCAATCAACTCTCCAATTGATGCTATTTTATATTCAAACTCATTGACTTTGCTATCAAAGTCTATGATTGCCTCCTTAGGTGTCTTAGTCATTTGGTTAGGATCATTCCACAAGTGATTCTAGCTAACTTTGGTGCTAGCATTGAAGAATGCCAAAAGTGCATCCCAAGTTTCTTGAGATGTTTTATAGCTTCTAATATGTGGAACCAAGAAATTGGAGATATAGCTTAGGATGGAAGACTTGGTGGTATAAAGTAATTTTATGACATTAGAATTCAAGAGGTTCAAAAGGATTTGGGATCGGACATTGTTTGGTCATTCAAGTGTATGGAAAAAGTCTTGAGAGTAAACTTAAGTGAAGGTGCTTAGGCTCTTTGGACAAGCAAAGTTGCTTGGCCTAGTGGTTAAGTCATATGAATGAGAAGGAAGATGTCTTGGGTTCAACTCGTATGACAAACATGGGAGAGTGTCCTTCCCAAGGAACTCAAGAGCCTTCTAGAAGCATAGTGTATGGTCGGGAAGAGAGAAGACATTCATTCATGAGCTGGTTAGGTAGAAACTGTATTGCATTGGTATTAGAGCTTTCATGGTGACCTAGGTGTGAGCATCATCATCTTCATGCAAGCTTTGCTAGTTTGGTGACTAGGGACATATTGTTGTTCTTTCTTCCACTATAATTAGAGTACTAATTCCTTCTTGGCTTCATAATCTTCCCATTATGTAAAATCTAGCCATCCATGGTGCTCCATGACCATGGCATTGTAGAGGAGCACGCCATGTAGAATGTGGAGAAGAGTCAGTGATGGGAGTAGTTGCAAAGGTACTTCAAAAAGATAAAAAATTTCTTTTGGGATCTTTATCCTCCTTCACCCATAAACATCATCCATGGGACACCTCCCTTAGCTACCCATGCGGGTAGAGCTCTAGCTGAGTTGCTTGCATAGAGATTAGTTGTCCGACCTACCCACGTGTCTAGAGGACCTACTTAAGCTCTTCATGAGCTATCTTTGCAATTGATTTTGAGGCCCAAGTTCATATAACTTTAATGGTTTGAACTTGCAAGCTTGATTTTATTCATTCTCTCCCTCAAGGAAGGATAAGGGAGACAAAGTCAAAGTAAGAAAGAATTTTGGGAGCTTTTCTTCTTCACATTGAACCAGCAAGGGAACAAAGCATTCGACTTCATCAACTCTTAGAGGTTTTCCATGTCATAATTCTAGCAGCCTCTACTACAATCTAGTCTATGCCAAAACATATCAACAAATTCTAAATATTAAAAAGATGGGGTGATGAATACCCAACATCTACTTATATATAATCTAGAGGCTTAGTGGTGTGGCCGTGCTGATTCCAATCATTTACTATTGTGTGCTCCAAATTGATAAAATTGCTGGTAGACATGAGCTTATTTTCATACAATTCACCAACCACTTTTAGGCCCTCTATTAAGAGCTTTTGACATCTTTAGGGCCTTGTGATGGCTTTTCCTGGAATTATCTACCCTTTTACCTCTTAATGATAAGTCCCAAAAGAATTCACTTTTCATCCATGCCACATGAAATTGAGTGGTCTCATTGTCGCCTCATGGTGGTCATGCCAAAATTAGCTAGAGGAGGAGCTTGTTTTGGATGTGCCAAAAATGGGTAGAGGTGGTGCCCTTCTTTTGTGTATGTGCCAAAATAGGGTGAAGTCTTGCCTTATTTTAGAAATATCACAAACAGATGGTGAGCATGCCTTGTTTTTGAAGTGTGGAAATTTTTGGCCACCGAAAGCTTTGATCCTTTCCATCACATATTCCAACCATATATTGTTTGTAGCCATATTTCTAGAGAGTTAGGGCATAGGGGAGTCGAGAAGAACCAAATCAACAAGGAGTTCAATGTAGATCGAACAAGTAGGCCAAGAAATTCTTTTTCCAAAAAGAAACAATTATCAATAGTGATTCTCATAACTTGACTACATTGTAAATCCTAGTTTTGATAAATTTTGCTCCATTTTCTTCAAGCCAAGGAGTCCTCAAGCTTGAGGAGTCCTAGGTCTATGTACATACCAATTTTCATAATTTTTATAGCTTGTTTAAGCCTTCAAAATAGCTTAGGGTCCTAAATTTTAACTAGGTCAGACACTAGGTATGAACAAGCCCAAATCTAGTCAAACACTATAAATGGAGCTAGAGAGCTTTTTTTTTAGGCTAGATTTTTGGAGGATGAAGCAACTTAAACACATTGTAAACTTGTTTTTGGATATTTAAAGATTCCAGTGATCCATTTCTTTTTCTTACCATGTGTATATGTGTGTATATGTGTGAATGTTTGTGTGCTTCCTACTCACACAATTGTAATCTCACTTGCTCATGGTTTTCATACCTCCCTCATGTCTCCTTGGATTGAAAATTATGAGATGGATCCCCTCATGTTGATGTTTACAATTGTGCTAGAGTGACACTAGATTTGGCATGGTTGCAAGGGATCGAGCTTCAAGGACAAGCATATGATGGTAAGACATAGAGACGTGATGCTAGAGAGCTCAGTTTTGAGGTTGGATTTTTGGAGATTGAAGTGACTTAGACACATTGTAAACTTGTTTTTGGCCTATTAAATATTCCATCGCTCCATTTCTTTGTCTTACCATGTGTATATGTGTGTATGTGTGTGCATGTTTGTGTGCTTCCTACTCACACACTTGTACTCTCACTTCCTTATGGTTTTCATACCTCCCTCATGTCTCCTCGGAATGAAAATTAAGAGGTGCATCCCCTCACGTTGATACTTATGATTGCACTAGAGTGACAAAAAAATTTGGCATCATTGCTAGGGATTGACCTTCAAGGACAAGTGTGTGATGGTAAGACATAGAGATGTGATGTTGGCATCATAGGTGAAATCTTTCGTTTTTATGTTTCTATCTCCCTCATCATCCTCATTGCGACCATCCTTACTCCCTCCCTACCTCCATCTCCACCTCCACTAAATTCCACAAATTTTGGTCATGTTCTCTCCTTCCCTTCATTCTTTTCATTTCCTTTGTGAGAGTGAGAGAGACAAAGAGGGATTGTGGGTTATGTGTTTTCATTTTCTTTGAGCTTTTTAGTAGGTATAAGCATCCACAACAATAGTAATATGTCCACCAAGTATGGAATTCTCTATAGGCACCCTAAAGTGAAAGATTTCTTCAATTATGATCGACACAAAAAGTGGATAGAAGGTAATTCATCGGCTATTTTTTGTTTTGTAATGTATGAGAGAGATTATTTTAGGATTCACATAGAATTCACATGAGTGCAACTCAGACCTTGAACTATTTGACACGAATGATTCAAGTGATTAGGGGAATGAGAGATTCTTGGATCGATCTAATCACTTTAATTGGTCATTTGCATTGAATCCAATTTTTGTACTATTTTTTGTTTTCTAAGGTATAAGAGAGAGAGAGAGAGGTTATTTCAATATTCTAATGGAATTCACATAAATGCAAGTCAGAGCTTGAATATTTTGACATGAATGATTCAAGCTATTAGGGCAATCCAAGCTTTTTGGATGGCCATTATCCCTTCAATTGGTCGTGTCTTAAATTCTTGATTTTCTTGTTATGTAGTCTCATATGCATATGTTTGATCCTCCTTTCAATCCCTTTTACAACAAATCATGGCCAAGACAAAGAAGATAGCAAGAAATTTGTACACTACTAAGCATCAAAATCATGAGGGATCTATTCTAGAGAGTCAAGGACCTACTCCAGAGGCTTCAAATTTCTAGAATCAGGGTGTTCCGCAGAAGCCATATTTAAAGAAGAGGGTAAAGTACCATGTCAAATCAATGACGGAAATTATAAGAGCTCAAAACTCTACGGGACTCCTCATATGAAGACTTCCATTCATGCGATTCATAAAAAAAATCTCCACCAATATTTGCTCAGTGATGAACACAACTTCATTCGTGAAGGTCAAATGACGAACCCACGCTCTTCTGTGCATGCAAGAGGTAGCAGAATATTTTTTAATTCACTTCATGAATGATGCTTACTTATGTGCTACACATTATCACAAGGTGATACTTATGACCAAGGGCTATGTTGTAGTGTCTCGTCTAAGATATAAATTTGACAAAACCATTGTACCTCTTTGATATTCTCAATATTCGTCTAGCAAGAAACCCTAAGCCATCTATCATATAAATTGAAGAGGTCCCTTCTCATGGACAAGAAATGCAGCACATTTGTGTGAGGAGAAGAGAAATAAGATTCTTTTGTGAGAAGAAGTTGTTGTCCTTGAGGACATTCAAAGATTGAGAAAAGAAAACTCAAAGCTTTTAAAGAGAGAAGATGGCCAAGTTATTGTGAATGTATCAATGAGATGGGAGGAAGACTACATGCTTGACATAAGGCTTGAAGACAAAAAGAATGTTGAGAGAATTCAATGTTGAAATCTCTCACTGCATAGTCAACATAGCTCTCAGGTATTGTCTAAAAGCCATAATATATTTATCATTTTCTCAGTAACTGAAATCCTCCTTAGTGCATCTTGTCTTGTTTTATATTGTAGGGTCTTGGTCTAGCAATGTGAAGAGATAGTCTCAAGGAAGGTCTTTCTCATGGATCCACCTATGAATCAATGTATAGTGTTATCAGCTTACTAGAATAAATCAACTCTTGGTTCTTGGGATGGTCAGGGGTCTGTATTACAGAGGCCCTATGTGTATTTTCCCAGATAAAACATTCACTGAGTAGTGTTATTCATCACTTTACTCTAACTATTCCCTAGCACACTTGTAAATAGTAATTTCATCACCAAACTTTTTAACATAAAGCGAATTACTTCACCACAACAACCCATGTCATTCAATTATGCAAAATAAGGCGGACTTCTTTATAGATAGGTGACACAATCACAATTAATTCATATCTTCGCCAGCAAAGTATTATGCAGATAGGATCATCGGAATGACTTAATACTCAAAACAATAAATGATCATTACACCAGTATGAGCAAAGTTTGCGCTGAAAAACGATCCACGGGTGCACCACCCAGACCTACAGTCCGAAGTTGTGCTTCTGCGCATCTGCTTCCGCATACCTTTTCGTTATCAAAGAGTTACAAAAAATAACTAAGAGTCATCGATGATGCCTTGAATATACATAGCATAGGATAATTTAAAAGTATTTGAAATCTTCTGTTTCAAGGACTCTAACATGTCCTCGAGAACATGTGGCTCTACCAAAAGAGCATTTGTGCCCACCGAACTGGAAGCAATGACTTGAGAAAGCAAAACTTCACTTTGGTTCTATAAAAAAGCTTCTTGTAGATAGAAGTCATTGGTGATGGCTATATCTCTGCATAACTTGGCATTAGCAATCTCTCCATCTATTCGTGAAAGGCGATCCTACTAAATACCAAGTTGCCTTTCTTAGTGATCTAACTCCTGCTATTGAAACTGCATTGTCCAGAAAAAATCTTGATGATCCTTCTGAATCACTTTGATTTCTTTCTTTAACTTAATTGTATGACCAATCTCTTAATCTAACACTTGAACTTTTTGGAACAATTCTTATGTAAACTTTTTCACTTCTTCTTCACCATGTAGTACCTTGTTAGAGAGCACCTTAGAAGCTTGTCCGATTTTGATAAGGCGGGTGCAAGTATTAGCCAACTCACAACCAAGAGCGGTCATTGCATCATCTTTATCTATCAATGCCTGCTTAAGAAGATCAATCTTCGTGTCTTTGGCTGCAATAATCTCATCCTTTGCGGTAACATGTTCCTCTATGACCACCAAAACCTCTTCCTATAGGGGAGCGATATTGGCCTCTAACATATCAAATTTCACGCACGGATTGTTGGGCATCATGCAATTGAGCGAGGAGTTGCTTGGATAAGTGAAGAAGGAAGTCACCGATCTAGGCTAATTTTGCAAACACATCCGGTACTAAAGAAGTTGATAGTGGTTGAGAAGGCTTGACAGAAACTATAGCAGAAGATGAAGGTGGAGAGTAATTGGGTGAAGAGGGGATAGGGTGAGAGTGGGATACCGCAACTGAATGATTAGGGGACAAAGGGCATATCCGGGAATTAGTACGTAAAGCTACCCAAGAAGGTGAAGGAAGAGGGTTTACCAGATTTTCTATATTATTACTGTCAGGCATGGACTTCGGTGGAGAGGGAGGCACAGTGGACTCAACCTTGTCCGGATGGACATCCTAGTGGACGAGGCTATAACTTCCTACGTGGTTGGATGTTTGGTGTGAGCAACCCCTCTCTTTTGAGGCTATGTCTAGGACAACCTCCTGGTGCTTGTCTGTTGTCTCGGTGTGTTGAACATCTTCCATAACCGTGTCTTCAATGGTTTTGTCATTAGGTGAGGGCGAGGCTAAAGATGCATGCAGTGATGAAGCTATGTCCTGAACAAGTACCTGAATAGAAGAGGCATGAACTTGGATTTGAGAAGGGCTCACCTTCCTACGTTTCTCTCTAAGAATTTAAAAAGATCTTCCTTATCATCATCAGCACCCATCACCTGCTCAGACTCCTCGCATAATAGGAGATTATCCGTCGGAGGGTTCAAAACATGATTCATAACGGGGAGGAGGAATGATAGGAGGTGAGGCAATCGGGTGTGGGGACATTCATCTTGGGCTAACTGATGTATAATGGTTTGACATTCACAATGGATGCGTTGAAAAAAGAATAATGCCCAATTGAGAGGTTCACATGCAGCACCATCAATCAAAGAATAGAAAGGGCGAGAGATACTCTAAGTTTTCTTTTGGAGATTGAGTGCGGTCACCAAAATTTGCAATGCACAAAATTTGGGCTCGAGCCGGCACAAGATGGCAAACACATTGGAGGACTGTTGGGGAAATAAGTCCTTCAGTGTAGCCAATGGATGAAGGGTAGCGTTCATTCGTGCATCTTGTGGGAGATGGAACATCTCTGCCACAGTGTTTAGGGTAACCACCGTGCATGGGTTTAGGCAAGTAATAGGCTTGTAGGATTTTGTCAGAGGGATATATATAATGGCCGCAATCACTTCAGCAAAATAAGGATGCGATTTGACCGAATGCCAAGGCAACTCGATGAATGCCAGCAAGCCACGAGGTCAAAGGAACTCTACCAGGTGGAAGGATGAATTCAAATCTTAGGCTCCAACAAAAGCTATAAAAGAGGACATGAAAAGCTCGCATGTATCTCGAGGTTCAAAGATCATATTCATGTATTTTCATTGAGAAGAGGAGCTCACTTGATAGCTAACTCTTTCCACACTCATTGAGCAATAATGTGTTGCCAATGACATTGTATTTGTACTTAAGTTAAATCATACATGATCATTACTTCTTACTCTCATATCTCTTTCACACTCCATCAAAACAATAAATTTGTTTGAGCTAGTTCTCACTCTATAGTGCATCATTTCCGGTGATTTAAAGCATGAAATCTTTAACACACTGTCTATTTTAATCCTACAAAGATTCATTACTAATCCTTCTTGCAATCATCAGATATTGATCAATCATTTCTCACTGGTCTGTGACTCTCAAGGCTCGTAAAAGTTGGGATGGATGCATAACTTGCTAAACATATTTCTCTGCATATAGTTTATTATTTTAGATGATTCCACTCATGATTGGTAGCTTTTTAAGCTAATTGAAGTTCTCGAAAAGGAATTTTATCAACTGCTGGTGTACTCAGAGAATGATGCAAAACTCTAAGTAGGTGTCTCAACCAAAATAGTAAGTTTTAGAACTTGGATCATAAGCCAACCTATCTATTTTGATCCTATTATTCGTGCATCATCTTCCAAGTAACATATATGATCATTTAAGCTTATTAGCTAGCTAAAACGGCCCACAACACTCTCTATCCATCACTTATAGTAGGTGTGAAGCAGATTTAGCTACAACAACTTATCTCGTGTGATTATCCACCATCTCCTATTATAGTCGTATCAGAGCAATTACAATCAAGATGGGAGATGGATTTTCATCTTTCATTCACAAATTGGACAGGAACAACTACTCAGCATGGTCACTAAGGATGGTAGCATACCTTCAAGGGAGAAGCTTATATCGATACATCTCAAGAGATGAAGACATGCCAATCTTGAGGAGCAAGCATCAACCAACAAAGGAAGAGCAAGAGAGGCTAACCACATGGTGTGCAAAGGATGATTGAGCCAGGTCATATCTATTAAACTCAATCTCTAATTTCTTGTTACCACATGTTAGAAATTATAAAACCTCCCAAGAGACTTGGGAAGTGCTTTCATCATACTTCTCCTCCAACACACAAGCTAGGAAGAATCAGTTGTGGATGGAATTCACAACCCTCAAGAAACGACCAAAGCAAGGAGTGGCTGATAATGTAACCAAAATGAAAGATGTTGCAGACCAACTTGCAAGCATTGGAGAAGAGATAGTGGAAGAGCACATTGGGAGGTAGATCATGAATGGAATAAAAGCTAATGACAAGTGGGAGTCTTTCACCACAACTATGGATCTCTACATGGATATGCAAGTACCTGATCTCAACATCTTGATGGGACAACTCTTCACCCATGAGACAAAGCTCAATGGAAATTTTGATAACTGAAGAGGTAACCAATCTTCTACCCTTTATACAGATAAGAATAAAGCTAAGCATAAAGGTAAAAGTAAGAAACAGGATGAAGAGGCTAGTACCTCTCAAGATAATTATGTAGGAAGAGGAAGAGGTGTTAAAGGTAGGGGCAGATGAGGTAAGCAAGGTAGGGGGAGATCTTAAAACAATTCACCATGTAGAAGGTACTTCAATTTCTCTATTTTCTTTTTTATTCTCCTCATTCTCTAATTTCAACTATTCTGCTAACTCTTTCCATGTTTGTGACTTGGCATGTAGGTCTCTAATTTCCCTAAGGTTCAAAGTGTTTTTAAAGTATTTTGGAAGGTTCAGGTGAACCCTCTCTTATGAGCAAAAGTGAAGACTTAAAAGGAAATGTGAAGGTATGTGAAGCGGCAGCGTACGCACAGGTGAAAATATGGCCCCCCCAATTAAATTTTTGGTTTTAGTCTAAAGTCACTACAGGACAGAACGGGGAGTCGTTGGCTGCCACTTGTGAAGACAATCTTGGGACATCAAAGTGAGCACCAAGATACACTTGCAGTTAGGAGCGTACGTGAATCGACACACTAAAATCAAGGCAAGGACTATTCTTGGACCATTCTAGTGTAAGCAAGAGAAGCATAGTCTAAGTGGAGCAAGAGAGAGAAGTTCAAAAGTCACCAGTGTGCGACGCAGAGAAGTGGAAGTGAAGGAGTGCATGGAGAGTGACTAAGGGATTGTGTAGAGAGTGCTAAGCTAGTCCCCCAAGGATCTCAAAGTCTCCTTGCAGTGTGCACGTGCCGACAAAAGGTATTCATTCCTCCCCCTTACTGGAAGCTTGGTGCAAGGTGTGCACAAGGGTAAGCTTGAAGCAGGTGGAGGTCTGGTGCAGAGGAGGCCGGCAGCAAGAAGACTTTGGGTATTTGGTAATTTGTAATTGAGCACTCTGTGGGATTTTGCACAGAAGTATTGGCTTGTATTGTGCTTCAACCTTGTATTTGTCTTAGTGTAATCAATTGGCACAGGCTTCCAGGGTGTATTTTCTCTTCTTGTCTTTTGCTTTTCTCCTACAAACCCTCAAACTCCTTCTTGTCCAAGAATCCCCCAACAAAATTTGGCACGCCCGGTGGGACTTCCAAGGAGATTTGAGCTTAGGAGAAACCAAGTGCAAAGTATAGAAGAGATCAAGTGTCGACAGTACTACAATGCTACTTCATCAACCAAAAGGTAAATATTCTTATCAAGTGTCTCACATTAAGTGGACTATGAGCAGCTCATGACCGCAACCCGGTCACAAACATTGAGGGTCACCTGCAAGCAAACAAGAAGGAAGGTTGTTAGAAGGTCCTCAATCCACTATCTTCAACCTCATCAGTAAGAGCATGGCGGGGCAGGTAGACTTGGAAACCTTACTCTCAAGATTAAATATAAAGTTTCCTTCTTTCAAAGGCCTAGCTCAGGAGGATCCGGATGAACACATTAGAAGGTTTTTGGCACTATGTAAGACTAGAGGCTTAATGGGTAGGGAGGATGCCTTTTTTATTCTCTTCCCTACCACATTAGAAGGATTAGCAGATACGTGGTTCAACCAGTTTGCGGAAAACCATTTACAACTTGGGATTTGATGAAATGATTTTTCAGCATGGCAACACTGAGGAGATCATCATAGAAGAACTAGAAAATTTGAGATTGGGTCCAGCAGAAAAGTTCCTAGAGTTTGTGACTAGGGCCAAAGCACTAATGGCTAAATTGCCAGATCCACCACATGATTTTTTTGTTAAGAAATGGTTAGCTAAGCCCCTACCAGTGGCCACCCAATGCAAAATAAAGGAATTAGTGTTACCTACAACCTCCATAGAGGAGTTCATCAACAGAGCTACACACCTGGAGCAGATAAGGCACTAGTATGGAGCAACTTCTTCCCAACCAACATATGGTACAGAAATGGAGGATCCAATGATCCAACTAAGGAAGGAGTTGGAGGGCTTAAAAAGAAATAAGCCCCACAAAGAGGAGGAGAATGTTGTTGCTCAGTTGAGAAGGGAGATTGAAGCACTAAAGCTCCAAAAGGAGGAGGATTTGGGCTCAGAAATGCTCCAGCCACCTTTAACAGAACAGTCAATCTCATTTTTGGCCCCTTATTGCTGGAATCACTTAGAATCTTCATGGATGACTTCTCTTCGTTTTCACGTTCTCACAAGGAAACTCCTTTAGATTGTTTGGACCATCACTTGAGACAGCTACAGAATGTTTTCAAGAGATGCAGGGAGACTAAGCTAAAGCTCAATCCAAACAAATGTCATTTCCTTGTGACAGAAGGAACTCTCTTAGGACATGTGGTGTCGGCCAAAGGTATGGCCCCAGATCCTGACAAAATCATTTCTATATTAAAGTTGCCTAAACCTAAATCTCCAAAAGAGATTCAGAGTTTCTTGGGGCATACTGGATACCACAGAAGGTTTATAAAAATGTATGCAGAGATAGCCAGACCATTGGCTAGACTTACATGTAAGGAAATACCTTTTAAATGGGAAGAAGAGGAGGAAAAAGCATATCAAACATTACGGTCAAGGTTAGTGTCTGCTCCTATTTTGATCACACCTGAGTGGTCAAATATCTTTCATATACATGTAGATGCCAGTGCCTATGCAATGGGGGCAGTTTTGACCCAACCGAGTGAAGAATTTAAGGTGGACAGACCAATTCAATATGCTAGTAGAATCTTGACAAAGGCTGAAAGGAATTACAGTACTACAGAAAGGGAAGCCCTAGCAATGGTTTTTGCTGTCCAAAAATTGTGTCATTACTTACTGGGAGTAAAATTTATTATTATAATAGATCACCAACCACTAAAATACTTGCTCAACAAACCACAAGCCACTGGTAGAATATGGACGTGATTATTGTTGTTCCAAGAGTTTGATTTTTCTGTAGTCCACAGAGCAGGTAAAGAAAATGTTATGGTGGATCACCTATCCAGAATCAATATGATGGATCAAGCTAGTGGAGTCAATGATGATTTTCTAGATGCTAACCTGTTCGCTGTGCAAGCCCAAGGTTGGTATTATGATATCAAGAATTTCATTAAAACTGGTGTGTATCCTGAACAGGCTAGTGCTGTACAAAGGAAGAGACTACTAATCAAGAGTAGACCGTATACCTTCATTGAAAATTAATTATATAGACAGGGAAAGGATGACAGGTTTAGGAAGTGCTTGGAAGAAGAAGAAGTGAGGGAAGTCCTTCAATCTGCACATGAAGGAATAGGTGGTGGGCACCTTCTAGGGCATATTATGATTCAAAGGATACTAGATGCTGGTCTATGGTGGCCTACACTATTTACGGATGCAGATGAATGGGGGAAGGCATGTGACGTTTGCCAGAGGTGTGGACCTAAGCCAACAAAGCAGAGGCATAACCCCTTGATTGTCTCCACTTCCTGACAACCATTTGAGAAGTGGGGGCTAGATTTTGTAGGGCCCATCTACCCTCTGTCGATTCCAAAAAGAGAGAAGTATTTATTGATAGCCATAGATTACGCGACAAAGTGGGCTGAAGCTATTGCCTCCCCCGACTGCACTGCCCAAACTGTTGCTGATTTCATTTACAGTAACATCATTTGCAGGTTTGGATGTCCACTTGAAGTTTGTACAGATCAGGGTACCCATTTTGTCAATAAGGTCCTGGAGGAAATTTTCAACAGGTATAGAATTCTACAAAGGACCTCTTGTGCCTACTATCCAAGAGCCAATGGACTGGCTGAATCGACCAATAAGGTTTTAATATCAATGTTAAGGAAGGAGTGTATGTTACAACCCACTTCTGGGGCATTGCTTATCAAGGAACCCTATGGGCATACAGGTTAGCTTACAAAGAGGCCATGGGATATTCTCCATTTCAACTGGTTTATGGCATATTGCCCATTGAGCCCTTTGAATTTTTACATGGATCACCTAAAATAGCATTCATGCAGGGCAAGAAAGATTGTGATATTTCTCAGAGGCTTGGAGCACTACATAAAGTGGAGGAGATTCGTCTACTAGCCACAAAACAATTGATAGAGACTCAGGTGAAGAGGAAGGAGGCACATGATCGACATCTGTGGAACAACAACATAGAACCAGGCATGTTAGTTCTTCTTCATAGACCTCATCTTCATACACAATTGAGAGGTAAATGGCTTCCACACTGGGAAGGACGTTATCGAGTCAAAACAATGCTAAATTGGGGTGCTATGGAGTTAGAGACATTGAAAGGAGAGGCCTTGCCACGGGTCAACATATCAAAGCTCAAGGCCTACCATCAACACACTTGAAGAAGTATGGATCACCTAGAACTCCAAAATCTGTCCAAGTTGTACATATCTTTCTCTTTTCATCTTGCTCAGTTTTAGTATTTTTCTTTATCAAGTCCATGCTTGTTCCTTGAGTTTTTAGCAAACCTAGAAGGCATTTCATAACCTTTGCAAAAATACAATTTCTGGGTATTTTTGGATATTTTTTCTAGCATTTTTTTTAGCATTTTTATCCTTTTCTGATGTCATTTTATTGCCAAATAGAAGGAAGAATGAAACACATTGTGGTTTTGAGTACGGAAATTAAGCCTAGCCCTGTAGAAAATTTTTTGACAATTTTTTCAGAATTTTTTGGCTTTTTTTTTGGATTTTTTCTCTAATTTTTTCTCTTTTTGGGAAAAAAAAGGGCCTCCCTAGAATTTTCGGGGTTGAAAAAGAAAATTCTCCCCCCCGCCCCCTCCCCCCCCCCCCCCCCCACCCCCCCCCATCGACCAACCACCCCCCACCGACCAACTCCCTTCCCCCCCCCCCCCCCCCCCCACCGACCAAAACCCCCCCCCCCCCACTCCGACCAACCACCCCCACCGACCAAACCCCCCCCCCCCAACCCAATTATTTTATTTAATATAATTTATTTTATTTTATTATTTTTTCTTTTTTATCTTATTTTTTTATTATTTTCTTTTATTATTTATTTTCTTTATTTTTTATTTTCTTTTTATTTTTTTATTCTCTCTAAGCATTTGTCAAAAAAAAAAACAAAGACGGATGACCAATTTTTTATTTTAGAATACATATAATTTAATATTTTTCTTTTTAACTTTTAGGGCTCAAAGCTTTTGGCTCTGGATCGTGCCTCGGTTGGTCGTTCTTTACAAAAATGGAGTCATTCTCATGTTTTTTGGCACCTCTGGACTCAGTTTTTGGCTTTATTTTTCCAAATTCCAACTTTTTCTCTGACTTTTGGTCAAAACCCACATGTTTTGAACACATTTGTCGCATGTTTTTATTTCACTACATTGTCCACATGGTCTATTCTCACCTTGTCTTACCTTATGTTTCATAATCTCCCACATGCACCCTCTGTAGCTCTACCATTTGATCATTTTCACCCCCTCCAGGCCCCATCATCATACCCCATGCCCTCCCTTTACCAATCTGCCCAGCCACATCCTTAACCCTCCCTATCCCTTCAATCCCCGCCCCTCAGCCCTCCCCTCCACCTCCTTTCTACCCTCCCATTGCAACCCTTTGCTTTTCCATGGCAAAATCCAATTTTTGGTTCTTCTCTGGTGCTTGTTTTATCGTGCTTTTGGTGGAATTGGTTGCTGCTCAGATGTCCTCTTCAAGTTTTTGCAGCTTCATTATCATGGTGTCCTATATGCTCAGAGTTTTGGTTGTAGCTCTCCAGAACGGAGCGCACATTAGGTGGTGGGCAACTGTTGCAGCCATAAAAGTCATATTGGTCAAAGTCAACTATAGTCAAAGTCAAAAGGTCAAAGTCAATAAGTTCAAGGTCAAAGTCAATAGGTTCAAAGTCACAGTGCTAAAGTGCAGGTGTCAAAGTGCACAGGTAGTGCACAATTAATTGTCCACAAAGGGTAAATTGAAGAAAGTGGGTTGTAGGTTGCAGAGGTATTTCTCTAATTTCCCTAAGGTTCAAAGTGTTTTTAAAGTATTTTGGAAGGTTCAGGTGAACCCTCTCTTATGTGCAAAAGTGAAGACTTAAAAGGAAATGTGAAGGTATGTGAAGCGGCAACGTACGCACAGGTGAAAATATGGCCCCCCCAATTAAATTTTTGGTTTTAGTCTAAAGTCACTACATGACAAAACACGAAGTCGTTGGCTGCCACTTGTGAAGACAATCTTGGGACATCAAAGTGAGCACCAAGATACACTTGCAGTTAGGAGCGTACGTGAATCGACACACTAAAATCAAGGCAAGGACTATTCTTGGACCATTCTAGTGTAAGCAAGAGAAGCATAGTCTAAGTGGAGCAAGAGAGAGAAATGCAAGAGTCACCAGTGTGCGACGCAGAGAAGTGGAAGTGAAGGAGTGCATGGACAGTGACTAAGGGATTGTGCAGAGAATGTTAAGCTAGTCCCCCAAGGATCTCAAAGTCTCCTTGCAGTGTGCGCGTGCCGACAGAAGGTATTCATTCCTCCCCCTTAGTGGAAGCTTGGTGCAAGGTGTGCACAAGGGTAAGCTTGAAGCAGGTGGAGGTCTGGTGCAGAGGAGGCCGGCAGCAAGAAGACTTTGGGTATTTGGTAATTTGTACTTGAGCACTCTGTGGGATTTTGCACAGAAGTATTGGCTTGTATTGTGCTTTAACCTTGTATTTGTCTTAGTGTAATCAATTGGCAGAGGCTTCCAGGGTGTATTTTCTCTTCTTGTCTTTTCCTTTTCTCCTACAAACCCTCAAACTCCTTCTTGTCCAAGAATCCCCCAACATATACTGAAAATCAAGAAGACTCTCTACTCATCATGAACATGACATCCAAGCAAGGTAAAGATGATGAGCATCTTTTCTACATTGACGCAGGTTGTTCCAATCATGTGACAGGTAATGTAGCACTATTATCTCATCTTGAAGAATTGAAAGAGAAGCATGAAGTACAAACAGGTGATGACACTAAGCATTCATTCAAGCAAATTGGAAATGTAAAAAATTCTAGTGGTATTATGAACCTTTTGAGCAAAGTTCTATATGTACATACTATAACCAAAAACCTGATTAGTGTTGGGTAGATAGTAGAGAAAGGTCTATAGGTCAGATTCACCAAGCATGAGCATATGTGGAAGACCCCCAACAAGGATGCGAAAGGATTGCCAAAGGTGAGAAATCATGTAGATTGTTTACTTTGAAATTGAAGACACAAGGAACATAGCACCATTCAATTATAGAGATCAAACCTTATCTCAGTTGGAACTATGGCACAAGAGGCTAGTGCACATAAGAGAGAGAACTCTAAAGCAAATTTGCAAGGATCAAAGTGTGCTTGGCATTCCAAATGTGACCAGGCAGCACATGATTTAAAAATATGGAGCTTGCTGATTTGGCGAAGCTCATAAGCAACCATTTAATAGGAAACAATACATCCATGAAAATTATTTGGAGTTGGTACACACGGATGTGTGGGGTCCTAGCGAAGACCCATCCTTCACGTAATGATTCAAAAGGTATTAAGCAAGTCAAGGCTCAATTGATGAAGGAATTCAAAATCAGTGATCTAGGGTTGTTAACCTATTTCCTTAGCTTAGAGCTTGTGTATACAGATTCGGGTATATTCATCACACAAAGGAATTACATACATGATATGTTGGTAAAGTTTAAAATGGAAAACACTAAAGTTGCAGGTATTCCTATGGAGATCAACCATAAGATAACTCCACATGAAGGTGAACTACTTGAAGATGTTACAAGCTATCAAGAACTTGTGGCTAGTCTCAATTATGCTACTTTGACAAGAGTAGATATTGCTTATACAATAAGTACATTAAGTCAATTCATGCATGTACCAAGGAAGCCACACATGGAAGCTACAAACAGGGTGCTGGAATATCTTAAAGGAACAATGAATGAGGGATTGCTCTATCCCTTTACTTTTGATAAAGATATAAAGCTATATTCTGATGCAGATTGGGCTGGCTCCAAGGATGATAGGAGGAGCACTTCACGCTACATATCTTTTGCACGTTCAAAACTCATATCTTGGTCATCTAAGAAGCAACCAACTATAGCCTTATCTTCCACAAAAGCAGAATATAGAGGTTTGGCAAATGCAACTCAAGAAGCTATGTACTTAAGTAATTGTATGCAGATTTGGAGATACATTCCTACACTGCAACTATCTTTGGAGATAACACTAGCTCACTTAATTTGGCTGCTAATCATGTGTACCATGCTCGGACAAAGCACATTGAAGTGCATTATCATTATGTTAGGGAGAAAGGGGTTAGCAAGGATATTCAATTATCCTATCTATCAACTCACTTGCAATGTGCAGATATACTCATCAAAGCATTGGATGGAACAAAGATGAACAAGTTCAGACTGATGATTGGGCTGCAATAGATCAAGAAGTAATGAAGATAAAGCATGTAAGGCTTGAGGGGGAGCCATTGGTGCAATTGAGCCCAATCCTACATACTTGATCACTTCACATTAGCTTGATGTATTAGAATTATACTTAGAAAGCTTCATATGTACAACCTCTTGCAACTTTGCTTCTAAAATTATAGTTGTAAAAGGTTAGTGAAGCCATAAGCAGTTAGGAAGCTTATAAACTCATAATCTTTGGTAGTTGAGTCAAGAGACCATCAATTCTATACTTTAGGATGCACTTTATTGGTAGAGATTTGAATTTGAATTCAAATCTTAGGCTCCAACAAAAGCTATAAAAGAGGACATGAAAAGCTCGCGTGTATCTTGAGGTTCAGAGATCATATTCATGTATTTTCCTTGAGAAGAGGATCTCACCTCATAGCTCACTCTTTCCACACTCATTGAGCATGGTTTGTGGCAAATGACATTGTATTTTTAGTTGAGTTAATTCATACATGATCATTACTTCTTACTCTCATATCTCTCTCACACTCCATCAGAACAATGAATTTGTCTGAGCTAGTTCTCACTGTATAGTGCATCATTTCATGTGACATCTTTAGCATATTGTCTACTTTAATCATACAAAGATTCATTACTAATGCTTCTCCCGATCATCAGATATTGATCAATCATTGCTCATTGGTCTATGACTTTCAAAGCTCGTAAAAGTCGATATGGATGCATAACTTGCTAAACATATTTCTCTGCATATAGTTTACCATTTTAGATGATTTCACTCATGATTGGTAGCTTGTTAAGCTAATTGAAGTTTCCCAAAAGGAATTTTATCGATTGTTGTTGTACTCAGAGAATGGTGCAAAACTCTGAGTAGGTGTCTCAACCAAAATAGCAAGTTCTGGAACTTGGATCATATGCCAACCTATATATTTTGATCTTATCATTTGTGCATCATCTTTGAAGAAACACATATGATCATTTATGCTTATTAGCAAGCTAAAGAGGCCCACAACACTCTCGAGCTATCACTTATAGTAGGTGTCAAGTAGGTTTAGCTACACCAACTCATCTCTTGTGATTATCAACCATCTCCTCCTAAAATATTGCCACCTCTCATGGAACCATTGATCATGGTATAGATTTGGTTTTGGGAACCAAGCCAAACTTTCAAAACCCTTATAGACTCCCATATGTCTAGTTTGTAGAAGTGGAAAAATACATTAAAGAATATCTAGACAAAGAATTTATTTGACCAAGCTAGTCACATTGGGCTGCACCCACCCTTCTTGTACAGAAGAAATATGGTACTATGAGGGTATGTGTAGATTATGTTGGAGGAGACGGTGGATAGTCTTTAGAGATGAAGTGGTGTTGCTTGCTCTTGATTCACACCTACCAAGAATGATTGTTGGAGAGTGTAGTGTGCTTCATTAGCTAGTTTATGATCATAAATAATCACGTATGTTTCTTAGAACATGATCCACTAATCAATGGATCAAAACAGGGAGGTAAGAAATGATCCAAGATCAAGAAACTTGTTATTCTTCTCTCTACACATGTTTAATGTTTTGAACAATTCTCAGAGCACGGCAGTAATTAGCTTAATTTCTTTTGGGAAACTCTAAATAGCTTAGAAAGCTACCAATCATGAGTGATGTCATAAAAAATGATAGACTACACGTAGACAATGGTGTTTAGGAAATCACACTATAGTCCTGACATTTTCAAGGTGCAACAGTCAACAGAACAGAGAGTAATGATGCATTCATATCTCACGATTCAGAGAAGCAATGCTAATGAAACTTTGTAGTCATGTACTAAATAGTGTGCTGAATCTACCATGCTTTAAATAATGATAAATGATCAATCATACACTGAGAACAAGCTCTGAGAAGATCACTATTCTAATATGGTCATGAGAGAGAGGTGAGGTGAAAATATAATAGAAAGTATATATTAAAGCATGTACAAATACAATGTCATTGGCAATGATACATTGCACAATATGAGGGGTATGAGTGAGCTATAGAGTAAGCTCCAAAAATCATAGTTTCTTTTCTCTAATGATCTCCAAAAGTCAAGATATCCCACAAGTCATGTCATCCTCTTTTTACAATTGTAATTGGAGCCAATATTTGAATTCAAAATCAAAGATGTCTACCTCAAAGTGAATCCTAAAGTATAGGATATTGTTAGCCGAATAAACTATTGGTTTTTGTGCACTAATTGGTTTCCATTTTTGTATGCATGGACATGAGTAGAGAGTTCAGTCCTTACGAATTTGGAGATATAGCTTGGAAAGAGAGACTTGATAGTTGGAAATTGAAACAGGATAAGATGCAGATGACCATGACAAAGGGTGGACACACCTCAATTAAATGGCTCCCTTTCAAAGATAGAACATGGCAGCATGGCAGGACAACATACCCATTTTTGGCCCTTAGTCTTGGGGGGATGCTTTCCCTGAAAAAGGGGCGGTTGTTTTTTTTTGCCAGTGACTGCCGACTGAAAAAAAAAGGAATGGAGCAAGGGGGTTGTTTGTACCCGTAGGTGTTGGGACAAAAACGATTTTTCCTCTTTGTTTTTTCGGTATGCAGGACAACAAAAGGGGGCCTTTCAATCGATTTGGCGGACGCTGATGATTATAGAAGGAGAAGAGCACTGCGGCTGAAAAGAGAAAAGGAGAGCAACGTTATGTACTCGAAAAGAGGGGAAGGCCATCAAACTTCTGTTATCGCCAGAGGTGGAGCTCATCAATAGAGGAGGTGTCAGAGCATGAGGGCGCAATAGTTATTGAAGGAGCTCTGGAACTGAGAAGGGAGCAAAGTTCAGCTGCTAATTGATTACTAAAGAATTATCAAGTTATACTGCAGTAAATGGATTACAGGATGAGGACACCATCAAATCAGGCACAAAGTGGAGGATGGAACATTTCTGCATGAAAAACGCTGAGTGAAGGTGTGTGCAGCCGTCGGGAAAAGAACTGTTTAGAGATGGCAACTTCTAAAAGGAGTAGGGCAGAGCATTTTCTTCCCTTTTGGGGGAGTTTCTACAGGATGGCGCATGGATGTTGATGCTTCGACACAAGGAGGCACTGCGTTACAGAATCATTCCTTGATGCAGAAAGATGGTCCTAATTTTCAATGCTTTTGGAGTTTGCTGACGAAACAGGACGTGCAATTTCAACACTTAAGTGGGTTTTGGTAACCCGCATATAGAACACCTTCTACTTTGCTATATAAGGGACTGTGGAATATACTGCTTGAAGTTTGAACCGTTGTCTGTACATGTTTGTGTTTTGATTATCTATCAAGTCATTAGATTTTGATTGTTCATCAGTTCCTTCTCTGAGCAATATGGTGGGGCTCCCACATTTAATGAGAGTGATCGAGGTGCATATAGTGGGGTCTTTGTTGTCATGTAGAGAGTGGTTATAGAGGAATCAATCTTGTTGCTGCTAGAGAATGGTTGTTCACCTTGACGCCAAGAGAACCTTATTCTAGGAGCGCTTAAAGAGACCACTGGTAGTTTTAGGCATATTAGCGAATGTGTGTGTTTTAATACACAACCAAACTACTATTGGCAGTAAAAGTTGGGTTTTATGGCATGTCTGCTAACGTTTTCTTGCGAGGATGGGAATATGCAGCATTATTTCTTGTATACATGATGTCCTGATGTGTGTCCAAAACAACAAACTGAAAAAGGAGTTGTACTATTTATTGCTAGACTTCCATTAGCTGGGATTACCATTGCATAGAGTTAAGGGATCTAATATCATGAGTATTTTATTGCATTAGTCTCATCTTGCCATCGGTGGTTCCACAACCGAATGCTTATAGTAACAAGAGTTTGCTTTGTCTATTTTGTTCCAAAATGAATTCTGTAGCTATTTCAAAAGGATTATATATCTCAACGGACGGGTTAATAAAGGAATTGAATACGCCTATAAACCATCCATGGTATCATTAGTTGTCTAGTTGGGAAATAACATGGAAATACATGGCCAAAGTCCTCCCATTGCACTTCAGAAGAGTTAGTCGTCTGCAAGTCCAATCTACCCCATAAACCTCCAGGATGAACGCACATATGGATGGTTTGGAACCTCAATAGGTATTCCGTTGACAATATAGTAGATAGATCGGAGTGCTTCCATCTACAGTGGTTTCCATATCCCCCTCAAGGCATGAATTTTAAGAGGACATGACGATATTAGCTTCCGATATTGGTCATCGTGCACGGGGTGGCATTATCATTATGCTAAAGAAGATTTAAGGTTAGTTATGATGAATCCAACATAAAAAAAAAACATGCTCCACCTTCAGTGTGGAACTCGAGAATGAGTGGAACACATTTTTCTTGAGAAAAGGACTTAAGCGGATGCAAAGAACAAACCCAAGTACCATTGAGTAGGTGTTACATTTCACACCATTAAGAGTTTGGGTAACTCTAATTGTGAGAAAAAGAGCGAGGAAGATAATAATAATTTGGGCACGGGAAAGAATGTGCTAGTGTGTGCGTACAAGTGCATGTGTGTGTGTTTTGTGCATGTAATTTTTTTCGTCTACTCCAAGGACACATTGGAGTGAGGTTGGCTACTTGGGCCACTAAAAGTTGATCTAACATCAGAGATTTTGAGCAATTATCTTTGGGCGTAGGTATTTTCTTGTGGGCGTAAGAGGCCTTTCAGATATACTCTCTCATTATGAAACAACCAAAAACTTGAAGATTTGAGCTTCCTAACTTCCTCATGGTTGTAGGACGCTTTTACAAAGGTAATTGTAAATGATTTTTACAACAGATTGATCACATGAGGTTCCATAAGAGATGTGCTAATTAACCAACTATGTGGGTTTGGTTTTAATTGCACCAACAGATTCCCCTCAAGCTTTACATGCTTGGTTTTCATTCCTCCTTGATTTCTTGCAACCCAGTCATCAATTTGAATTTGTTCATCTTGGTTCCATCCAAAGACTTTGTGAGTATATCTGCACATTGTAAATGAGTTGATACATAGGATAGTTGAATATCCTTGCTAAGCAATTTCTCCCTTACATAATGATAGTGGAGTTCAATGTGCATAGTCCTTGCATGATATACATGATTTCAACCAAATGAAGTGAACTAGTGATATCTCCAAAGACTATTGGAGTACAAGAATGTATCCCCAAATCTGCATATAGTTGCTTAAGCCACATAGCTTCTTGAGTTGCATTTGCCAAACCTATGTATTCTGCTTCTCTAGATGATAAGGCCACAATTGGTTGCTTCTTAGATGACCATGATATAAGCTTTGAACATGCAAAAGATAGGTACCTTGAAGTGCTCCTTCTATCATCCTTGGAACCAGCCCAATCTGCATGAGAATACATTTCTTATATCTAAGTCAGAAGTGAAGGGATAGAAAAACCCTTCATTCATAGTACCCTTTAGATATTGAAGCACCCTTTTGGCAGCTTCCATGTGAGGTTTCCTTGGTGCATGCATAAAACTGACTCAATGTACTTACTTCATAAGCAATGTCTACTCTTGTTAGGTAGCATAGTTGAGGTGCCCTACAAGCTTCTAGTAACCTGTAACATCTTCAAGAAGTTCTCCCTCATGAGAACTAAGATTATGGTTGAGTTCCATGGTGTACCTGCAATTTTGGTATTCTTCATCTTAAACTTTACCAACATATCATGTATATACTTGCTCTGAGTAACAAATATACCATAATGTGTGTACACAAGCTCTAAGCCAAGAAAATAAGTTAATAAACCAAGATCATTGATTTTAAATTCTTCCATTAGTTAAGCCTCAACCTGCTTGATGCCATTAGCATCATTCCCTATAATGATAATGTCATCAACATAGACATATAAGCAGATAACTTTTGCTTTCTTCTTCTTTATAAATAAAGAAGAATCTGCCTTGCTAGCCTCAAAGCCTTGGTCTTGCAAATAAAACACAAGCCTATGGTTCCAAGCTCTAGGAGATTGCTTTAGGCCATAGAGTGCTTTCCTTATCTTGCATAGATAACCTATTGTATCTTCATCTTCAAAACCTGGTGGTATATACTTGTTCTAATATCCATCCATTTAAGAATGCATTCTTGACATCTAACTGATATAGATTCGAATTCTTAAAGGCAGCAATGCTTACAAAAACCCCAATTGTTGGCATCTTTGCCAGAGGTAAAAAGGTTTCTTCATAGTCCACTCCATGAGTTTGGGTAAATCCCTTTGCCACCAACCTTGCCTTATACCTTTTTATAGAACCATCTGAGTTCTTTTTTATTTTATATATCCACCTCGATCCTATTACCTTCATGCTTGGCTTCTTGGGAACTAGGTCCCAAATATGGTTTTCATGAAGTGCTTCTACTTCTTCAAGCATGGCTTCTCTCCATTCTTTCCTCTTAGTAGCCTCTTCAAATGAAGAAGGTTCTTGTGTCATAGAGTCTTTAGTGATATACATAGAATGCTTGGTGACTAATGATGTATCATAGCCATACCTTATAGGCTTTTTGCTTTCTCTTTGAGATCTCCTAAGTTCTTGGTTGAAGGATTCTTGTATGTCATCCAATTGCTTGACTTTGGTCTTGCCTCTTGACTTCCATGCCTTCAAATCCATTTGCTCTTCATCCTCTGAATTAATGTCTTCTAGCGATTGTTGATTTTCTTGAGTGAGAGTTGGAAAATCATTGTCCAAATCATAAGGTAACTTGACCTTCCTGGAATCATCTTCAAACCATGAATTATTTTCATAAAAAACTACATCCCTACTAACTATAAATGCTTTGTTAGTGGGATTGTATAGCCTGTAGCCCTTTTGGTTTTGATCATACCCAATAAATATACATTTTTCATCTTTAGGGTCAAGTTTTCCTCTAATCTATGAGGGAATGTGTGCATAAGCAATGCACCCAAATATTTTGCAATGGTCCCTCATTTAAATACTTCATCCTTATGCCTCATGAAATAAATGATATTCCATCTATTGTAATCATCAATAAATGAAACATAGTACCTTGAACGTGAGGTTGATGGATCCTTGCTAGGACCCCACACATCAATGTGTAAACCTTGGCTACCTAAGAGCTCTTTCCCCATTGAGCCACCCTAAGAGAGGTACAAAACTTGGGTACATGTTGCCCTTTTTGTTCCTCTTCATCTTATTCCCTACAATCATTTGTTTTATTTTTTTCCTCACTAATCGAGTGTAGCTTACCTATGTGTACCTCACTTCAGCCTCCCAATGCTTCTTTTGTAGAAAATCCATTTTTGTGTATAGAGGCTAGACTTGTTTTTTTTATAATATAGTTCCTCATTTATTTCGCTTATTTGAATTGTGCACCATGTACTCCCCATCAGCCAACTCAACAAATTATCATCTTCATGAGGCAAAAAAGGTATTACTTGAGTGTTTATTATATATCAGTTGCCTTTTCAACATGACACTCTTCCTCCAAATGTATATACAATTGGTTGTTAGTCTTTGTAGAGATCTAGAACCTATTCCTTCCCCAATAATGTAATCATTTGTCTTGACTCAACCATGGTCTTCCTAGGAGTAGAGGATAACAAAAAAATCCAATAAAATCTGGAAACCTTGAACTATCATGAGGACCTTTCGAATGATGGCCAATGGTGTGACCCAGTGCTAATTTACCAGTGCCATAATGAAAGGTGTTCCTTTGTGAGATCCAAATTCAATTTGTTCACGGTAAAAGCATGCAAAAAATTGATGCCAGAGCCACCATCTACAATGACACTTCTCAAAAATTCAGTTTTTATGGAAATAGACAATCTTGAACTTGGGTAGTCTACTAGTGCTGCATGGGGAAAATCCACCATGAACCCATCAATACTTGGTGGGTGGCTCAAGTAGGTAGATTGTATGACTTTAAGTAAATCAATTCTCACCTTTGTATCCATCTTTATGAGTTGGTATAAACTGACCTTATAATAAATCCCCTTAAAAATTTCTCGAACTTTCACCTCTATTGCATTCTCCTTCGGGCCAAACAACTCGCGGCTCAATGTAGTGCTCACCCTTTCATAGGATTCTTCAATGGCCAAATGGTCTTTAAAATTAACATTCTAACCCTCTTCTTTTTCCTTGAATCCCCATTGCTCTTTTTTGAGTGTAGTTTTTGCTTGCCTAGCTCTAGTCATCATAGGTATTTTAGATTACGAAACAACAAATGATTATGGCATCATACCTTCTTCTCTTAGAGACACCATGATCATATCAATTGTAGTAGGGTGGATTGTGGGGACACTTCCTCATGTAAGGACCCTTGGTGTTGGGGCAATGGGGATGGGGAGGTATGCCGTCAAGAAGAGAGCAGACACTTTGTACATGACTATATTCCCTAGAGTGATAACACATTAGAGGTCAAGTATACCTAGGTTGATTTGGATGATTCTCCTCTTTTTTGTGCACATTTAAAGTACAGCCATAAAATGTGTTAGGAACTTTTGTATGATCTCTTTGTTGAACTCCTTTGAGGTAGTAATAGTTGGATGGATCATGGGCTCAAGTTTGAGTCATCTACCCTTTCAAAAGACTCAAAATATCAGGAAAATCAAGATTAAGACAATTGATACCTCACCCAAAACATGAAAGGGTCCCACTAGGTGTGCTAAAATATACAAGTGATATTGAGGACCATAGTTTCATGTACTCCTACTCAAGGGGGGTCCTTTCTTAGGGAACTATACCCTATGAGGTCCTTGTGTGCAAGAACATAACTTGCTAGTGAAGACACAATCATAAGAGAATCCTAAGAAAATACTAATGAGAAAACTACGAAGGTCAAATTAAATCAATGAGCATTTCAAGCAAGCGAGTATCCAATATAGAGCCCATAAAAATCAATAGCAAGAAGTGTCTAAAACAACAAGATTCTCTCTACTACAACTAAAATACAACAGTTTGCACACTAAGACACAACTAGCCAAGACTACCCAATTACACTCACAATATAACTATCACACAACTGAGTAACCAAAAATTTGTATAATCACCATAGAGTTGCATCAATGCATAGTGGTGAGGTCCACCCTAGCATACAATGAGCAACCAAGAGATAGCTTAGAGTGGGAGTACAACTAGTAGATAGTAGGCAATCTAACGAGAAAGAAACTATTGTGTGCTCGAAACTGATAATATTGGTAGTAGAGATGAGCTAATTTTGGTACAAGTCACCAACCACTTTTAGGCCTTCTATTAAGAGCTTTTGACATATTTAGGGCCTTGAGATGGCTTTTCCTGGAATTATCTACCGTTTTACCTCTTATTGATAAGTCCCAAAATGAATTCGCTTTTCATCCATGCCACATCAAATTGAGTGGTCTCATTGTCGCCTCATGGTGGTCATGCCAAAAACTTCTTGGAACTCTTAGAGGGGCCCTACACAACATAGTTGGAGTATATCCAAACCAAACAATTAGGTGCTCACATCTATGAAGATGCTTTACCTCAAGGATCCAGATGTTCTAAGGAAATCCACCTACATTATTCATGATTCAAAAAGAATATACCAAAGTCTCTATTTATAGCAAGAGACTCATTTTTGGTAAGGCCGAAATTTTTTCCCCTCACACAAGCCATTGACTAGTGTACGACAAGGAAACTTTTGATGAGTTCATAGAGAGAAAATAAGAGAAGCTCTAGAAGTAAGTTTTGTACATAACCTAGGGATAGGGAGGTGAGAACAAGGCACAAGTAGGCTACAGAGAGAGAGAATACTAGAGGACATAGGTCACACTTAGGGGATGAGGATTTCCCTCCACCTAGACAAAAAGGAAACTCAAGGACTTTGAGACCCTCCAAGGTAATAAAGATCATGAAGAACTAATTTAATCACGTCGGAGATCCTTATCACCATGTACTCAAATTCAAGGAGGTGTTTACAACAGAGCAAGTTCAAGACTTGCTCACTCAATACAAGGATTTTGGGCTAACCTTGAGGGATACAACCCTCGCATGGTTTCAACCCTCGCAACAAGTTCACTTTAAAAACCACACAATTATTGGACGCTTTCATCATTGAGTTCTTTAAGATTTGAATCAAGCATAACACCTCATCCTTGATTCCTAGTTTCAAGCAAACACCCCAAGAAATAGTAAGGTTACTAAGATGTAGACTCAAGCAAATACATAGAATGATGTCTAGTCCCAGACCTTGCGCGCTATCTAAGTATCATTTTTTTAGATGGTAATCGTACATGTACTTGAAATAGCTAAACACCCTATAATAGTGTGTGAGGATGTGCATAAACATAGAAGAGGATCTAGAATTTTCTAAATTCCAGAAAGGATCTAAATGCTCCATGAATGTCACATCAAAAACTTCATCTTTAGTGGAAGAATTAATTGATTTAGTGGCATAGAATCTAGGAGGAAACTTTTAGAACAATGAACCTTAGAAGGACACTACCATCAAACTTGTTATTCATGCAAGAATGATCACATGGCCAATGCTTGCCTTATCAAACATTAGAATGCTATAGCTCTAGGCTCATACTATTGTATGATAGAGAGGAAGTACACTAAATCCATGGCACAAGACTATCGTTACAACAAGCAGCTGGTTTGAACAAAACTATCCAAAACCATATCATAAGCAATATAGATATTAGAATTAGGACAAAAAACAACCCTATCATAGGACACAATAGAATTACCATCCACAATATGAGGCCCAACACACACCACAACAAGTGCTAGATGAGCAAGTACCACCCCTTCCCAATGTAATATGATTCATATGTGATGGCTTAAAAGAATCCACATAGGGCCTTAATAGTAATTTCTCCCTTGATTATAGAGAACAATCCCATTGCAAATAGTTTTGACTCTACTGGAGAAACAATCACTAATTGGACATATATTTGAAGGTCAAATCTTTAGAAGAAAACCACATGCCTATGTGAAGGGATAAATTCACAAGTGTATTATAATTGTAAAGTTAGTTCTAACTTTAGTTCTAGAGTTTTTCAAAATTGTGAGAATGAGAAAATCTATATAAGTTAGTTTATATCAGCTGACACAATGAGAGAGAATGTCAATAGGAGTTCATTTTGTATGATTGAGTATTGTCGCACTTCTCTGAGTAACAAAGCACCTATAACCTTCTAAGTTTTTCATAGCTATGAGAAGAACTAAGTAAAGTTCTATGTATGAGACTCTCTCCATCATCTTCATGCTTGCCTACTGTGTGATGAGTTTAAAAGTTCAGGTTTTGTATTTGTTGCTGAATCCTTTTAAAACATGAGCTTTGTGGAGCAACTCGATGTGTGGCATCAAGTTTGAGCATAAAGTCCATGCCTGACATCGACTTCCCACATAAAATTGGTTTTGTTCATACCTTGTGTTCACACACCTATTTCAAGAACTAAAAAGTGGTTGAAAAAGCACAAAGTCGATGCCTGGCATCGACTTTTGGTTGGAAGTCAATGCTAGGCATCAAATTTTCATTTTTAGACTGTCATTTTTACTACAAGACGCAAAATTTCCAGTTTTGGTAAGTCATATAGGGTAAACTTGTGAAGGCCATAACATGCGTTCTAGAGATCCGTTTCTTGCAAATAATAGCTTGTTGGAAAGCTCTACGCTTCTACTTTTATGAACCAAAAGATCTTAGAGAAATAATATTTGTGATAAGAGAAATAATCAAAAGAGTGAAGGTATGTCATTTTAGTGACTAGAAATTTTCTGTAGAAGCAAAGTTTTTAGTTTAAGCAATCTTTTCTTGAAGTTTGGAGAAGCATTGAGTTAATGGTGACCATAGAGGTGTTCTCGTGTCACATTCATTCATTTCGTATGATGTTTTACACATCAACAGGTGGTATCAGAGCATAAAGGTCCTAGAGAGCAGAAGGCGGCAAAGGTACGAGAAGTTTAATAAACATTTTCATTAAAGTTTGAAAGTAGAAGCATTCAAAGGCACAAGGCATCAAGAGATTACTTCAAAATTATATTCACACACAAAAAACTCCAAAAGGCATTATTTTTTAGCCTTTCAGCTCATAGGTTGCAGTAGAAGGAAAGGAGTATGGCACATCATATCTCCATTTACAAACTGGATAGAGATAATTATCGTGCATGGGTAATGAGAATGGAAGCCTTACTTATGAGTAAGGATCTCATGGTGTACATAACAGGTGAAGAAGAGAAGCCAGTATTTGAAGATGAAAGCCGACCAAAGAAAGAAGAACTGGATGCTTTAAATCATTGGCAAAAGAAGGATGCAAGTGCAAAATTTTACATTTATAATACAATCTCATATCATTTGATACCACACATCAGAGGATTGGAATCAGCTGAAGATATATGGAATGCATTGGAATATCATTTCCAAAGTACTACCAAAGTAAGGAAAGCAAGTCTATGGTTAGATTTTACAACATTCAAGAAGAAGCCAAGTCAAAGTATTAGTGATTATGTCACCAAGATGAAGGATCTAGCAGATAGTCTTGGATCCATAGATGAAGATGTTGAAGATCACAGAGTGATTGCTCAACTACTTGCAGGTTTGAGAGGGGATGCAAGGAAGATATACATTATCATTTCTTGAGAGAAAAGGTAATGGAAAAATAAATTGAAGTGGAGCACATTTCTACAAAATATGACATAGTAGACATAATGACAAAGAGCTTGGATGGTGTGAAGACCAGCAGATTCAAAAGAAGGGCAGATTAGAAGAAAAGAAGATGATATGAAGAAACACAGCATGTCAATTAGTGATTGAGGGGGAGCTGTTGGAGAAACAATCACTAATTGGAAATATATTTGAAAATCAAAGCTTTAGAAGAAAACCACATGCCATGTGAAGGGACAAATTCACAAGTGTATTATAATTGTAAAGTTAGTTATAACTTTAGTTCTAGAGTTTTTCAAAATCACGAGAATGAGAAAATCTATATAAGTTAACTTGTATCAACTGACCTGGTGAGAGAGAATGTTAGTAGGAGTTCATTTTGTATGACTGAGTATAGTCGGGCTTCTCTGAGTGAGAAAGCACCTGTAAGCTTCTCAGTTTTTCATAGCCATGATAAGAACTAAGTAAAGTTCTATGTATGAGACTCTCCATCATCTCCATGCTTGCCTACTATGTGATGAGTTTAAAAGTTCAGGTTCTCCAAGCAACTCGATGCCCGGCATCACGTTTGTGCTGATAAGTCATTGTTTTCATTCTCTGAGTTGTATTTGTTGTTGAGTCTTTTTAAAACATGAGCTTTGTGGAGCAACTCGATGCCTAGCATCGTGTTTCAGCATAAAGTCGATGCCTAGCATCGATTTCCCACAAAAAAGTGGTTTTGTTCATACCTTGTGTTCACACGCCTATTTCAAGAACTAAAAAGTGGTTGAAAAAGCACAAAGTCGATGCGTGGCATCGACTTTTGGTTGCAAGTCGATGCTAGGCATCGAATTTTCATTTTTAGAGAGTCATTTTTACTAAAGGAGGCAAAATTTCCAGTTTTGGCAAGTCATATAGGGTGAATGTGTGAAGGCCATAACTTGAGTTCTAGGGATCTGTTTCTTGCAAATAATATCTTTTTGGAAAGCTCTAATCTTCTAGTTTTATGCACCAAAAGATCATGGAGAAATAGTATCTGTGCTAAGAGAAATAATCAAAAGAGTGAAGGTATGTCATTTTAGTGACTAGAAATTTCTCTAGAAGCAAAGTTTTCAGATTAAGCAATCTTTTCTCAAATTTTGGAGAAGCATTGAGTTAATGGTGACCATAGAGGTGTTCTAGTGTCACATTAATTCATTTCTTGTGATGTTTCACACATCAAAAGACTCATATCATGGAGAGAGCATACAAACCTACTAGACTAAATCTCTAGAAGATATAAAGTCATACCAATATGAGACCATTGTAGGAATATAATTGGGAACCTGATTATGCATTGCATGTATATGAATTCCAACCCTAGGCCCTACATGAGACAAATCAAACCAGAGGCCCCTAGAGGACATTGTTATAAATGCCATGGAGATCACTTCATACATCAATGCCCACATCCATTGCATATTTTAACATGTATTTAATCTTCTATGGTTTGCAAGCACAATAAAGGGTGCACATGATTATCTAAAAATCAAGGCTCTTCATCCTTTGACTTCACTAGTGCTTGCATTCGGGTGATGTAATTTTGTGCCATCCCACCTCTTCTATTGTTGAAGTTCTTCTTGGATGCTTCTATATTTACTTGAGTAGCCAATATTTGCATGTACCTTTGAAATCATGCATCTATGCATGCATACTCAGGGGTGCAATCTTGCATACCCATTCACATGCTTCTTTTTCTTTTAGAAAATGATCCTTTCAAGAAGAATCATGCTCTTTTGTATTCATGTAGAAGCATGTACAACCATACTCTGTGAGTAAGATATTTATGCACACAATTCTTAGCTTCAAGTATCATCAAGAAAATCATGCATGACATGTCAAGAAAGATTACAAGGGGAATAATGCAAAGAAGGCTTAAATTCCAAACCAACTCTTTCTTTGATCTTTGTGAAGATCCTTTATACATTTTATCTTTATCCCATGATGCTCCATAGTTTCTTCAATGAACACCCTCTTCACTCGTAGCTTCCTCACCAATTCTAAAGTGTTCAAAAAAAAAAATTAGGATGATCTTACGGGATGTTGTGTTTGAGGCATATGATTCCTTCCATATTTTGCACTTGATTTAGTTTTTCATATGCAAAAATAGATGGAGCTTTGAATGATGGGGCTAGGGATCAGACCATACATTGATTATCCTCTTTTGAGATTCATTTGGGTTAGGATCTCCCATTTTAAAGAGGAAAATTAGTGAGATGAAGAACATGATCTACAAGGGATTGCCTCCACTCTTTTATCTACATGGGACTAAGGCGTAGAACCTTTGTGTTTCTAGGTGTGAAAGCCTCAGAATTTATTATTTATATACCTCGATTTGATGGGTCTTGAGCCTTAGGGTGGATTCTCTAAGGTTTTGTACCTTAGGCTTGATTTGAAGCTTCTCCTATGCACTTGATTTATACATGAGAGCTTTTAGAAGATTCTTTTAAAAGGCATGTGATTTCACATGATTACCTAAGATTGCAAGCCATGTAATCACCTTGGGAACCCATTTGATGGAAGTTACACATGCTCGCTTGAGAGTCAGTTACCCCCTTAGCCTTGGAACAGTATATTTGAGGGGTTTCTTGGGTGGAGAGATGTAACTCTATCCCAAGTAGGCTTGCTAGGTAGGTACTTAGTTCATCCCATTGTGGAGGAATGATAATCCACAACAAGCGGCCTTTTTTGTTTCCCTTAGGATGCTAATGCTGTGCTTTGTTCTTCTTTTTTTTTTTGTAGTTTTCTAACGTTTAGGAAAGGCCCAAACTAATTTCCCTTCCTTTTACCACTTGGGCGGTCTTTTGATCTCTATTTTAGACATCTTTTCCATACGTTTTAGGCTCGAACCTACTTTCCTCTTTGTGTTTTTGGTACGAGCCAATAGTAACTTAGCAAAAATGAATGAGGAATCAATATGAGAAAATGAGAAAGAGAAAACTCCGAGAAGAAATGAAAATTCTTGTTTTGAAATGTGTATTGATTGTAGCACTTGGAAGCAGATGGTCTTCTCACATTTCAAAACACAAGTGACATTCACATATTTTCACACTCTAAGTTTGATACTCAAAGTTATACTACTTTCTAGTTGCACTATTGAATTGCAAATCCTAAAGAAATATGAGGTGACCGTAGGTAGATAGAATAGGATGTTGTCTAGGAAGAAATATTATAGAGAAACACACTAGAAATACATGACTCATCGTCTGTTACTTGTACAAAATCATTCCCTCAAAATGTCTATGAAGTGGTGGTCCTATCCTATTTGCTACTTCTCACTGACTACAATGTAGAGATCAAAGGGGTGATTGGAGAGGAACCCACTTTTGCAACCGTGCTTGAGCCGAAAGACCTCCTAGAAAGAGCAAGAAAAGAAAAAAATTTCAACCAACCTAGTGTGCAAGATTACTAGAAACATACCTTGAGAAGATGTGCACATGGTCTAGTACACCTTTATACATAGAGTATAATCCATGCCACTGCTCCGTATCACACTGTGGGCCAAGGCTCAAACTCATAGTCAAGGTAAACACTACTCAAGTTGCTATGATTGGGTAAATTACCCCTACTTCACTCTACGAAAGGGGACCCCTATTGTTGCATATATGATCTCAACGATATGCCATTGGACACCATGATTCAAGAATGCACTTGACATCATTGCAAAAATGTATATCAATATCCTCAAAGTCATGATTATGATGTTCAAAATGTTTAAAAATGTGAAGCATCCATACATCTCAGTTATGGGATTCAACGAACAAAAACTTTACTTGGTTTATGATATGAGCAGAACTCCTATCAACACCCTCTATGCCTAGAATGCTAGAATCAAGTACATGCCTATTGATATATTTAGGTAGTGATGTGTGTGAACACATTAGGACTGCCAAGACACTTTTTTCCCTCTTTAGGAGGTTTTTTTCCCCTGGCTTGTATATACGCCTATTGTCGTAATGATCTACTAATCTTTGTACATTCTCTAGTAATACATCCGCTATTGTGTGTTGTGCTCCAAGCTTCTTTTTCTTCCTTGTGTTGTTCGCGTGCTTTTGTAGACGTCTAACTCCAATAATTGGTATCAGAGTAGGTTGCCGCTTCATCTAGGGCATCGTTGACACTCTTTCGATTGCAATATTGCAGTGCTATTTCATCTTTTTGTGCCAACGGTATATACCAGTTTTGGTTCGCCAGTATATGCGTCTCGAAGTCTCCTACAAGTCTAGTAGAGTTTGTTTGGGCACTTCCGTTCAGCTTTTTGAGATAGATTCAATTTTTTGCATCAAGGTATTTTAGTCACCAGCCATGGTTGAAAGTAGTGATGTATTCCGTATATTAGCTGTTGAGGATAAGTTGGATGGTACCAACTACCCATTATGGGCTTATATGATGCGACATGTACTGGTTGCAAAAGGATAGTGGAACATTGTGCAGGGTGTTGAAAAATGTCTTATCACACCTACAACTATTACAACAATAGGTACTGAAGTTGATGCAGAAGGTGTTAGAGATAATGATATTCCACATATTCATGTTCGTGCTGTGGTTTCTATTGCACCTATTGTAGAGCAAATTCGTTGGGATGGCATAGATGCCCAGGCACATGCATTGATAGCTTTGTCTCTCAAACATGCCATTATTCCTCACATTCGCTCTTGTAGAACAACTAAGGATGCTTGGGATACACTTACCACATTGTACCAAGCTAGGAATGAGGCTCATGTTGCTTACCTGTGAAAACAGTTGGAGAGTGAGCACATGAATGAAGGTGATTCTATGGACAGTTTTCTAACAAAGATCAAAGACTTGAAGGAAAAGTTGATTTCTGCTGATGAGGTTATACCAGATAGCTCACTTGTGAAGACCGTTCTAAATGGTCTTCCTAATTCATAGCAGAGTTTTGCTTCTACTCTTCGGTTGATGATGAAAGGCAATCCAAATGCCTTGTCTTTTGAGGAGTTAATCTCTACTTTGTTGCAGGAGGATCAGTCCAGACAGAACAGGTCCATTATGCATGTTGCATATCAAGCTTTCCTGGCTAATCAGAAGGGCAAAGGAAAATGGAGCTCTTCAACTAGTAAGCAGAAATCTACTAATTCTGCACAATCGAAGAGGGAAGATAAAGATGAAAAGAAATGAAAAAAGTGGAAATTGTTTTGCAAGTATTGTAAAGGAAATGGTCATATCATAAAGAACTGTCCAAAACTCGCTACTAAAGAGGCAAAGAAGAAAGAGGCTAGAACGGTTGTTGTAGAGGCCTCTACACCAAAAACAGAGTATGCTAATCTTGTATAGGAAGAAGAATGGGTGTTTACTAATATTTGAAGTTTTGACCCATCTTCTCATGAGTAGCGCATGTCTGTAGTAGACTCAGATGTTTGGTACTTTGATAGTGGGGTGACAAAACATATTACCTTACAGCGCAGTTTCTTCTCTTCACTCGAGCCTGCCCCTACAGGGAGTACTGTTACATGCGCCAACAACTCCTCTTATCCTGTTATGGGAGTTGATAAGATCATTTTGACTACTTTTGATGGTAGTTCTTTCACTTTGTTAGATGCTTTATTTGTGCCAGTGATCAAGAAGAACTTGTTATCATTTTCTGCATTAGCCAAGATTGGCTTGGTTGTGAAATTCGTTGATGACAGGTGTACAGTTCATGATCTGTCAAATGGCGATGTGATTATTACTTCTGACATTTTATGTCATGGGCTGTATAAGCTCATAGACTATGAAAGATGTGTGAATGATTCGGCATGTGTAGTACATGATTCGGTGTCCTCTTTGCCCAAACTTGAGGCACCTAGAAAACATGTTTTTGAAGGCTTTATTTTGGGCAAAATGCAGCGTTCCTCATTTCCAAAAGATGGTTCAGTTCGGGCTATTCAGAAATTACAGCTTGTACATAGTGATGTTTGTGGTCCTATGCAAACATTTTCTTTTGGAAATTATCTTTACTTCGTGACTTCCATTGATGATTTTTCTAGGCATGCATGGGTATATCCATTGAAGGCAAAGTCCAAAGTGTTCATGTGCTTCAAATAGTTTTTGGTTTTAGCTAAAAATTTATGAGCATGTAAAATGGGCACCCTCCGTTTTGATCGAGGGGGGGAATATATGTCTTTTGATTTTAATGCATTTCTGGCTGAATGTGGGATAAAACACCAGTGTACAATGTCGTATACACCTCAACAGAATGGAGTTGCTGAATGAAAGAACAGGCCACTCATGGAGATGGCAAGGATTATGGTCAAGAGTCAGGCTTTACCACATAGTTTTTGGCTTGAGGCTGTCATGCATGCAACATATGTACTTAATAGATGTCCCACTAAAGGGCTACAGTCTATCACTCCATTTGAGGCTTGGCATGACTGCAAGCCATCTGTTGCGCATCTGCATGTTTTTGGTTGTTTGGCATATGCATTAGTGCCCGAACAACATTGCAAAAAAATGGATGACAAAGTAGTAAAATGTATTTTTGTGGGGTATAGTTCTGAAAGTAAAGGCTATTGTCTGTATCATCCACAGACTAACATGATGTTGTTTTTGTGGAAGATGCTATTCAGCCATTTCTTTCATGTACTAAGGAGACATCTGTTAGCTCCAAAGACATGTATGATACTATGCTGCTCTTTTTACAGGTGGACAGTCTAGTGCCGGTCCTAATGAGGCAACTTCTGAACTTTGCAGGTTTCATGTGATGATGCAGATCATTCAATTTCTAATGTAGATTTACATGATGCACTTATTGATGAGAGAGCTGATATTGAGCAGGCAAGAACTATGCCAAAATGGCTGGTGGAGACCTTGCATGATAGCAAATTAGATGCACCTCTATCATATCATACTCGATCATGCTCTCATAGTGCCTCTTTTGCATCAGATTGCTATGCTATGGCTGCATCTAGTCTCTGTGATGAGAATGAGCCTGTTTCGTTTGATGAACCACAAAATTCAGAAAATTGAATGGCTGCTATGCAATCGGAATATGATGCTATAATGAAGAATGGTACTTGGTCTTTGTGTGACTTGCCTCTTGGCAAGAAGGCCATTGGCACTGTGGGTTTACAAGCTGAAGCGTAAAGCTCATGAAACAGTTGATAAGTATAAGGCTAGGCTTGTTGCAAAAGGTTATGCATAGGAAAGAGGCATTGATTTTCATGAGACCTTTGCACCTACATGTCATATGACTACAGTTCGGAGCATCTGTGCACTTGCAGCCCATCATGGTTGGAATGTACATCAGCTGGACATTAAAACAACATTTCTGAATGGTGACTTGCATGAAGAAGTGTATGTTTTTCGGCCCCATGGCTTTGTGTAAAAAGAGCATGAAAATCAGGTGTGCAGGTTAAAGAAGGCATTATATGGTTTAAAGCAAGCAGCACGTGCTTGGTATGAGAAGATACATGCCTATCTGATTGCACATGGTTTTGAGAACAATCCAACTAAGAGCACCTTAAATGTTAAGCGTGCTAATGATGTGCTTGTGATCATTGTTGTCTATGTTGATGACATGTTGCTCATTGGTCGTATTGAGAAGCATATTGCTGATTTTAAGGCTGATTTGCATGCCTCATTTGAGATGTCTGATTTGGGCCATTTGCATCACTATTTGGGGATTCATTTTATGCAAGTTGATGGTGGAATGGATTTTTGTCAAACAAAATATATTGACACATTATTGCAGTGTTTTGGCCTTGAAGACGGTAAGCCTATTGCCACTCCTATGGAGACAAGCTTACGATTGAGTCTTCATGATGTTGGAGATGCATTTGATGTTGTTCTCTATCATTAGGCTATTGGATGCCTGATTTACTTATGCATTACTCGACCAGATATTCAGTTTATTGTCTTAGAGATGAGCAGGTTTATGCCTTGCCTAGGAGTCAAGCATTGGTAGGTGCTTAAGCACATCTTTCGCTACTTGAGTGGTACTCAACTACTTGGGTTGTTTTATCCCAAGGGGGGATCACTACTGCCAGATTTGCATGCTTTTTCTGACTCTGATTGGGTTGGTTGCTATGACACTCTTGTGTCCACTAGTGGCTTTTGCTTCATGATTGGTAGCTCATGTATATCTTGGTTGAGCAAGAAGCAGCCTACTGTGGCCACTTCCAGTTGTGAGGATGAGTAAAGGGCAGCTTTCACAGCGACTATTGAGTGTGTGTGGCTCAGATGCCTTATGGCTGATTTGGGTGTTGGTTAGTCTTCTACCCCCACCATCTTCACAGAAAATCAGAGCGCATTGGCAGTTGTGAGGAACCCTGTGTTTCATGTTCACACTAAGCACATTGAGGTGCATTATCATTATGTCAAGGAGAGGTTCTTTGCTCGGGAGATCAGCTTGGCATATGTGCCCACACAAGAGAATGTTCAATCTTGTGCCATCTTTGATAAGACAAACCACACCACTGAGAATGGTTGGTTCAATGGGAAGACCTAGAAAGGAATTGGAAGAGGTGGATATGGTAGCAATAGAGGCAAAGGTGGACACAACTTCAACAATAACAAGAGATGCTATAATAGAAGGAGCTACAACAGTTATTCAGAAGATCAACCATATGAAGACTCATTGCTTCTCATGAATCTAAGCCACAAAGAAGGCAAAGAAGATGATTATTTGTTCTACATAGATTCAGGATGTTCGAATCATGTTGCAGGTAACATCACTCTTCTAACTTATTTGGAAAGTCCAAAACATAGACATGAAGTGCAAACAGGGGATGAAACAAAGCACAATGTGGAGAAGATTGATAATATCAAAGCCTCCAATGGCAGGACAAACATTCTGAGTAAGGTTCTCTATGTACCCACTATCACTAAAAACCTAATAAGTGTACACAAAATAGTTGAAAAATCCTTGCAATTTAGGTTCACCCAACATGGAACTTTTATGGAATATCCATTTCAAAGCTTCATGAGAATAGCCAGAGGTGAGAAGCATGATAGGCTCTTTACTTTTGAAGTAGGAGAAACCAGGAACATATCTCTATTCACTTTTGGGTCTCAAACCCTAAGTGAGCTTGAAGCGTGGCATAAGAGACTTGCTCATGTGAATGAAAGAACCATGAAGGATATATACATGGATCAAAGTGTTCTAGGATTGTCCAACATATCAAAGCAACACATGATCAACACGTATGATGCATGTCAGATTGGGAAGGCACAAAGACAACCATTCAACCACAAAGGCTACATCCACAACAACTTATTGGACTTAGTACATACAGATGTATGGGGAACCAAGGCAAGAACCTTAATTGGTAGGATCAAGGTATTATGTCTCATTTATTGATGGCCATAATAGATGGGTTGTTCTATAGTTTATCAAGAGTAAGATTTAAGTGCTTGATTGCTTCAAAAAGTATCTAGCACATGTGGAGAATCATACAGGTAGATCACTAAAGAAGCTTAGATCTGATGGAGGGGGAGAATACTTTTCCAAAGAGTTTGATGAGTTCCTAGAGGATAAAGGTATCAAAAGGGAAGTGACTACCAGGTACGCTCCTCAATCGAATGGAATCGCTAAGAGGAGCAACAAGACATTGGTTAGATTAGCCATAACAATGCTTGAAGAGAAGAAGTTTCCACATTATCTATGGGCAGAGGCTATTTCAACTACTGTGTACCTTGTCAATAGACTACCATCCAAATCACTTCAAGGTATGAATCCTTATGAAGCATGGCATGGAAGAAAACCTAGTCTTGGACATTGCAAGGTTTTCGGTTGTTTAGCTTATGTTCATGTACCATCACAAATAAGAGGTAAGCTAGATGAAAGGGCAACAAAGGTAGTGTTTATTGGAAACGATTCAACTCAGATGGGTTACAGGCTCTATAATCCTTCAACCAAGCAATTCACTACAACTAGAGATGTTGTGTTTGAAGAACACAGGTCTTGGTATGATGAAGACAAACAAAAGGTAACTCTACTATATGATCTTGATTCGGATTCTCATCAATTAGGAAGCAAGCATGATACATAGGTCCAGGATCCAGAAGTGATACAGACGATGTCCAAGCTGAAAGGGAAAAGGATTATAAGCTATGGAAGTCAAGAGGCAAAGCAAAGATGCAAGAGGTTGGAGAATGCTCCAAACAAGCACCTAAAAGATCAGTAAGAGAGAAGAAACAACTAGAAATGTATGGATATGATTCCACATTTTTTACAAAGCATTCAATCTCCTTAGCGAAAGACTCCATTTCAGAGGAACCTCAACCTATGAAGAGGCAAAGGGAAACCCTAATTGGGAAAAGGCCATGAAAGAATAAATAGATGCATTGAAGGAGATGAACAATTAGGATTTGCATCCAATGTTGCAGAATCAAAAGGTAATTGGTTGCATATGGGTATATAAAGTTAAAAGAAATTTAGATGGATCAGTTTGCAGGTACAAGGGAAGATTAGATGCCAAAGGATGCTCACAAACTCATGTTATAGACTATGAGGAAACATTCTCACAATTGCAAAGATGACTAGAATTAAGACATTGATAAGTGTAGCTCCTACAAGGAATTGGAGACTCCTCCAACTTGATGTGAGAAATGAATTCCTAAATGGTTGGATAAGTGAAGAGGTATACATGTAACAACCACCAGATTTTGAAAACCATAATCATCCATCTTATGTTTGTAGACTTAAGAAAGAATTGTATCGATTGAAACAAGCTCCTAGAGCTTGGAATTATAGGTTGGTTACATTTCTTCAAGATCAAGGGTTTGAACCCAATAGCTCAGATCCTTCTCTATTCATCAAAGAGGATCACGATGAGGTTATCTTTCTATGTGTATATGTAGATGATATTATTATGACAGGTGATGAAATAAATAGCATTCAAAGGTTCAAGAGACACATGCAAGAGGTGTTTAAAATCAGTGACCTAGGTGAGCTCACATATTTGCTAGGTATGCAGGTGATATACACAGATGAAGAAATGTATTTGACTCAAAGAAGATACATTCAGGATCTACTTCTCAAGTTCAAAATGGAGAACACTAAACATGGAGGTACACCTTTGGAGATGAATCATAAACTTAGTGTTTATGAAGGTGAGAAAATCGAAGACATTAAAGAGTATCAGAGGTTGGTGGGTAGCTTATATATGCTACTCATGCAAGAGTGCATCTCACATAGTGTGGGAGTGCTTAGTCAATTCATGCACTCATCAAGAAGACCACACATGGATGTGGCTAAGAGAGTACTTAAGTATCTCAAAGGTACAATTAACGAAGGTATATTCTATCCTTACTCTTCAGATTTGGATATTAATATCTATTCATATGCAGATTGGGCAGGAGCTAAGGATGATAGAAAAAGTACTTCTGGTTACTTAGCATTTGGAGGCTCGAAGCTAGTATCATGGAGTTCCAAGAAGCAATCTATAGTTGCTTTATAATCAACTGAAGCAGAGTAGAGAGGTTTGACCATAGCAACTCAAGAATCAATATGGTTAAAAGCATTGTATATAGATTTTTGACTTGTAAGTTCCAAACCTCACATATTTGGAGATAATCTAAGTTCCATGCATCTAGCGACAAACCCTATTTTCCATGCAAGAACCAAAAACATAGAGGTTCATTACCACTTCATGAGAGAGAAGCTCACGGCAAAGGAGATTGACATTTCGTTTGTTCCTACTGAAAAGCAAGTAGCAGACATGATGACAAAGGCACTTGATGGAATAAAGCTTTGTAGATTCAAAGCTATGGCAGGTATTCAACCTATCAGAGAATGAAGACTCAAGCATACTTTAGCTTTAGGGGAAGCTGTTGGAACATTAAGCTTACACTATGCTTGAGGTGGATTTGATCTAAATCAAAAACTATCGCTTGGATTACTCCAAAAGAATATCTGTTGGAGAATTTTTTTACCTATGCTCATTTATTGTATTTTCTTTGAGAGATTTTTGATGGTTCATTTACCATTATAAAAGCCTTGAGCTTCACACATGTAAATGTAGAAAAATAGAGCCCAAATACCACGAATTTGTGGTGGTTGAGATATAATCAATCAAGCAATAAATCACCTAAAAGTAGATCAAACTAGATCCTCACTCTTCCTAGATTGTAGGAAAGTGAATTGATTCCCTTAAACAACGATTTTGACCTTCATTTGAATTCAAAATCCACTTTTAGAAGTCTTGGAACACTCTTAGAGTCTATATAAATACTTCAAATCACTTGTACAATACATGGAAGCAATATACATACACTTGCGACCATCATTGTCTTGCTCCTTCAATTTTTTGCATCATCTTCTTTGCCAACAGTAATCTTGCACAGGCTGCTGCATCTCTCTCTAGAGATCCAAATTTGATGAAAGATGGCTCACTGGAAATTTATTAGTGTCTAGTTTATGCCTATAAAGGTGCATCGCATTTGATCTCATAGATTGGGAGAAATCTCAGTTTTTCTATCTCGGGGTCAATCTCTGGGATTTCTTGAAAAATAAGAGGTACCACCGTTGAGTGTCTGATCCATTCCTATAGCATATTTTGCTTATTCCTTATACTTTTTTACATTATATACACTAAACCCTATGTGTATGGCTCCATAAAATGTGTTTTTCTAATTAAAATCATGTTGGTCGCTATGGGCATTTGAAGTTTAGTGTCTCTTCCATAGATAGTAAGTTTTTTGAGCTAGTCGATGTGTAGACCTATGTGTCTTGTATTGACTCCTTCTCCTTGATGCTCCAAAGTACATAGTGCAATTCTTTGCACTTATCGCATGCCAATAAGGTCTATTTGAGTCTCCATAAGCTCAAGAGTTGGTCTTGTGCCGGTTGGATGGAGCAAAATTTGTCGCTTTGAAATGCACTTTTCTACCTCCTACATGCTTCTCCAAGTTTTTTCAGTGGCATTAGAGGTAGATCAAGTTGGGTGATAGCTTTCCCTCAATGATCGAGAAGCTTGATTGACACAACTACGCAGCTTGGAAAATCAGAATGGAGGCCTATGTGCAAAATAGAAATCTTGAATGAAGTGCTTGATTGCTTCAAAAAATATCTAGCACATGTGGAAAATTATATAGGTAAATCACTCAGAAGCTTAGATCTGATGGAGGAGGCGAATACTTCTCCAAAGAGTTTGATGAGTTCTTGCACAATAAAGGTATCAAAAGGGAAGTGACTACCAAGTACTCTCCTCAACTGAATAGAATCACTAAGAGGAGAAACAAGACATTGGTTGGATCACCATCCAAATCACTTGAAGGTATGACTTCTTATGAAGCATGGCATGGAAGAAAACCTAGTCTTGGACATTGCAAGGTTTTTGGTTGTTTAGCTTATGTTCATGTACCATCACAAATAAGAGGTAAGCTAGATGAAAGGGCAACAAAGGTAGTGTTTATTTGATACAATTCAACTCAGATGGGTTACAAGTTCTATAATCCTTCAATCGATCATTTCACTACAAGTAGAGATGTTGTGTTTGAAGAACAAAGATCTTGGTTTTATGAAGAAAAACAAAAGGTAACTCCACCATATGATCTTAATTCTGATTCTCATCAATTAGGAAGCAACCATGATACACAAGTCCAGGATCCAAGAAGTGATAGAGATGATGTCCAAGATGAAAGGGAAAAGGATTACAAGCTATGGAATTCAAGAGGCAAAGCAAAGATGCAAGAGGTTGGAGAATGCTCAAAACGAGCACCTAGAAGATCAACAAGAGAGAAGAAACAACCAAAAAGGCATGGATATTATTCCACATTTGTTATGAAGCATTCAATCTACTTGGCAAAAGACTCTATTTTAGAGGAACCCTCAACATATGAAGAGGCAAACGGAAACCCTAATTGGGAAAAGGCCATGAAAGAAGAAATAGATGCATTGAAGGAGATGGATACTTGGGATTTGGTTCCAATGTCATTGAATCAAAAGGTAATTGGTTACAGATGGGTATATAAAGTTAAAAGAATTTGATGGATTAGTTTGTAGGTACATGGAAAGATTAGTTGCCAAAGGATGCTCACAAAGTCATGGTATAGACTATGAGGAAACATTCTCACCAATTGCAAAAGATGACTACAATTAGGACATTGATAAGTGTAGGTGTTGCAAGTATTTGGATGTTGGTGCAAAATAATCATGATTTGATGATTTAGATAAATATTTGAAGTCAAAGAATGAAGTAAAGATCAGCATTTGAGGCTATAAGTTCAGTGCATGATGTGAAGAAGAAGACTTGTATATACATGTATACTTATCTTGTAATTAGTTCATAAAAACTTTGTATCTATGATGACTTGGGACATAAACATCTATTTATAATTGATATAGATATACTGCAAGAATGAGGGTTGGTGAGAGATAAGTTTTAGAAGTCATTAGAGACTTTATAAAGTGAGAAGAATATGTATCATCAATCAAATGTAAGTTTTTTCTTAATAGAAGATAGTTGCACCTCGATCTTTTGCTTAGTGCTCATTGTGTGTTTATCCTATTGAGGAATTCTTTTGTATCAAGTCTAATTCTATATTTGAGTGAACTTTGTACAAGTTTTGAGAGCTTAATTATAATCAGGCTGAGAGAATTTCGAGTAGGAACATTTACATGTGTAAATGTGGAAAGTGAAGATAGAAACAAGTGCAATCTCGATGGTGAATGTTTTGATCAGATCTCCCTCCACAATGCACGTTTTGAGCAAGTAATCACTCATTCTTTAAGTTGTTAGACCCACTTTCCATGCATTAGCGCTTCCACCAACCTCAAACTCCAGCACATGGACCAAATTTTCACCTATCCCACTAGTGCGATGGGCTAACCACTTGCCCCAAAATCCATGGTTGAGGGTTACTTCTTAATCCTCTCTCTTAAGGCATGGTTCAACCATCTCCTACTAGGATTATGTGAAACTCTCTCTCTCTCTCTGCCTCTTATCTCTAACTCGAGCGAAACGTTGTAAGTAGCTATTTAATTTTCAAGGTATCTACAAGCTTTATCCAAACATGTCTCTCTATATTTCTCTAAGTTTTTTTTCCTTTTATTCTTGCTTCTCTCTTCATTAGTTTCATCAATCGATGCACCTTGAATGTGCATGCATAATGCATGAGCACGAGAACTATATGCATAGGTTGAAAATCTGTTGAGGATGGGAGGTGAGCATGTACACAACGACAAATACACATGCAAAAGTGACGGCCTCGAGACTTGTGAATTTCATAGAGGTAGCGTCCCATAAACTTCATACACTAAATCACCACGACAACATATCCTATGTTGAATAGCTAGTTCACATGGCTGACCACCATTGAAAATAGCAATTACCCCTTGCATATAACAATATATTTCTTGAAGATCGGGATATCCTTGCATGTTGTTATCTATAAACACTCGTTCCTCTGAGAATTTTCCATTAATTACCTCTCAAAGGTCCATCAATTCCAAGCATGATGTGGGAACAACTTCATGTCTTTTTATTCTTGAATGTTTGTCGTTGAGATTTACATTCTTGTTCTTCAAAAGCCAAAGAACACATCCGTTACTCAATTCTATAAATGGCAGTTCCACTATAGGACCAAATTTTTCATTTTTTAAAGCTATAATCAATATGATTGATCTTATAATTGTCGAATGTTTGAAATTCAACAAGCTCATGTGTGTGAATGCCAAGGCTAAAGTCAAGTTCCACATCACTTCAATTTTTGGTAAATTATAGAACCATTTTTACACAAGTTTTTAAGCTCACTATTCCATCTAACTTGATGGAGAAAATTCATGGATTTTGGAGGCAAGATGTGCATTGAAATTGTACACCAACTTTGAAGCATTATATAAGCAAAGGATTTGAAGGAAGTTGTGGGCACTCTCTAGCATCATTTGGGCAACTGTATACTCTCATCCGGAGTTTATATTCTCTTTTAGGTAGAGTTTTTTTTATCATCTATATCTCATTGTGTAGTCTTCCATTTAATATGCAAGATAGCTAATCTTGTTGTTATTCATATTTTTTCAACTCTTGAATCACTTTGTGCATATTGATCTTGGAATCACATTGGTCTATCTTTGCATATTTCCACATATATATGTGTGAAGATGTAAAAAATGGTACAAGTTGCTTGCTTGAACAATTTCTAGTCTCATTTGTGCAAGGAGGTTGACAGAGCTCACATTGTCAAAATTTCATGATCTATGGCTTATGCAAAGCCTAGTGAGTCCACTTTTAGTCTTGAACATCTAGTGCTCTAATTTTTGTCTACAAAATTTCAAAGGTTCAATCCTCTATTTAAGAGAGTAATTCACATTTTCGTGGACTATGGTAGTGATCAGTTTGGTCCTATGAAGGGTCCATAAATCTTGTGCAACAAATAGGATTTGATATACGCCATCAATTGTGATTTGGCCCAAAATTTAGCATTGAGGACATCAAGAGGAGGCCTTCATGTTTCTTGAGAGCCAAGGATTGAAGCAAAGACCAAGAAGATTTGAAGAAGTGTTTGAAGCAAGGAGGAGCTTCTATCATCATCAAAGGTTCAAGACAGGTGGAGGATCTTGTGGGAAGTTAAGCTATCATCCTTTTTCTTGTGGGAAGTTAGGATCCACTATATATTTTCATAGACAATGGGAGACTTAGTAGGTATTGAGAAATTTGAAAAGAGTAATTAAAAACCTTGGGAGTTAAGAATCTCTAACTTCCTCATGGGAAAGGATCTTTGGGGGTTGCTTAGTGGTATTGAGGTGAAACCATACATAGATCCACATACACCTACTAAAAATCAAATTGGATCCATCAGAGAGTGGATGAAAGGGATATGAGAGTCATCTTCATTCTATCTCAACACATGCAACTCCATGATAGGTCATATCAAAGACCTAGATACATCTAAGAAGGTTTGGGAGTGTTTAGAAAGGTTGCACTCTACCTCTAAAAAGGCTAAAAAATCTCAGCTCAAAAATGAGCTCAAAACTCTTATGAAGTCATCAAATCAAAGCATTAATGACTTCATATTGAAAGTAAAAGATATTCTTGATCCACTTACTTCAATAGGATGTGTCATAGATGATGATGACCTAGTTTCCCACACACTTAATGGGCTTAGGGAAGATGATAAATGCAAGGCATTCACAACCTCTATGTATGTAAGGGACTCGTTACCTAATTATGATCAACTTACTTCTCTTATGTTGACTAAGGAGCTCAAACATGGAGGCAACAAGTCAAAAAGCAGCGATGACCAAATCTTCCATGTAGGAAAAGGAGGAAGAGACAAAGGCAATAGAGGTGGTTCAAGACCAAGAGGGAGATGAAACAACCAACAAGGTAGCCAAATCTATCAAGGGAGTCAATTAAGAAAATGAGCATTTGTTAGCTATGACACATAGTAGTGAATTTCAAGTAGATGATGGTGTGATATATAGATAGTGGCTAGAGTAACCACATGTCATGTAGAGAGGAATATTTCAAGAATCCTCAAGCACCCAAGCAAAGAGTCTTTGTGGAGAAAAAAGAAAACATAGAGCATGAGCTGCAAAATATGGGAGATGGGAAGCTTGGAGGAAACCACAAAGCAAGAGGACTATCTAATGTATTGCATGTTCCTACTATTACAAAGAACTAAATTTCTAATCAACATATGTTTGATAGGGGATACCAAGAAAAGTTCAACCACAAAGGTTGTTTTATTGAAGACCCAAGCAATGGCTATGAGCTGATGGCCAAAGGAAAGAAGGGTGAATCTTTTCAACTAGGCAAGTCTACTAGGAAGCCCTATGAGAAGAGTCAATATGCAGCACATGGTGTGTTAGAAATTGTGCACACAAAAATATGGGGGCCAACCAAAGAGCCCTCTCTTACACATAATAGGTATTTTGTAACTTTCATTGATGGCTACTCAAGAAAAGTATGGTTGTATTGTATAAATAAAAAATCTAACATATTTGATGTGTTCAAAGGATTCAAGGTAGAGGTTGAGAAGAAGAAAAGTTGCTAAATCAAAACCTAATGCCAGATGGAGGGGAAGAATACTTCTCCCATCCCTTTAGTCATTTCTTGCATGAACAAGGTATAAAGAGGAAAATCACTTGTAGGTATACTCCACATCAAAATGCAGTGGTAGAGAGGAGGATTAGGCATATTCTTGAAATCGGGAGTATTATGTCAAATGAAATGAATGTTCCTTTAACGTATTGGGTAGATGTTGTATCTACTCTTGTGTACTTAATGAATAAGTGTCTGACATCATGGGTACACGACATGATGTCTGAGGAGGCATGGAGTTAAAAGAAATAAGAACTTTCACACTTAAGAATTTTTGGATTTGTATGCTACACACATGTGTCACAAGAACTGAGAGGTAGGATGGATGCAAGGGCTGAAAGATGCATGTTTATTGGTTACGCTATGGAGAATAATGTTGTAGGTGCTACACAAAGAAGTTAAGAGTTTCTAGATATGTAGTGTTTGATGAATGCAAACCTTGGTATGCTTCAAAATTTCCATTGTAGGATGAAAATATGGAAGACGCAGAGAAGAGATATGAAGCTAGGGGGGAGTGGGAAGAAAATATGGAAGATGAGTGCAAATCCCATGAACCAATCATAAAAGAAGTTATGATGTAGGTATCAAATGGATCAAGTATTAGCTTATGAATGAATTCAAGATTTGAGATCTTTCAGTGCTCGAATATTTTCTTAGAATTGAAGTTATTTATCTAGAAAATGGCATTCACCTAGCTAAAAGGAAATATTTCGTAGATGTACTCTATAAGTATGGTATGAGTGGATGTTAACCACTCACACAACCTGTGGATCCAAACACCAAGTCATGTGCATGTGACGGGTAGCCTCTTTAAGATATCTCAGCATATAGAAGCACAAATGGAAGCCTTAAAGTATGCTAGCATCACAAGACCTTAGTTGTGCAATGATGCAGAACTTCTTTCTCAACTTTTGAATTCACCAACTAATGTTCATAAGAGTGCATGCACAATAGTGATTAGGTACATCAAGCATACTATCAACCAAGGGTTGTACTATGCTTAGGGATATGGATTACAACCACAAGGCTTTAGTGATGCGGATTGGGCTAGTTCAAAGGAGGATAAAAGGAGAAAATCTTGCTATGTCTTCATGCTAGGTAAATGATTCATCTCATTAATGTCCAAGAAGCAACCTATAGTTGCATTATCCTCTATTGAGTTTGAGTATGGAGCCTAAGCACTTGCTACATGTGAAATCATGGGGCTCAAGAAGCTCTTCAAAGATTTGCATGTGGAGATAAAAACGTTTACTCTATTTGGAGATAACATATCAAGCATTCATCTAGCAAGCAATCATATGTTCCATGCAAGAAGCAAGCACATCGAGAGAAATTATCACATCATTAGAGAGAAGGTACTAGCCAAGGAAGTGGACATGAAGTAAATCAACAAAAAGGAGAAACTAGCACATATCATGACTAAATGCATGGATGCAAGAAAGTTGGAGAAGTTCAAGATCAACCTCAACTTGAAGGAGATCAATGGAGACACTTGAGATTGTGGTGGAGTGTTAGAAATTTAACAACATCAAGTGTGTGTGAAGCAAGGCAAAATTCAACTAGCACATCACGTCACTTTTGTTCAAGGCTACAACTACTTTTCGATGAGTTTTTTAGCTCAAGATTCCATCTAACTTGATGGAGAAAAGTCACGGATTTTTAAGGTATGATTTGAATTCAAAATATACCCCGACTTTGGAGAATTATATAAGCAACGGATTGGAAAGAATTCATCTCCACTGTGTAGAATTGTTTGGTCACCTTTATGCTCTCATTAGGAGTGCATACTTTAGGCCTAAGCTACCCCCTCACTAAGTTAGCCCCCTGCTAACTGAACTTCTCTTTAAGGAAGATATTCTTAATCATTTATATCTCATTCTTTAGTTGTTTGTTTCATAACAAAGATATCTCATCTTGTTGTTATTCTTATAAGCTTTCTTTTAAGTATCATCACACTCTGACTTCTTCATTCTCTTTGTGTATTGTGAGCTTAAAAGCTCACTATTCTATCTCTACATATTTCCTAGTATATGTGTGTGAAGAGGTACATATAGGTACAACCTCCATATTTGGAGATTCTCTAGTATGTCTTGTGCAGGGAGATTGACATAGCTCACATTATTAAAATTGATTGATATATGGCTTATTGAAGACCTAGAGAATCTTACTTCATTGAGGAAAATGTGAGAGGCTCAATCGTCTAGTATAGACATCAATTCAAATTTTGGTGGACTACAGTAATGAATAGTTTGGTCCTAGGAAGGGCCCATCAATCTTATGCTACAAATAGGAGTGGATGTACTCCAACATTGAATGCATTGCAAATATAGAGAGAAACTCTTGGGAAAAAGTGATTTTATTAGGGTTACACTGGGAAATCAACTTTTTGAACACAAGGGAACTAAAGGTTGTAGCTTCCCCATTAGATCCCCCATTATGATGTGACATGATAGGGTGCCTCTCTAACATCGTGTTTTAAAAGGTGAATAAGTGACTTTTGTATGACCCAATCTCCACCTTTCATATTAAGGCACAATTTTAGCTACATAAACTCATGCTCCAACTTTGAGTAGCTAAAGTTTTCTAAAGTGCATTCGAAGACGAAACTTCTCTCACATCACTTCTTAGAGCAAAGGATACCCCCAAATTTTCTTCTCTTAATCTATCTCTCTCAATTTCTCTATCTTGCTCTCTCTTTCTCTCTCTACCCATATGTATTTATTTGCATAGCTAGATATTGCATCCAATTATGCAAGTTTCAACAAGTTTCTCAAAGATGTCATATGAATTTGGAATAGATAGATTGTGAAACACTACTATGGGTATATCAACTATGAGTATGCTAAAGTCTTTCTATTGGTACATATCCCTTTTCAATAGTTTCATATTGATAAATTATGCATAAGATTTCTAGCTTCATGGAATACATAAATGAAGGGAAGGTCATGTAACTATTGGTATGGGGAGTAATAAGATTTAATCATCTTGTATATTACGCAAAATTGAGACGTGCAATTAGAATGGGTGTATATTGGAATTTCACCTACCCTCAAGAAGATAAATACAAATAATAGCCTACCACAATTAGAATGGGTGTATATTGGAATTTCACCTACCCTCAAGAAGATAAATACAAATAATAGCCTACCACTCAGATCTCAATTAATGGTGAAATCTAAACATAATATTGGAGAAAACATTATCTTGCATTACTTGCTCTCCACCCAAGGTGATCAAGTTCCAACTCTAAAGAATGTATGCAGTCTTGCCCTTTTTCTTCCACCAAAAGCTTTGAATGGAAACAAAGACATTGAGTGCTAAATATTTTTGTTTGTTTTTTGATTTAAACTCTTCATATTCAAATTGACAATGTTTTGGTTTATATCATTGTTGTGGAAGCTTTCTATTATTCAAAGACTTATATCAGTGTTGTGGAAGGTCTCTATTGTTCAAAGATTGTCCTAGACAATAAATGGTAAAGATAAGGATAAAGAAAATCTCCATGTTAGTAATTAGCTAAATAGAGCATTAAGGGTAGGAATATTGTAATCCTTAAATATGTAACTAGTCTTGCCCTTTTTCTTCCACCAAAAAGTCTGAATGGAAACAAAGACATTGAGTGCTATGTAATTTTGTCTCTTTTTTTATGTAAACACTTCATATTCATATTGGCATTGTTTTGCTTTTGATCATTGCTATAACGGTTTCTATTATTCAAATACATACCATTGTTGTGAAAGGATAAAGAAATTCTCCATGTTAGTGATTAGTTAAATAGAGCATTAAGAGTAGGAATATTACAAAATGGAGAAAACTAGAGGATACAACAAATTCAAGTGATAAGGGACATTGGAGGTTCTCCCAAAGACCTAATTGCTTGAACTGGTTGTGTCCTCCAATATTCAACTGAGTAGGGCCATTATCAAAGGGCAAGACTCATTAAATCAATTAGGTCCATTTTGAAGTCCTCAAACTGCTCTCTTAGCTTGAATCGGTCATGGCTTTTTTATTACTGATTAAAAAGGTATATAGAGCCTCAAGGGTAGGAATATTACAAAATGGAGAAGATTGGATGACATGAAAATTCAAGTGACAAGGGCCACTGGGGGTTCTCCGATCACCCTAATCGCTTGAATTGGTCGTGTCCTCCAATATTTTCCATTTTGCTTCACACACCTTGTTTTCTGTTTAGAGATCAACAAATCACGACATAACATGAAAGGGAAGAAATAATCAATTAACCACTTATCATGTTGGCTGATCTCATAAATAGCATGCACACCACAAATGTTTCCTACATTTCGGAAAACATTACTACCATTGAAACACTAATTTATATGTAGAAACATGAATTACAAAGACTATCTTTCACATAAAGATAGAATGGTATCAGTTCTCAATACATACAACGCTGTGAAGTGTTCCTTTTTGTACAAAATTAGTAGTTACAACAATAGAGGAGAAAAAATATCTTCCAACATATGTTGGAAATACATGAGCTTACTATCAAGAGGTAATCATAAATATAGAAAATTGTAAATTTTTCTTTTACTTTTTATGCCTTCCCTTTTTAGGTCCCTCACCTTTGTGCTTGTTTTCTGGGACATGCTTCAATGGAGAGTGAACAAGAGGTCCTTTCTTCTTATCTTCACTCTACTCTCCTAGTGATGGAGGTGGTGGAGGAGAGTCTGGATCATATGGGAAAATTGCATCTCTCAACATGACATGAATTGCTTTTTCTCTGACCAGAAGGACCATGCATTTGGATAATTATCTAAATTTAGATTAGGACTATAAAATCTACATGTTAAGAACATTAGTGCATTGGGAACTAATCTCCATCTACATGATGCACCCTCTTTCTATAGCAAAACATGAGTTTTAATATAACCAAAGGTTTCTCTTTGTTTGAGTTGCAAATGCCACGATATCTTTTATCAATGTGCATTTTCAAAATGTTGGGAGGATGACAAAGATAAATGTAAAAATATCAATGTGCATTTTCAAAATGTTGGGAGGATGACAAAGATAAAACATATCAGAATGCATGGAAATGGTGAAACATAAGATCATTGGAAGTGTCCTAGAAATTACAAGTTGCAATTGCCACGGTGTGATTGGAGAGAGCTCATAAATAAGGTTTGGTATTCATTAATATCAATTACCATAATACTCCAATGACCCTTGGAAATATAAGTCATACTAGTAAATAAAACTTCACCCTTAGGAAAAGTATCAATTTATGTGGAAGATATTAAACAAAACTTACTTTTCAATATATGGATAAATTATGTATTCCATATCCTCACTAAAAATGTTGAGAAAATGTCCAATGTCTCCATGCTTGAATGGTATTATTAGGCCGCCAGAATGTAATTGTATTTATTGGAAAATGTAATTGGAAAGGACGCACATCAAAACGATGTAGCATAACATTTATAACTCTTTGATAATGAAAAGGTGTGCGGAAGAAGATGTGCAGAAGAATCACGACACTGGTGGACTTTTGTTGCTCTTCACGGCTCTTTCGCTTTGATAGGTTTTATGTTACGTCAATTTGAACTGGCAAGGTCCATGCAACTACGTCCCTATAACGCAATATCTTTTTCTGCACCAATTGTACTGTGGGTCTGGGTGGTGCACTTGTAGATCGTTTTTCATTGCAAACTTTGCTCATATTGGTGTAATGATAGTTTACTGTTTTGAGTATTAAGTTATTCTAATGATCCTATCTCCATAATACTTTGTAAGAAAAGATATAAGTTAATTGTGATTGTGCATCAACTGTCTGTGAAGAAGTCTGTGTTATTCTGTGTAATTGAATGACATACTGTGTCGCGGTGAAGTAATTCACTTAATGTTAAAAATTCTGGTGATGAAATTACTATTTACAAGTCCGCTGGGAAATAGTTAGAGTAAAGTGATGAATAACACTACACAGTGAATGTTTTATCTAGGAAAATACACATAGGGCCTCTGTAATACAGACCCTTGACCATCCCAAAAGCCTAGGAGTGATTTATTCCAATAAGCTGATAACAATAGCGTCGGCCACGGGGCATGGAATAGCGAGTCTGAGGGCAAATTAAGGTTGGATATAAGAAAGAATTCTATGATATATGCTTGTAATGCATTTCGGTGAATCTTATCCGAAGTACTCAAGTGATCAGCATCTGTGGAAGTTACTAGCACGTTGGGAACACCTTCCAGTGGTAGTGGTGAAGGACAATCATTTGAAGGAAAGCGTGATACTCGGACTAGTGGAGTGGAACTAAAGTATTTTCTTGTTCAAGGATTACAAAGTATACTAGAATTTCAACAAGTTCCACCTGTTGAAAGCGCAGTTACTGGAATAGGTGCTGATTCGAGTGATAGCTTCATGAATTTCGGTGACCACCCAAATTTTTGTTCTGATTTCAGTGGTACTAGTACATTTGTGGGCAAAATTTCTCATGAAAAGTTCATCTTAGATACAAAATACGATGAACGGAAGTTGAAATGAGATGTGTGTGATCGACTCAGTGATACCATACGACCGGAGATTTTGCAAAGTGATTATACAATATAGTAGCAATCGGAATCAACTTGTTCAAGTAATTCCGAAGTGATACTTCCTCTTGATTGAGACGATACGAGTAGTACATAGCAATAGCATCATCAACAACAACAACAACAACAACAGCAACAACAATAGCAACATCAATAGCAGATCATACCCCCACGACCGATACTGATTGGAGTCACATATACTAAATTTCGTGGGTTCGTGATGATCTTAATGCTCATGTTTGTACTTTGGAGATTAATTATGCTATACTCAACTATCCAATGGATCTGGCATATGAAGCCATGGTGTTTCAATCCACCCTTGTTAATCAAGCTACTCATTGGTTAATTGAATATGATATTAATCATTTCGGTCAATACGACGATGTTAAGAATGCCTTTTTACAATGTTTTGGATTAACGAAACATGCGGCGGAAATCTGTGATTATTTACAAAACAATAGATAGAAACCACATCAGCATGTGCAAGAGTATGCAATGTTATTCCACACTCATCTATGGTAGTTGCCTCCTACACATGCTACTCTACCGGATGATGTGATTACCCAATGTTTTATTAGTGGAATAAACCCCCAAATCAAACAAGTTATGATTATTTGATGTGCGGGCGGTATGACCTTGGATGCAGTCATTGCTATGGCATTAGAGTTAGAACATAAGGTTGGTGGTTTTATCGAAGATCTGAATTGGTTGAAAGCCTCTAGCAGTATGAATGATGATCCATCAAAACAAGTCTATTTCACTAAATGTAAGAACCCGGTGCATACTACTTCAGCTTGTGCGCTAAATCAAGTGCACTATGCTATTTGTAATATGGCCAGAAATTTTCCATATAATGCCAAAATACACACCAGACCGACTATAAATGCCATAATACAAGAGCAGGGACAACCATCCGCCCACTATGTACCACCACATTTGAGAAATACCTCTTATCAAACTTACAAAAATTATAGAGGACTGCGACCAAACAATTTTGGATAGCCTCATTGGAATTCGGGACAATCTGGTGAAAGTGCATCTCTCCCACCACCAAGATGCCATTTTTGTGAAGAAATTGAACATATCCACAGATATTGTAAAGAATCATCCGAATATGATAAGCAAAGATAAGAACGACAACATCCAATGGCAAATATGGTACATATCTTAGCAATAGATACACAAGTGGTAGCACTTCAAACACACTTCGGTAAGAAGTTGCACCCAGTTGCTGAGATTTTTGAACCAGGAATTCAAGAACAATAGTGTATATTTACTAAATCTAGCACGTGGGCAAGTCAACAACCAATTATCTTTCTCGATCCGGTACGCGTGGTCCACTAGACAGTACACAATACCCGAGTGAAAGAGAGGGATCCGATCGAATTACAAACAGAAGACACACCGGACATGATATCGAGTATGCCGAATCTTGATTCTATGTCGAATATTATGATATCGTTGGGGCAACTTTTATCATTGGTCCTTGGTATTTGACAAGAATTTCAGCAACAAATTAGTCCAGGATCTTCATGCACACCTGCTACAACAACTATTAGCCCAAAAATTGATTCTACGATGGATCATGTTGTTCCTTTAATTACAGTATGGTATAAAAACCACAAAATTGCATAAGTATTGATTGACGGAGGCTTAGGGGTTAATATTGCTACAACCACACTCTATAAAAAGTTAAGATGGACTCAGATTGAACACGTCTAGTTTTTTGTAAGAATGGCTGATCAATCTAGGGTACATCTAGTGGGTTTGGTGTGTGATATACCCATTACTCTACAGGGAGCAGTGTTCAAAATGACTTTTGTTGTATTGGAATTACCCAAATCAAGCCTGGATTACAACTTATTATTCGGGAGGCTATGGTTGAAACAGGCAAAAGTGTTATAGGATTGGTCTGCACACGAACTTATTTCTAAAAGCAATCACCGAAAATATGTTGTACCCTTGGATGATATGAGGCCCTACGATGTACATACATGACGTTATGTGACAGAACCCGTGCATATGTTGGATGGCCTTTTGGATGATGAAGAAGAAGTTTTTTTAATTGCTAACCAAGATTTGTTAGCATTGGGTATAGTTGATTTCCAAGCCATAATGGATAATTGGACTCTAGCCACTTGTACGATAGTCCCTCTCATTGACAAAGTGGAACCAATGGTGGATGCGGTTTTGGATGCTACTGATCTTCAATAGTTACTGCCCCCACTAGAAGATATGTCCATGCCCCGATAGTTTTATGTACCAAGAGATAAAATAATCACTTGCAATTTGGGTGATGAGGTTAGCCCGCTCCGGATCAAGATTAAGGCCGGATTTCCTAAGAAATTTCAAGATCACTTACTTCAGTTGTTGAAGGAATTTTCTAATGTATTCACTTGGGACTATCACGATATGAAGGGGTTGGATCCTCGTATCTACCAACACTGGGTGATGCTGAAACTGGATGTTCAGCCAATTAAACAACAAAGTTACCAGATGAATCCCAATTATGCTCCAAAATTGAAAGCTGAATTGGATCGGTTGTTGAAAGTAGGTTTCATTTTTCCCATTGAGCAGGCTGACTGGATCTCTCCTATTGTCATCATCTTAAAGAAAAATAAGGAATTATGCATCTGTGTGGACTACCGAAAACTGAATGCGGTGACGGTATCGGATCCCTTTCCACTACCTTTCTTGGACACTATGCTAGATGATGTTGCAGGACAAGAAATGTACTCTTTTTTGGATGGTTATAGTGGCTACAATCAAGTATGCATGGTTGAAATGGATATTCCTAAGACTGTATTTCTTATGAATTGGGGAGTATATGCTTCCACAGTGATGTGGTTTGGTCTCCGCAATGCTCCATGCATCTTTCAGTGATGCATGTAGGAAATGTTTTCTCCCTACTTAACTACATTTATGTGGGTGTATTTGGACGATTTTTCATTATCTAGTGATACATTGGCTCACCTCTACCACTCACGATGCTGCTTTTCCAACTGTCGGGAGTTCCATCTTTATTTGAATCCAAATAAATCCATCTTTTGAGTTGCTTGTGGCAAGCTACTCGGTCATGTTATCTCACAATAGGGAAGTTAAGTGGACCCTGATAAAGTTTGTGCAGTGTTGAATGCACCCCCTCCTGCGACTCCAAAGGAAGTTATGCGATTCCTTTGTCAAATATGGTGGCATAGTTGACATCTCTCGTGGCTCATTCATGTGGCTATACCGTTAAATCATTTGATTACCAGTAACCCTCGACAGTTTGTGTGGATGCAGGAATGTCAACTGGCTTTTGATCAATTGAAAACTCTTCTTACACAGGCTCCTATTTTACAAGCTCCTAATTGGAAACTTCCTTTCCATGACTTTGTGGATGCTTCCGATATTACAATCGGCAGTGTGTTAATGCAGCAACATGAGAAGTGGTTTCATCCTGTTTATTATGCCAAATGCCGTTTGGCAGCTATTGAACGAAAGTATTCTATTACTGAATGAGAATGCCTTCGTCTAGTCTATTCGGTGAAAAAATTTCGACACTATCTTCTGGGATGCAAATTCACCTTCCATGTGGATCATGCTGCCTTGGTTTATCTGGTATGCCAACAACATTTAGGTGGTAGATTAGCTCGGTGGGTGTCGTTGCTTAAAGAATTTGATTATGAGGATGTGCATTTCCCGGGATCAGCACATGCCCTTGCATATTTCCTTTCTCGACTAGATTCTGGTGAGCCTCTCGGTGGCATTCATGATACCACTCCGACCATCTATGTGACTGACTCAGTTCAGGATGATTCCTAGGTGTTACTAGTGTTACCTTTGTATTATGACAACCTTATGCCTCCACATACTACTTTGACGTCAGCTTGCCATCAATAGCCTATGCATAGTTGCCGATTTTGCATCATTGTGGGACAATTGTATTATATGGTTCCATTTGGCACACTGTTATGATGTATTCCTCCCCATGAAGTTTCTTTGATAATTGCAATGGCTCATTCCACTCCTTTCGATGGCCATTTTTTTGTAGACCTTACGTACCAAAAATTTCTTCATAGTGGATTATGGTGGCCCACAATGCATCGTGATATTGCTTCTTATGTTCAACAGTGTGATGCCTACCATCGTACTGGACAACCCTTGCACTGGCATCGTTTTCCGCTTCAGTTTGTCCTTCCCCTTGAGCCCTTTCAAAAGTGAGGATTGGATTTTATTGGTCCCATTACGCCTCCTGCTATTGTTACAAATCATTGTTACATCCTTACCTGTACTCATTATGCTACTCATTGGGTTGAGGCTTGGGCAGTACGGTCAGCAACTGCTTTGGTGGTCATTAACTGTTTACTTTGTGATGTTTTTCCTTGTTATGGGCTCCCTTTGGAGATTGTTTCTAATCAAGGCACTCATTTTTCTAATACATTAATGCAAGTGCTCACATGAACCTTCAGCATTTTCCATATTTTTAGTTCCCCTTATTATCCTCGTGTGAATGGATTGGCGAAAAGTACTAATAAAACGCAGCACAATTAGCCCAGATCGGTGACTCCTTCACTTATCCAAGCAACTCCCCGCTCCATTGCATGATGCCCAACAGTCCTTGCGCACTTAATATCAATCGAAAGTTGATATGTTAGAGACCCATATCGCTCCCTGTAGGAAGAGGTTTTGGCGGTCAGAGCCAATGAATGTTTATTAGAGGATCAGGTTACCGTGAAGGATGAGATTATTGCAGCCACGGACACGGAGATCGCTCTTCTTAAGTAGGCACTGACAGATAAAGATGATGCAATGAACGCTCTTCGTTTTGAGTTGGATAATACTTGCACCTGCCTTGTTGAAATCGGACAAGCTTGTAAGGTACTCTCTGATAAGGTACTACACAGTGAAGCAGAACTGAGGAAGCTTATTTTGAGCTCTTCTAGTTTCCCTCATTGATTTGACATGGTACTTTACCCTCTTCTTTAAATATGCCTTCTATGGATCACCCTGATTATGGAAGATTTGAAGCCTCTGGAGTAGGTCCTTGACTCTCTAGAATAGGTCCCTCATGATTTTGATGCTTAGTACTATACAAATTTCGTGCTATCTTCTTTGTCTTGGCCATGATTTGTTGTAAAAGGGATTGAAAGGTGGATCAAACATATGCATATGAGAGTACATAACAAGAAAATCAAGAATTCAAGACACGACCAATTGAAGGGACAATGGCCATCCACAAATATTGGATTGCCCTAATAGCTTGAATCAGTCATGTCGAAAAATTCAAGCTTTGACTTGCATTTATGTGAATTCCATTAGAATATTGAAATAACCTCTCTCTCTTATACCTTAGAAAACAAAAAATATTACAAAAATTGGTTTTAGTGCAAATGACCAATTAAAGTAATTAGATCGATCCAAGAATCTCTCATTCACCTAATCACTTGAATCATTCATGTCAAATAGTTCAAGGTCTGCATTGCACACATGTGAATTCCATGTGAATCATAAAATAATCTCTCTCATACCTTACAAAACAAAAAATAGCTCATGAATTAGCTTCCATCCACTTCCTGTGTCCATCACAATTGAAAAAATCTATCGTTTGAGGGTGCCTATAGAGAGATTCCATACTTGGTGGAGCTACTATTGTTGTGGATGTTGGTACCTACTAAAAAGCTCAAAAAAAAGAAAAGAAAACACAAAACCCACAATCCCTCTTTTTCTCTCTCACTCTCACAAGGGAAATGAAAAGAATGAAGGGAAGGAGAGCATATGACCAAAATTTGTGGAATTTTGTAGAGGTGGAGATGGAGGTAGGGAGGGAGTAAGGATGGTCACGATGAGGATGAGGGAGATAGAAACATAAAAAAGAAAGATTTTACCTATGATTCCAACATCACATCTCTATGTCTTACCATCACTCACTTGTCCTTGAAGCTCAATCCCTAGCAATGATGCCAAATTTGTTGTCACTCTAGCACAATCATAAGTATCAATGTGAGGGGATCCACCTCATAATTTTCAATCTGAGGAGACATGAGGGAGGTATGAAAACCATGAGAAATTGAGAATACAAGTGTGTGAGTAAGAAGCACACAAACATGAGAAATTGAGAATACAAGTGTGTGAGTAGGAAGCAATGTAATATTTAATAGGCCAAAAATAAGTTTACAATGTGTCTAATTCACTTCAATCTCCAAAACTCCAGCCTCAAAACTGAGCTCTCTAGCTTTACGTCTCTATGTCTTACCATCATACCCTCGTCCTTGAGGCTCAATCCCTTGCAACAATGCAAAATTTGGAGTCACTCTAACACAATGATAAGCATCAACATGAGGGGATCCACCTCATAATTATCAATCCAAGGAGGCATGAGGGAAGTATGAAAACCATGAGCAAGTGAGATTACATTTGTGTGATTAGGAAGCACACAAACATTCACACACACACACACATATACACATGCTAAGACAAAGAAATGGATCATTGGAATCTTTAAATATCCATAAAAAATTTTACAATGTGTTTAAGTGGCTTCATTCTCCAAAAATCCAGCCTCAAAAATGAGCTCTCTAGCTCTGTTTATAGTGTTTGACCAGATTTGGGCTTGTTCAAACCTAATTAAAAATTAGGAGCCTATGCTATTTCAAAGGCTCAAACAAGCTATAAAAATTATGAAAATTGGTATGTACATAGACCTAGCACTCCTCAAGCTTGAGGACTCCTTGGCTTGAAGAAAATGGAGTTGAATTTATCAAAACTAGGATTTACAATGTATTCAAGTTATGAGAATCACTATTGATAATTGTTTGTTTTTGGAAAAAGAATTTCTTGGCCTACTTGTCCGATCTACATTGAACTCCTTGTTGATTTGGTTATTCTAGAACTTCCCTATGCCGTAACTCTCTCTGAATCAATTACCTCATACTTCCTTGTATAGTCAAGCCTTCTAGACCACCCTAGCTACTACCAACAAGGCAAAGTATGGGTCACACTTGGCGTATGATGATCAATACAAGGTGAGTGTGCCGACTATGGTCCTATACAACAATGAAGGAAACCTCTAGCTCTATTTCTTGCATGAAGTGGAGTAAATGGTGACCTCACCACCTTGATTTTCCATTGACAATGACATCGCCTTTCTCCACTCTTGGCAACCTCTCTAGCTTATCCCACCATGGTTGTTCCCAATGAGAAATTAGGGTGACTACAATCAAATATGCAAGGTGGGGTGACCCCTAGACCTAGTATATATGATAAGGGAAACTTCACATTCAAATCGAAATAAGTTCCATGCAAGGTGAGTTGGAGCCTTAGAGCTAAAGGACTGATATATAGAGTGCAATTACTACCCTCTTTCACATGTAGCAAAGGCAACTAAGAAATTAACAAAGCAACTATTGGTCCTACACTTCAATTAAAGTAAAGACGTGGGTTCTTATTCATGGGCATGACTACACTTTGAAGGCATAATGGCTACACTATGAAGGTGCTTAAGTGCAAAATTCTTAAGCTAAGGAAGTTCTACTCTCTAGGAAGTTGTTACAAACAATATAAGCTTAGAATATGCGATGGAAAGGATCAAAGCTTTGGGTGGCCAAAAAGTTCCACACTTCCAAAACAAGGCATGCTCACCATCTCTTTTCAACATTTTTAAAATAGGGCACAACCTCACCTTTTTTGGCACATACACAAAACAAGGGCACCACCTCCACCTATTTTTGGCACATTTGAAACAAGACTCCTCCTCTAGCTAATTTTGACATGACCACCATGAGGCGACAATGAGACCACTCAATTTGATGTGGCATGGATGAAAAGCGAATTCTTTTGGGACTTATCAATAAGATGTAAAAGGGTAGATAATTCCAGGAAAAGCCATCACAAGACCCTGAAGATTTCAAAAGCTCTTAATAGAGGGCCTAAAAAGGGTTGATGACTTGTACCAAAATTAGCTTATCTCTACTACCAATCTTATGAGTTTGGAGCACACAATAGTAAATGATTGGAATCTGCAAGGCCACTCCACTTGGCCTCTAGATTATATATAAGTAGATGTTGGGCATTCATTGCCCCATCTTTTTAATATTTCCATGAATATATCTAGCAATCTCTTTTAGTTTCTTTCTAGTTAGATTGCCTACTATCTACTAGTTGTACTCCCACTCTAAGCTATCTCTTGCTTGCTCATTGTATGCTAGGGTGGACCTCACCACTATGCATTGATGCAACTCTATGGTTATTATACAAAGTTTTGGTTACTCAGTTGTGTGGTAGTTAGCTTGTGAGTGTAATTGGGTAGTCTTGGCTAGTTGTGTCTTAGTGTGCAAATTGTTGTATTTTAATTGTAGTAGAGAGAATCTTCTTGTTTTAGTGCTCTTGATTTTTAGTGGTCAATTTTGGGCCCTAGATTGGCTTCTAGCTTGCTTGAAATGCTCATTGGTTTAATTTGGCCTTCGTAGTTTTCTCGTTAGTATTTTCTTAGGATTCTCTCATGATTGTGTCTTCACTAGCAATTTATGTTCTTGCACACTAGGACCTCATAGGGTATAGTTCCCTAAGAAAGAAACCCCCTTGAGTAGGAGTACATGAAACTATGGTCCTCGATATCACTTCTATATTTTAGCACACCTAGTGGGACCCTTGCATGTTCTATGTGAGATATCAATTGTCTTAATCTTGATTTTCGTGATATTTTGAGTCTTTTTAAAGGGTAGATGACCCAAACGTGAACCCATGATGCATCCAACTACTACTACCTCAAAAGAGCTCAACAAAGAAATAATACAAAAGTTTCTGACACATTTTATGGTTGTACTTCAATGTGCACAAAAAAAAGGAGAATCATCCAAATCAACCTACGTATACTTGACCTCTAATGTCTTATCACTCTAGGGAATATAGTCGTGTACAAAGTGTCTACTCTCTTCTTGAGGGCATATCTTCCCATCCACATTGCCAAATAAAGAAGTAATGATCATGTATGAATTGACGCAAGTAAAAATACAATGCCATCAGCAACAAATCATTGCTCAATGAGTGTGGAAAGAGTGAGCTATGAGGTGAAATCCTCTTCTCAAGTAAAATACATGAATATGATCTCTGAACCTTGAGATACACGTGGGCTTTTCATCTCCTCTTTTATAGCTTTTGTTGGAGCCTAAGATTCGAATTCAACTTCAAATCTCCACCAGTAAAGTGCATCCTAAAGTATAGAATTGTTGGTCTCTTGACTCACCTACCAAAGATTACGAGTGTATATGCTTCCTTACTGCTCGTGGGTTTACTAACCTTTTACAACTGTAATTTTAGAAGAAAATTTAGAAGAGGTTGTACATATGAAGCTTTGCAAGTATAATTCTAATACATCAAGCTAATGTGAAGTGATAAAGTATGTAGGCTTTGGCTCAATTGCACCAACGGCTCCCCCTCAAGCAAAACATGCTTGATCTTCATTGCTCCTTGAGCTCTTTCAACCCAATCATTAGTTTGAACCTGTTCATCTTTGTTCCATCCAATGCTTTGATGAGTATATCTGCACATTGTAAGTGAGTTGGTACATAGGATAATTGAATATCCTTGCTAAGAAATTTCTCCCTAACATAATGATAATGACCTTCAATGTGCTTAGTCATGGCATGGTACACAGGATTAGCAGCCAAATGAAGTGAGCTAGAATTATCTCCAAAGATAGTTGGAGTGTAGGAATGTATCTCCAAATTTGCATACAATTGCTTAAGCCACATAGCTTCCTTAATCGCATTTGCCAAACCTCTATATTTTGCTTCTATGGAAGATAAGGCCATAGTTGGTTGCTTCTTAGATGACCAAGATATGAGTTTTGAACCTACAAAAGATAAGTACCCTGAAGCGCTCCTCCTATCATGCTTGGAGCCAGTCCAATCTGCTTTAGAATATAGCTTTATATGTATTTCAGAAGTAAAGGGATAGAGAAATCCCTCATTAATTATTCCCTTAAGATATTTAAGCACCCTCTTGCAGCTTCCATGTGTGGCTTCCTTGGTACATGCATGAATTGACTTAATGTACTTATTGCATAAGCAATATCTACTCTTGTCAAAGTAGCATAATTAAGACTGCCCACAAGTTGTTGATATCTTGTAACATCTTCAAGTAGTTAACCTTCATGTGAAGTTACCTTATGGTTGATCTCCATAGGAATACCTACAACTTTAGTATTCTCCATCTTAAACTTTACCAACATATCATGTATGTACTTCCTTTGTCTGATGAATATACTTGAATCTATATACACAAGTTCTAAGCCAAGGAAATAGGTTAACAACCCTAGATCAATGATTTTGAATTCCTTCATCAATTGAGCCTTGAGTTGCTTAATACCTTCTTAATAATTATGTGAAGGATGGGTCTTTGCTAGAACCCCACACATCAGTGTGTACCAAATCCAAATAATCTTCATGGATGTATCCTTTCATGTTAAATGGTTGCCTATGAGCTTTGCCAAATTGATAGGCTCCACATTTGTAAATCATGTGCTACTTGGTCACATTTGGAATGCCAATCACACTTTGATCCTTGCAAATTTGATTTAGAGTTCTCTCTCCTATGTGCCCTAGCCTCGTGTGCCATATTTCCAACTCACATAAGGTTTGATCTCTATAATTGAATAGTGCTATGTTCCTTGTGTCTTGAATTTCAAAAGTGAACAATCTACATGACTTCTCACCTTTGTCAATCCTTTTGAATCCTTGTTGGGGGTCTGCCACATATGCTCCATGCTTGGTGAATCTGACCTGTAGACCTTTCTCTACTATCTACCCAACACTAATTAGGTTTTTTATTATAGTAGGTACATACAAAACTTTGCTCAAAAGGTTCATACTACCGCTAGAAGTTTTTACATTTCCGATTCGCTTGACTAAATGCTTAGTGCCATCACCTGTGTGTACTTCATGCTTCCCTTTCATTTCTTCAAGATCAGATAATTGTGCTACATTACCTGTCACATGATTGGAACAACCTGAGTCAATGTAGAAAAGATGCTCATCATCTTTACCTTGCTTCGATGTCATGTTCATGATGAGTAGAGAGTCTTCTCCATCTTTAGTATAGTTGTTGAAGTCCCTTCATCCTCTAAAGCCTCCTTGATAGTTGTTGTTGTTGTTGTAGCCTTGATTGTAAAGTTGCTTCCACCATTGTTGTAACTGCCCATAGTTTGTCCATAGCTTCCTCTATGGAAGCCTCTTCCCCTTTGCTTCCTTGTATTTTTGTAGCATTCTTTTGAAGTGTGGTTGTTGAGACCACATATGTTGCATGGTGAATTTTTGTAGGGTCTCCTCCTACCTTGTTTAGCTCCTTTTCCCCTACCTTTAGCACCTTTTCCTCTTCGTGTATAATTAGCTTGAGAGGTCCTAGCCTCTTCATCCTGTTTTTTACTTTTACCTTTATCCTTAGCTTTATTCTTATTTGTATAAAGGGCAGAAGATTGGTTACCTCTTGAGTTATCACCATTTCCATTGATCTTTGTCTCATGGGTGAAGAGTTGTCCCATCGAGGTGTTGAGATCAGGTACTTGCATATCCATGTAGAGATCCATAGCTATGGTGAAGGACTCTCACTTGTGATTAGCTTTTATTCCATTCATGATCTGCCTCACAATGTGCTCTTCCTCTATCTCGAGTCTCCAATGCTTGTAAGTTGGTCTACAACATCTTTCATTTTGGTTACATAATCTGCCACTCCTTGCTTTGGTGTTTCTTGAAGGTTTTGAATTCCATCCACAACTAATTCTTCCTAGCTCTTGTGTTGGAGGAGAAGTATGATGAAAGCACTTCCCAAGTCTCTTCGGAGGTTTTACAATTTCTAACATGTGGTAACAAGAAATTAGAAATTGATTTTAATAGATATGACCTGGCAAGAGCATCCTTTGCACACCATGTGGTTAGCCTCTCTTGCTTTTCCTTTGTTGGTTGATGCTTGCTCCTCAAGATTGGCATGTCTTCATCTCCTAAGATGTATCCATGTAAGCTTCTCCCTTGAGATTATGCTACCATCCTTAGTGACCATGTTGAGTAGCTATTCCTGTACAATTTGAGAATGAAAGAGGGAAATCCATCTCCCATCTTGATTGTAATTTCTCTGGTACCATTGTAGGAGGAGATGGTGGATAATCACGAGACATAAGTTGGTGTAGCTAAATCTGCTTCACACATGCTATAAGTGATGGCTGGAGAGTGTTGTGGGCCTTTTTAGCTAGCTAATAAGCATAAATGATCATATATGTTTCTTCCAAGATGATGCACAAATGATAGGATCAAACTAGATAGGTTGGCATATGATCCAAGTTCTAAAACTTGCTATTTTGGTTGAGACACCTACTTAGAGTTTTGCATCATTATCTAAGTAAAACAGCAATTGATAAAATTCCTTTTGGGGAACTTCAATTCGCTTAACAAGCTACCAATCATGAGTGAAATCATCTAAAATGATAAACTGTATGTAGAGAAATATGTGTAGCAAGTTATGCATCCATCCTAACTTTAACGGGCCTTGAGAGTCACAGACCAGTGAGCAATAATTGATCAATTTCTGATGATCGCGAGAAGGATTACTTGATAGTGATCCATCCATGTCTGTTCTTTTAGCCTCATTTTTTTTTCAATTGCAATTATTTTAATAATTGAACTTGATCACTTTAACATGGCTTGAACTTGAGTAGTCTTATTGTCACCCTATGCTCTATTACTAGCACTAAGAATCTTAGCCTACGTTAGAATTGACAAAGGGGATTTGTAATTTTCCAAGTTCAAGTTGTGTTTGTTGCTCTACGTAGGCTAGGAAAATCTCCCAAGCTTTCATTTCTTACTTGGACCCCTTTGTGAGAGTCTCAAACACTTGCATTGTAGCCTTGTAGCTTGTGTAATTCACTAAAAGACCTTTAGAAATAGACCATAGTTATGTGAGAAATCAAAAACCTAGAACTTCCCATGTAGATGTACTATCATGATAGGCCAATCTATCACAAATAGATAAAAGGGTTCTATTGCAATAGGGAAGTCTAACTCATGAATGGTCTATCATGATAGATAGTGTCTACCGTGGGGGTGGTCTATCATGATAGACCAAGGGGTCCCTCATGATAGATTGGTCTATCATGGGGAGGAGGGGGATCTATCATGATAGAACATTCTACCATGATAGATGGGGACTGTCGCAATAGATGAGTATGTATTATCTCTTTGGACTATCATGGGATTGGTGTATTGTAATAAATTAGGGTCTATCACTATAAGGGATCTCTAGCGCATCCTTTGGTATGTTCTGGGGTTAGTCTATCATGATAGATGAGACTCTATCATGATAGAGGGTCTTAAATTTCTCGAGTGTTCTAGGTGTGACCTATGTCCTCTAGTCCTCTCTCTTTCTCTCTCTCTCTCTAGCCTACTTGTGCCTTGTTCTCACCTCCCTATCCCTAGGTTTTGTACAAAACCTACTTCTAGAGATTCTCTTATTGTCTCTCTATGAACTCATGAAGAGTTTGCTTGTCCTACACTATTCAATGGCTTGTGTTAGGGGAAAACCTTTCATCCTTACCAAAAATAAGTCTCTTGCTATAAACAGAGACTTAAATATATTTGTTTTGAATCATGAATAATGTAGGTGGGTTTCCTTAGAGCATTTGGATCCTTGAAGTCATATACTAAGTATTGCCGCTTAGAATGAGGATTTTCCTACTTGAAATTCCAAAAGGCCTCTTTTATGGGCATTTTTGCATAAAGTTCTATGGTGACATTGTCCTCAGGTATCTTTGTGGTAGTTATGATTCTGATTAATAACCACTTTTTCCTAGGAGTGGACGGAATCTCCTCTAGATTATCCTCTTCTAAGTTTGAAACGTTTGACCATGCGAGAATGTTCCTAAAGTCATCTATTCTCTTAGGGTGACTAATATCCACGTACATAATTCTCTGCTTATATATGCATGATTCATTCTTGAACTCCACATGGGATTATCTAGGCCATAGGAATATTTTGGGTTTCTCAATTGTACCATTGATCTTCTTAGAACATCTTTATAGATGTGAGCACCTAATTGGTTGGTTTGGATATACTCCAACTATGCCTTGTAGGGCCCCTCTAAGAGTTCTAGGAAGGCTTCCCTATTTTATGAGTAAATCTTGCCATGTTATAATAGCTATTCAAATCATTGATTCGTTGGCTATCACTAGATTGGTGGTTGCCTAATTGCTTGCGTATGTGGTTGTCAATAGCTTTAGAGGACCTTAGGTTATGTCAATCAACTTTGCCAACATACTTTGCTTTTCTAAGGTTCATGTATTAACCTAATTTCCCTTTCCCTTTCCTTTAATATCTGCTTTTCATTGGCGTTCATTGATTAACTCACCACTTGCATCATCTTAGCCTAAGCTAGAATTTACAAAGGGGGTTTGTAGTTTTCCAAGCTCAAGTTGCATTTGTTGCTTTGAGTAGGCCAGAAACATCTCCCAAGCTTTTGTTTCTCTACTTGGACCCCTTTGTGAGAGTCTCAAACACTTGCACTCTAGCCTTGAAGCTCGTGTAGTTCACTAAAAAAACCTTTAGAAATAGACCATAGTATGCCAAAAATCAAAACCGTAGAACTTTCCATGTGGATGTACTATTACGATAGGCCAAGCTCTCACGGTAGATAAAAGGGTTCTATCACAATAGGGCAGTCTATCTCATGAGTGGTCTGTCACGATATATAGTGTCTACCATGGGGGTGGTCTATGACGATAGACAAAGGAGTCCCTAATGATAGAGTGGTCCGTCATGGGGGGAAGGGGGATCTATCATGATAGACCATTCTATCATGATAGACCATTCTATCATGATAGATGGGGCTTGTCGCGATAGATGAGTATCTATCATCTCTTTGGACTATCATGGGATTTTTCTATTGCAATACACAAGGGCCTATAACTATTAGGGGTCTCTATTGTGTCCTTTGGTATGTTCTGGGGTTAGTCTATCATGATAAATGAGGCTTTATCATGATAGAGGGTCTCTATCGCATTGTTCAATCTATTGTGGGGTTGGTCTATCATGATAAACGAGTGTCTATCATGATAGAGGGTCTTTATCGTGTTCTTTGATTTACCATTATAGACAAGTGTCTATTGCAATGGAACAATCTCTCACAATAGATAATTGATCTCTGGTAATAGATGAGTCCATCACGGTCAGTCTGTTGTGATGAAACTAGTTTGTCATATGTTGTGATAAATGAAGCCTATCACCTATCGTGACTTTAGGCTATAGCAATAGATAAAAAAAATTAGAGATTTTGAAAATTATATTGTGCATGGAGATGGCATTAGGAATTTCCACATCATGCTACACATGCATCTATAAAACTCCAAACTTTCTAATATATTGTGACACATTGAACTGGTTATTACAAACTTTGAAAAAACACAAGCATACTTGTGTGAAGTCATGGACATGAGGATGGAGCTCAAACCGCTATAAACTCACTAAAAATAAGAAAAGAAATGGCACATGCAAGATTTGTCTCTCTCTCTCTCTCTCACTAATGCAAATGAGGGAAGTGAGGGGGGATGGGTAGATATGGCAAAATCATTTTTTTTTTGTTGAAGATGATGATGCATGACTATAGTGATGGAAAGTTGTAGAGATGATGATGATGATGCAAAAAATGGATAACAATGGTGAAAAAACTAACAAATACAACAAATCTCGACTTCCAACATCAATCCTTCAACATTCTTACCATCAAATGTTCGTCCTCAAGCGCACTCACCCATGGTGACACGAAATTGGGTGTCACTCAAGACTAGGATGAGCACCATGTGAAGAAGTTTCACCTCCTTAATGTTCAATCCGCAGAGACATGAGGATGATATGATGATAAGGAGTGAGTGAAGTGTTTGAAGGTCATGATGAGAAGCACACAAGATGCATACATACACACACATAGGGTAAAGCTGAGAAGTAGACAATGGAAGAAAGTTTAGTTCTATTCAATAGCTCTCAATAAATACATTAGCTTGCTTTCTCCAAGAATCAACCTAAAAATTTAGCTATCTAACTCTTTTTATATTTTCTAGTGACTTTTGTGGGTTTCATACATAGTTTCTAGCATAGTTAGAAACCACAACCCAGTCACGTGATAGGTGAAGGTAAGCAGAGATGTGGTGTTTGATGAAATGTCAAGCTTCTATGTAGATGCCCAAGAACGAATTAATCATGACTCAAATGAGAAAGAAAATGCAAAAGGATCAAGTGTAGAATTGCAAGTTTTGAGTGGACTTGATGTGTCACCAAGCCATAGTTCCAATTCAAATCCATGGAGTGGAAAATTGCATGGAAATTTTAATCCAATAAATTCATGGACTACATTCAAGAATGGTAAAGAATAGCTTTTTTCTGGTAGTAAAACATCTATAGGTTTTGAAGACATTGATGGAGATTCAAGTAGATCACAAAAGAGCCTTGATGAGGAACTTAGATTGCCCTCTTTGAAGACTCCAAGAGTAAGAAAGGCACATGTAGATGATACAAGGTGAAATGACCCAAGTTCAAGAAGATATGGGAGGATGTAGAACTCAATGCAATGATAGATGTATGATAGTTTCCTAGCTCATCATTGTGCCTACATGATCAAGGTAATATAAGATGCTGAACCTTCTCATTTTTAAGACACAATTGGAAATGTAGATTGGGAGAAATCTATGAATGATGAGATGGCTTCACTTTATGGAAATGAAATATGGAAGCTAGTTCCATTGCCACAAGGAAAGAAACCCATAGGTTGCAAGTGGGTTTACAAGGTGAAGCACAATGATGATGATAGCATAAGCACGTATAAAGCACGATTGGTAGCAAAAGGATATGCACAGACATATGACATTCATTATGAGGAAAGGTTCAACCGTATCGCTAAAATGGCCACTATTAGAGCACTTGTTATATTAGCTACAACAAAAGGATGTATTTTGCATTAGATGGATGTGAATAATGCTTTCTTACATCGTGAGCTTGAGATAGAAGTATATATATGGATCAGCCACAAGCGTATGAGGATTCAAATCACCCAAAATATTTTTGCTGGTTGTAGAAGGTTTTGTGTGAGCTTCAACAAGCCCCTTGTGCTTGGCATGCAAGCATTGCTCATTACTTAAGCACCATTGGATTTTCTATATGTGATATAGATCATACATTATATGCAAGGAACAATGATGATAGCATCACAATTGTTGTTATTCATGTTGATGAATTGATTGTAGGTGGTGATAATGATGAAAGCATTAAAGAGGTAAAGCAATTCCTTATCAAGGATTTTGACATGAAAGATCTTGGTGTGTTGTGCTATTTCCTGGGCATTTAGTTTATACATATAGAAATAGGTATATGGATTTCACAAAGGCATTATGCCTTAAGTATGCTTCAAAATTATGGTAGGGGTGATTGTAAGACAATTTCCATCCCATTAGATTAGAATCTGAAGTTGGATACTACATCAGGTGAAGCATTGGAAAATGCTTTTATGTATAAGAAAAATATGGTAAGTTTGCTATATCTCACAATTACAAGGCCTGATCTAAGCTACATTGTTGGACTTGAAATTCAATTATGCATGCTCCCAAGGAATCACATTTAGATGCTCAGAGACGTACTCTATCTTATGTGAGTGCTCGTTTGGATTATGTATTGTTTAATGAAGTTGGTGTAGAATTGCTTGTTCATGGATACACCTACGTAGATTGGGCTTGTAGTATTCTAGATAGAAGATCTACTAGTGGTTTTCTATTTGCACTTGCAAGTGAAGCAATCACATGGATCAATAAGAAGCAATCCACTCTTGCTTTGTCAAGTAGAGATGATGAGTATAGAGGTGCTATAATGGTAGCATGTAAAGCATCATCAGGCTAGAGATGCTACTTGTAGATCTAGGTGTGGAAGTGAAAAAACCTATCATCATTTATTGTGATAATCTTAGGAGCATATAGTTAGCATGGAATCCTATTTTTCATGCGAAAAAAGCATATCAAGGTACACTTCATCATGGAAAAGTTATATTGTTTATATGAGGATAGATGAGTAGGTTTCCAATATGCTCCCTAAAGTGCTTGGAGCATAGAACCTAGAGAAGTTTCTAAAGATGTCATTAGTTACTCCCATGCCAAATATGCCACCACCTCAACCTACTAATCCCCCATCATTCACACGATGGCCACCATCAATTCCAAATCAAGTAAATCTACTAGGCCAACAAGTGCTTTGTGTGCCACAAGTCTCACTTATCTTTCAAGGCATGGCACACCAACCCCAAATGCAACTAGTGCAAATTATAAGACTATACTTTGGCAGAAGTCCTAGACCTTGCCAAGCGGAAAAAATTTTGTGAGAGTATTAGGAGAGACAAAGTGATCCTCCATCACAAAAGTTTAAATTCTAGCAAGTGTTGTGGGTTGAACAAGTTTATGAATTTTTCACACAATAGAAAGCCTTTGGGATCACCTTGAAAGGGACTCCATTAGTGTGGTTCCAATAGCTATACATACAAAATTTCCAAAACATTGATTAACTCCTGAGGGTATTCATAACTCAATTTGCTATGATAGGAGTAAGGCATGAAAACTTAGCGATGATTACTAGCTTCAAGCAAGAAGCTAGTGAGGACTTGATATTAGTTGTTCATTGCCACAAGCAATATGTAGCATGATGCATTACAAAGGACCTGCTATTTGAAGCCCAACTTATTGCACAATTGTTAGATGGCTTACAAAGTGCTTAGTTACATACCACAACATACTTGTTGTGCCCTATCAACTTGGAGGATTGCATACAAAATACATAAGGATTGATGATGACTTGGGTAATTCTCTTCAAGTCTTCTCACCAATTGTTGACTCCATCCCAAATGTGGCTTCAAGTTCCTTATTGACTGATGAGATGAAAGAGGCTATTTCCAAGAAATTGAGCATGAAAGCTTCTAGGTCTCCACCTAGAAGGTGCTCATATTGCAAAGAAGAACGTACGAGTTATATCTATAACAAAATTATACCTCCTCTTGCATATGTATAGTACCCCATCTAGCAAGGTGATATTGGAATATACTATTCATGGGGAATTATCAAGCACAATATTACGAGTACGAATCTACTTTTACACAATATTACTAGTATCCTCCATGATTTTCATATTCAACCAAGAAACAAATGCAATATCAATCTATACCAATGTTGGAGTATTCAACATACCCAAAAAGACCTCTCTTGAATCAGCAACCACCTAATACTCCACATTTGATCCCAATCAAATCTGGACAATCATAAGAAAAGTGAGAGTCGACTTTGATGTCATGTTATAGTGGTCATTTTGCATTTCGGTCTCCTAAATGGAATCAACAAGATTCCTTTTTCAAGAATAATGAATATTCATCAAACTCACGGATCCTTCAAGTGGATATGAGGACTACTATGAGAAAAACAATGGATATGTTCATGGGTATAGAGAACCTAAGTATTGATAGGTGTATTTAACCAATGTCCCACAACCAAACCCAACTTGACCTTAGCTCAAACCTACTCAATAAAGATTTCTATGATATAGATGCAATAGAACCATTTCGTAAACTGTCCACTTGTACGAGTTCCCCAATTGCCACAAATACTATTCAAAAAATCATTTTGTAATGATTGTTGTGAGACACATACCTATAGAGACTCTCCTCAAAATACGGAAAAGAAAAAGAAAACATCTATCAATATGGTGACAAAACCTCCCTCTAGCTCTAGTAGTTAAGAGGGAAAAGTGAAAGTACCATGCAATCAAGAGAGCACAAGACAAGGCTCGAAAGAAGGATAAAGCCAAAAGACGACTTAATCAAAGTAGTTCCAAGAGTGAGGAAGACAAGCTTCCCAGGGAATCTCAACCCATGAATGGGACTTACAAGAATCCAAGAGGTAGACAAGCCAAGAAATGGGAAAAAGCACTGGTGGAGCTTGAAGATTCCCTCAAAGCTAAGCAATATGAGATAATGAAGAAGCAAGAAGAGTTTCTCAATAAGGAGGAGATCAGCTTACTCAAGAGTTGATTCAACGTCAAGCCTTACAAACGCATGCATATCTTTGACCTTAATATGGATTTCTATGGTATATCTATGATTTTCAATTTATAACACTTTGTTAGCGTGGTTACATGAGGAATCAAACCTAGAATTTTACCCTCCAAGACAAAGCAAAATATTGGGATGAACTTAAGAAGCTCTTAAAGAACAAATATTTTCTTGAAGATCTGACAACACCTTCTCTTAGTTCATTCAAGTAATTGGTAGCCGCTTCTAATAAAGGAATTGTAGCCATTGAGATTCTATGTGAATTTGAAGAATGCTTTGTTAAGTGGATGAGGCTGAACATAATGCTTTAGCTCATGACAAAGTTCAGCTCTTTGTTCAAAAAACTAACCCAGACTTAGCCTTAGATCTAGCAAATTTTCTAGAATTTTCTTTTGAATCAATAGATTTCACTAACGAGTGGGATAAGGTGCGAGAAGGCGTATAGATGTTTGTATAGCGCAAATGATGGAAATCATGAATATCTAAAGGATAAAAATTGGGAAATCATGAGACCTCATTATGCTAGGATTTGATTTTTTGATAAAGGTAAGACATTGCCTAGCAACTTTGGAAAAGGAGGGATGAGAAAATATTTTGAAGCCTTAACTACCCAAATGTTTTATGATACATCTAGCTTCATGTATAGAACTGCTCAAGAGCATGAAAATGAGACTACAAATTATATGGGACAAGGTTTTGACTATTGTTAAAAAAAAATAGTTACCAATAGAGTCTTTGAACAAGGTTTGAAATATGATTCAAGCACAAAGTGATTATGGGGAAAATGACCCTTGATAAAGGAGTGATTAGTGATGGAGCAATGAGAAGAGGGTGATGGGGGGAGTCTGACCTTAATCATATAGGCTAGGTATATGCTAACCATATTTTTGTGTGGTCAATGTTGGAAAACCCCACCTAGAAATCAAGATTTTGGCCACTTGAATTGTTTTGAAAGGCTTCAAAATGAACTAGAGCCCTTGGATAGTTTCATGGATCCAAAGGTTAGTGTCTTATGGCAAACGTGAACAAAACCTTTCATCTTGGCTTATGGATTTGTTTGATATGCATGGCATTATGAGAACATACTCTCCCTCTCTCTCTCTCTCGTGTGGCAACCACTTTTAATCTAATCCATTTTATTCTAGTAGCCAAACGCTATAGAATCTCCAATTTGGTATTTCAAATATAAAGGTGCATCAAATAATATTTTATTTGAAAAAACCATTATTGGTTTTATATGGCCTTTTATTCCCCTAGATTGAGTTATTTAGTTCCTAATAATTAAAAATATTTACAAGGCCCATGCAAGATTCATTTTTTTCCTAATGATAATTGGGATTCACTTATTGATGCATTCACTATGTATGCATATGCATATGAAGCTACAAGTGATGAAAAGAGGAAACGAGGAGAGAAATCAGGGTATGAGTAAGAGAGAAACAAGGAAAAGTGACACAAAAGTGAGAAATATAGAGTGGAAAAAGCATAAACTAGTAAGGAAGAAAGGGACGCGCATATAAGATAGTTTCTAATTTATAGTAGCAAACAAATTTGAAACAAGTGCTTGATGAAAATATTATAAAACGCATTATTTCTATTCCACTAGGGGACTTATTGTGAATCCCTAAATGTGAATTCATTAATGATTTCTTGACAATCTCAACAAAAGGTGGTAATACTTTGAAGATCCAATGATAAATGAGCTACTATCAATGGATCACAAGATTCCTGAAAAAGATGAAGAGTACTGAATTTCAAAGATTTTCAAGAGTAATTCTTGAAGATAAACTATCTTGGACTGTACTTGAGAGTCATTCTACAAATAGTTTGTGGGCTAGGGATACAATGCGAACTATGGTGAAGATTGCAGAGAAACCAAAACCTTATATAGCTATTATTCGCTCTCGTTAAAAAATCAATATGATTTCTAAAAATGTGTATGATCAAGAAAAATGGACATTGAGACAAAGCATACATGGAGTATGAAATTATCAAATAGTTCAATTGATCTTTACATGGAGCATGTGCTTATGTATCAATTTCGATAGGAGATGTATATGATGAACATCACTTTTTTCCGCATGATGGTTGCTCATATCCAGTTACTTTTGACCACACATTCATTAGTGAAGAAAGAATTGAGACTAAGGCCTTGGGTGATTGTAATGTATATACATGTATTTTTTCATGAGATGACTTAAGTCTATCCAATGTATGACCATGTGCGTCAATCATCCACACGATAGAGTGTTGTTGATGAATAAGATCTTATGAAAATGCCATAGTTAGGTGGGATGATTGTAATTTAAGGCACAAGATTTGTTGAATCTTGCCTTCTACCATGATAGAAGAAAATTCATGTTTTGTATGTGATATATGTTGGAGTTAGACGTCTGTGGAAGCATGCAAATAGCACAAGGAAGAAGAAGAAGCTTGGAGCACAAACACACAATACTGAATGTATTACTAGAGAATGTACAAAGATAAGTAGTCCATTAGGGCAATAGGCGTATATACAAGCTGGGGGAAAAAAACCTCCTAAAGAGGGAAAAAAGTGCCCCGGTGGTCCTAGTGTGTTCACACACATCACTACCTGAATATATCAACAAATCCCCCCTGGGAGTGATGCGGTGAACAAGGAGCTGGCACTCATGTATAAGGAAGTTCCAAGCTATGTGGAAATCACTCCACAAAAGGAAGTAAGCCCAAAGCTTTGCGAAAAGCTTCAAACTTCTCCCTAGGCAGAGCCTTCGTGAAAAGGTCTGCAATGTTCTCCTGTGTGGGCACATATGTCAAGCTGATCTCCCCAACAGAGAACCTCTCCCTGACATAGTGATAATGCATCTCAATGTGCTTAGTGCGAGCATGGAACACAGGGTTCCTCGCAACTGCCAATGCACTTTGACTATCAGTGAAGATGGTGGTTGCAGAAGACTGACCAACACCTAAATCAGCCATAAGGCGTCTGAGCCACACACACTCAACAGTAGCTGTGAAAGTTGCCCTATACTCAGCCTCACAACTGGAAGTGGCCACATTAGGCTGCTTCTTGCTCAACCAAGATATACATGAGCTACCAAGCATGAAGCAAAAGCCACCAGTGGATACATGAGTGTCATAGCAACCAGCCCAATCAGAGTCAGAAAAAGCATGCAATTCTGGCGGTAGGGATCCCCCCTTGGGATAAAACAACCCAAGTAGCTGAGTACCACTCAAGTAGCGAAAGATGTGCTTAACCGCCTGCCAATGCTTGACTCCTGGGCAATGCATAAATCTGCTCATCTGTGAGACAACAAACTGAATGTCTGGCCGAGTAATGCATAAGTAAATCAAGCATCCAATAGCCTGCTGATAGAGAATAGCATCAAATGCATCTCGAGCATCATGAAGACTCAATCGTAAACCTGTCTCCATAGGAGTGGCAATAGGCTTACAGTCTTCAAGGCCAAAATGTTGCAATAGTGTGTCAGTATATTTCATTGGACACAAAGCCATTCCACCATCAACTTGCATAAACTAAATGCCCAAATAGTGATGCAAATGCCCCAAATCAGACATCTCAAATGAGGCATGCAAATCAGCTTTGAAATCAGCAATATGCCTCTCAATAGGACCAGTGAGTAGCATGTCGTCAACATAGACAACAATGATCAGAAGCACATCATTAGCATGCTTAACATATAAGGTGCTTTCAGTTGGACTGTTCTCAAAACCATGTGCAACGAGATAGGCATGTATCTTCTCATACCAAGCATGTGGTGCTTGCTTTAAACCATATAATTCCTTCTTTAACCTGCACACCTAGTTTTCATGCCCTTTCTGCACAAAGCCACAAGGCTCAAAAACATACACTTCTTCATGCAAGTCACCATTCAAAAATGTTGTTTTAATGTCCAACTGATGTACATTCCAACCATGATGGGCTGCAAAGTGCACAAATGCTCTGAACAGTAGTCATACGGCATGTAGGTGCAAAGGTCTCATAAAAATCGATGCCTCTTTCCTGCGCATAACCCTTTGCAACAAGCCTAGCCTTATACCTGTCAACTGTACCATCAGGTTTATGCTTTAGCTTGTATACCCACTTAGTGCCAATGGCCTTCTTGCCAGGAGGCAAGTCACATAAAGACCATGTACCATTCTTCATTATAAGATCATTTTCAGATTGCATAGCAGCCATCCAATTTTTCGAATTCTGTGCTTCATCAAAAGAAACAGGCTCATTCTCATCACAAAGACTAGACACAGCCATAGCATAGCAATCTGATGCAAAGGACGCACTATGAGAGCCTGAATGAGTACGATATGACAAAGGTGCATCTAATTTTCTTTCACACAAAGTCTGCACCAGCCATGTTGGCATAGTTTTTGTCTGCTCAATATCCGCTCTCTCATCAACAAGTGCATCATGTAAATCTGCATCAAAAAAGGAATGATCTGCATCATCATATGAAACCTGCAAAGGCTGAGAAGTTTCCTCATTAGGACCAGCACTAGACTGTCCACCTGTAAAAAGAGGCATCAAAGTATCATACATGTCTTTGGAGCTAACAGATGTCTCCTTAGTACATGAAAGCAATGGCTGAATAGCATCTTCCACAAATACAACATCACGGCTAACCAGAATGCGTTTAGTCTATGGATGATATAGACGATAGCCTTTACTTTCACAGCTGTATCCAACAAAAATACATTTTACTGCTTTATCATCCAATTTTCTGTGATGTTGTTCAGGCACTAATGCATATGCCAAACAACCAAAAACACGCAGATGAGCAACAGATGGCTTGCGCTCATGCCAAGCCTCATATGGGGTGATAGACTACAGCGCTTTAGTGGGACACCTGTTTAGTACATATGCTGCACACATGATAGCCTCAAGCCAGAAACTATGAGGTAAAGCTTGACTCTTGACCATACACCTCGCCATCTCCATGAGAGACCTGTTCTTCCGTTCAGCAACTCCATTCTATTGAGGTGTATATGGCACTGTACACTAATGTTTTATCCCATGTTCAGCCAAAAATGCATTAAAATCAGAAGACATATATTCCCCCCCTCGATCACAACGGAGGGTGCCCATTTTACATGCTCAAAGATTTTTAGCCAAAACCAAAAACTGTTTGAAGCATATGAACACTTTGAACTTTGCCTTCAATGGATATACCCATGCATGCCTACAAAAATCATCAATGAAAGTCACGAAGTAAAGATAATTTCCAAAAGAACGTGTCTGCATAGGACCACAGACATCACTATGTACAAGCTGCAATTTTTGAATAGCCCGAACTAAACCATCTTTTGGAAAGGACGAATGCTGCATTTTGCCCAAAATACAGCCTTCACAAACATGTTTTCCAGGTGCCTCAAGTTTGGGCAAAGAGGACAACATTTCAGATTTCTGTAGGCGTAGTAAACTAGCAAAATTCAGATGACCAAAGCGTGCATGCCAAAGCTTTGCATCTGACATAGCCTGAGAATCATTTATTGCACATGCCAAATCATTTATAGATCTTTCATAGTCTATGAGCTTATACAGCCCACGACATAAAATGCCACAAGCAATAATCACATCACCATTTGATAGATCATGAACTGTACACCTGTCATTAACAAATTTCACAACCAAGCCAATCTTGGCTAATGCAGAAACTGATAACAGGTTCTTCTTGATCCCTGGCACAAATAAAGCATCTGACAAAGTGAAAGAACTACCATCAGCAATAGTCAAAATGGTCTTACCAACTCCCATAACAGGATAAGAGGAGTTGTTGGCGCATGTAACAGTATTCCCTGTAGGGGCAGGCTCGAGTGAAGAGAAGAAACTGCGCTACGAGGTAATATATTTGGTTGCCCCACTGTCAAAATACCAAACATTTGAGTCTACTGCAGACATGCAATGATCATGAGAAGATGGGTCAAAAGTGCAAATAGTAGTAAACACCCATTCTTCTTCCTGCACAAGATTAGGAGACTCCATTTTTGGTGTAGAGGCTTCTGCAACAACCATTCCAGCCTCTTTTTTCTTTGCCTCTTTTGTAGCCAGTTTTGGACAGTTCTTTATGATGTGATCATTCCCTTTACAGTACTTACAAAACAATTTCAGCTTTTCTGATTTTTTCTCATCTTTGTCTTGCTTCTTTGAATGTGCAGCATTTGCAGATTTCTGCTTACTAGTAGAAGAGCTCCATTTTCCTTTACCCTTCTCACTAGCTAGGAAAGCTTGATCTACAACATGCATAATGGACCTGTTCTGCCTAGACTGATCTTCCTGCAACAGAACAGAGACTAACTCCTCAAATGACAAGGCATTTGGATTGCCTTTCATCATCAACCGAAGAGTAGAAGCAAAACTCTCATATGAATCAGGAAGACCATTCAGAACGGTCTGCACAAGTGAGCTATTTGGTATAACCTCATCAACAGAAATCAATTCTTCCTTCAAGTCTTTGATCTTTGTTAGGAAACTTAAGTGTATCCCAAGCATCCTTAGCTGTTCTGCAAGAGCGAATGTGAGGAATAACGGCACGTTTGACAGACAAAGCTATCAATGCATGTGCCTGGGCATCTCTACCATCCCAGCGAATCTGCTCTACAATAGGTGCAGCAGAAACACCAGCACACGAATCTTTGGAATATCATCTTTGACACCATCTTCATCAGCTCCAGCACCTATATTTGCAGTACTTGTAGTTAGAGGTGTAAGAGGACGTCTTTCAACACCCTGCACAATGTTCCATGATCCTTTTGCAACCAATACATGTCGCATCATATAAGCCCATAATGGGTAGTTGGTACCATCCAACTTATCCTCAACAGCCAACATACGGAATACATCACTGCTTTCAGCCATGGCCGGTGACTAAAATACCTTGATGTAGAAAAATGAATGTATCTCAAAAAGTTGAATAGAACTGCCCGACGAATTTTGCTAGACCTGTAGCAGACTTCGAGATGCTTATATTGGCGAACAAAAACTTGTATATAGCTTTGGCACGAAAAGATGAAATAGCCTGCACAAGCACTGCGATAATGCGTTCGGAGGCCGAAACGAGCTCAGATCGCAATTTCGGCAAATGGAGGAGTGTCGACGGCGCCCTAGATGAAGCGATGACCTGCTCTGATACCAATTGTTGGAGTTAGACATCTGCGGAAGCACGCGAGCAACACAAGGAAGAAGAAGAAGCTTGGAGCACAAACACACAATACTAAATGTATTACTAGAGAATGTACAAAGATAAGTAGTCCATTAGGGCGATAGGTGTATATTTTCATGAAGATGAGTATGAAGGATAATGGAAAGACATTGGAAAGTATCTAAGAACTTTAGTTCTTGACAATCATTGGTCTAAAGCTAAATGTAGAAATCTGAGAAGAAATGAATTCAATTTCTCCTCGAAACGGTTATTTATGGACTCACGTAGAAGGGAAAACTATGAATCCTCAAAGACTTGTAGGCTCTAGAAAATTGGAAAAGCAAGTTATGAGTCAAACGTTGACACTATGTGGGTAGGACATAAAGGGTCCTTTGGAACATATAAGAACATTAAAGAACAATACTAATCGAGAGGAATGTATGTTGACATGTTAAATTATGTATCAACATGCAAGATTTTCCAATTGTGTTCATTAGTCAAACACCAAGATGGCCTACATCTCATGTATCCATTCAAGATTCATTATGAATGGGTGTTGACTTAGTCACAATGCCAGTAGGAGTAAAACACATGTGCTATATTCTTTAAGCCAAGCACGATTTTATTAAGCATGAGGGTGCATTAAAGCCTTATTTAACTACTAATGTATGTATATTGTTGTTTGAAGATGTTATTTGTAGGTTTGCATATGTGGAAAGGATAATGGAAAATTGAAGAGCTAGATGCCATGAGAGGCAAGGGGGTTTTGCAAAATATGGTATTTGATTGGAACTCACAATGGCTTTCAAACTGCAAGCAAATGCAAAGATTGACCAAGGACATGCAATTATCATCAAGCCACTAGCAAAGGTAGATAATGGTAATATCAATGATTGAGGTTATTTTCTTTCACTTGCACTTTGGGTTAACCACATGATATGCAAGGTTATGCTCCGACTAGTGGAGGAGGAAGCAAGCACATAGAAGAGGGAGCATGTAAAGAGATGTGTGGGCAAGGATACTAGCTATTGAACCACAATTCTTGGACATTTTTTGAGTCATTAAAGCTCATGAAATTAAGGTTGATCACACTGACCTGTTATCAATAGCAAGGATGAGCCATGTAAGTAAGGTATTCATGATGGGGTTAGTTGTGAAATCTAATTTTCTTCAAAAAATATAGACTCCTTTTGGAATCTACCACCACCTATGATCAAAGGTCCTTATCATCCAGACATTAATGACTTAATATTTGGATTTAACCATAATACCAATCTACAAAGAAGAAATGAATAGATCCTATGAATACTATTCCTAGTGTTCAGATATCAAGCTCCACATGTGATGATCAGGGATGACTCACATCACTTTCGCATTTCTATAAATGTCAAGCCGATATATTTCAGGCATACTTTAGTGAGCTTTACTACATTTATCTACAGAGAGTGATGGCACATTTCTCTCTTCCTAACTCACACATTTGTAGACATTAGGGTTTTCTTTATGTGTTGTTCTTTATACATTGCACTAGTTGTATTTTTGTATTAGGTCATTCTTGTATATTCCTTTTATGTAATAGAAGAAGAAGAAGAAGAACAAAAAGAAGAAGAAGAAGAAGAAGAAGAAGAAGAGGAAGAAGAAGAAGAAGAAGAAGAAGAAGAATAACAAGAAGAAGAAGAACAAGAAGAAGATTCATTCTTCCTTGCCTCAATTTGTCCGTGCTCCTCTTTGAGTGTGAGAGTGTGTGGGTGAGCTCTCTTCCTTATCTCCTTGCTCATGACATGGTATCAGAGCTAGTGTGGCTATCGAGATCTTGTGGAGAAGGCGAACGATGAAGAGTACCTGAGAATGCATGGAGAACATCTACATCAAAAAAAATATCACATTGCTACAAAAATTGATGTGAAGGTAGAAGGCATTAAAATATTTTTGATAGTTGTCCCTTTAAGATCATTTCATTTTTGCTGAGGTATTGCTTCTAGTGTTTTTGTGGTGTTGTGAATTGCAGCAGAAATGGAAAATGTTGATGAAATGAGTCAATTTATGAGCAATAAGTTGGACCCGAACAACTTTCATTCTTGGAGATTGAGAATGAAAAATTTATTGATGGGAAAAGGCTACTGGAACTACATGAAAGGAAAGATTGAAAATGCTCTGTTGTTACTAGAGAGGAATCAAACTAGGAACTAGTTAAGAACATATGAAGAATGAAATCAAGGAGCATTAAAGGTAATATATTGGCTATGTGTTAGCATACATGATAGCATGGTTAGGCACATACAAGATGCCACGACTCCAAAATAGGTTTGGAATAGTTTGTTCATATTTTATGAGACCAATACAAAGGCACAAAAATTGCAACTCAAGAGTGAGTTGCATACACTAGAGAAAAAGAGCATGTCGGTAATAATTGGATACACCCTAAAAATCAAGAGCATATGTGCTTCGCTTGCGTCTATTAGCGTGAATGTGGATCATGATGATAAGTTGGAAGCGTGCCTTTATGATTTAGGAGATCCATATAAGTAATTCAAAACTTCTATTTAGACCACAAAAGAGATCTTGAATTTTGTTGACCTTGTTTCCATGTTAATTATTGAAGAAAAAATTATTGGTGAGGACTCAAAATCCCAAGGAGAACCTAGTTCTAAGCTAGTATTTTACTCAAGGAGAGGAAGAGGTAGAGGTAGAGGCTTTGGAAGTGGAAGATGAAATAGTAACCAAGACCAAGGTCAACAACAAAATCATGGAGGAGATAGAGGACATTTTTGAGGCAAGGGGAGCCAAATTGGCCACAAAAATTTCCAAAGAAATGATTCAGGTAATGATAGTAAAGGATGTTGGAATTGTGTAAACTAGGTCCTTTGAATGTGATTGCAGGTTGAATAATCAAAGTAATAAAAAGCATAAAATCAACTATGCATCAACAAGTGCATATGATTCAGAGTTAGCCATGGTCGAACACCACATGATGAATATGATATCTGCTGATGTTTCAAAATGGAATGGTAATTTTTGGTGTGTTGATTAAGGTGCTTCAAATCACATAACCATTCATGTGGAATGGTTTGATAGTTTGCATAACTAGCGAGTTCTTTGATATGTTGAAATAAGCAATGAAACATCACATCCTATCAAACATACAAGAAACATAGCACTATTTATGGAGGAGGGGAGGGTAAAATATCTTGGTGATGTGCTTCATGTTCCAAATATAAAAATGAATCTAGTTTTTGTTGGACAAAAGCTTGACCAAGAACTACAATTCAAGTTCAATGGTGATGGTTTATATATAGAAGAGTGCCAAAAAAATGGTATGTTGGTCGCTAAATGGAACAAGTTGATAGGATGTTCACCTTGAATGTAAAATTTCCTAAAATGAATGCAGCCATGTTTGTAGAAGGTGCGTGTGTTATTGCTTATAAAGAGATTTGACACAAGCAAATTGGACATGCAAATTTGTAAAGGTTGAAATTGATGCAATCAAACGAGCTTGTCAATGCCCTACCAAATTTCAAGGTTGTAGAGATGCAAAAGATATGTGCAAGAGGTCAATTTGGTAAACAGTTAAGGGCATAATTTTTGCATGACAAGCATGTTAGTAAGAGCATGCTAGAAATAGTACATACGGATGTTTGGGGTCCTACAAAGACCACATTTATGGGAGAACGGAGGTTTTGTTTCTATTTCATTGATGACCATACAGGAAAGTATGGGTAGAATTTGAAGATGGAATTTAGGATCATAGAAAATGACCAGAGAGTATTGAGAGAGAAAATAAGGTGGAAAAATAAAGGATATAGTTATATAGATTGGTGGAAGAACTCATTGGCATGGAACAATGGGAAACGATTCCCATTGATAATTTTCTTTGATGGCCAAAGAGAAAAGAGATTGAAGATTCAATAGAAAACATTGGGATTAGCTTTATAGATAAGACCATTGAGATTAAGGTCTTAGGTTCATTAAAAGGTGAAGAAATGTACCTCCCTTGAACTAATTAAATACACTTGGTTGTATTTAGCAAATGGTGAATGGAATAAAATGTTATTATGATTAGAAAATGCTATCATTTATCCTTTTAAGAAGATATATTATTTCCAATAGAATCCATAGCCAACTTTAGATAAAAAAATGGATTTGGACAAATAAAGAGGATATGAATTTTAGGGATTTAATCTAGCTAAACTCCAAAAGGGAGGAGCTTGCTAAAAGTCAAACCTATTCAAGTATATAGCCTTGAATGATAGACTGATATATAAACATATCATGCTTTTTGAAGCATTGATTGATGAGACCAAGTGGTTAAACCATGTTCATTAGAGTTCCTAAAAGGTTTTGGTATATGGTATCTTTCCTTGCAAGACCTTTGAACTAAAAGTTAAATTATTTAACTCCATCAAAGATCTAGCAAATAAGTATTTTTTATGGCTTGATGAGCATTGTTCCTCAATTAGTCTTAAGATTGAAGGAATTAATTGTTTGTTCCTCTTTGCAAAGCATTGTTAACCTTTAAGGTTACTATATGTAACTATCTAAGGTATGAAGCAAAGTTTGTTCTAGATAGTTAGTACTAGTACTCTTTTGAAGAACTTGCTAAGCTAAGATGAACAAAGAACTTGGGTTGAGCCCTAGAACAATGGTCTACTAGGTAATAAATAAATAGTTTTAGTCTTTGGAGTGAGGAAGTTTTTTAGATTCAATGTTTTCCAAATGCATTAAACCATTGCAAGAACAAGGAAATGTTTTAAAGGTTAATATAGGAAAAATCGTGCAAGATCTAGACAAGGGCTACTATTATAAAATAAAATTTCAAAATTGGGTGTATTATCTATCACACAAAATTCTTGTTTCAAGAAATAATGAGTGATTGATATAAGACCACCAAACTTGCCAAGAAACGAGAATATACTATTTCTTCTCCTTTTATTGAGCATGTTTATGCAAGCACTCTATAGATGCACTATTAAATTCATAACTTTTTCCCTACAAAATAGAAATAAAACACACTTGTATTGTTGATTGTTCTTGTAGACGCATGTACGTAGAATAGTATAGAAATGAGATCTCACACAAGCATAAATAGAATAGAAAGAGACAAAGGACTTGACACCAGATTGGGTACATGATTAGTCCTAATGCCCAAGGGAAATATGATTATACATGCCTTTATTTTTCTCAAACCCCTTGGAATTGGTCCACTTGGATTACCTGGAGCCCACAATTATCTCTTGATTGATACTTCCTTTGTCTATGCACTAGCTCATGTGCTTCCCAGCAAATGCATCAAAATGATAAGGTCTAAACCCAAGGGAAAGTGTCTTACACACACTTGTATTTTGCTTAGTTTCCTTGTATTTTGTCACCCTTCCTCACTACGAGTCCATGATTGCCCTTGAATGTGTCCTCCTTTGGAGTCCTTAGTAGGGTCGCCAAAAAATGATTGGGCCCTCTACCCAAGGAGTAGATGCTTGTGGACACTTATGTTTTGCTCAAAGTTTTAGTCTTATGCCCACTTTTCTTATTTCCACTCCTTGATTGCATTCAAATGGATTTGTAAAGATGAGAGGGATGGGAAGCTAAGTACACATGCACACAGAGATCAAATCTTCAACGCTTGCCCCTCACAATTTCTCTCTTCCCCTACTCACCCTATCTCCCCCCCCCCCCCCACCCCTTCAATTGCTCCTCCCCACTTGTTCTACTTTTTGTTCTCCTCACTTGTAGAAACACACACCTAGACGTGCACTAGCTCTTGTCTTCTTTCCCTTGTCTCTTCCCTTCGACCTCCTTTACTCTACTATCTACACTCCCTTTGGTTTCACATATTTTCTTTTTCTCCGGTTAATGCCTTTTCTTTGCACCCCAAGTTTTAGTCACTTCCACATGCTAGGGTGTGAACTTTATCATGACCACAACAATGATTGGACAGACTACAATGGCTTAGCCCATAAGACCTCACACTTAGCACGTGAATATCCTTCTATCCCCTAGGTTCAAAGAGTGGGAAGATCTCCGAAATCGCGTAAATTTCATTTAGGGGAATGCACATCTCCTATGCATAGAACCACAAAGTCGAAGTCAATCAAACAAAAAAACTCTCCATGTATTAATTTGAGGAACCCTTTCATTCTTTAACACCGTTGAGCTTTGCAATTAAATGAGGGTCAAGAACCCTTTTCTTTTTTCTTTTTTTTTTTTTGGAACAATGCGGGCACTTCTAGTAGTGAAGAGATTGCCCAGCAAGACTCGCTTCAAAAATTTCGACCCCTTCCCCCCCTCGAACACTTAAGCAACCTATGACATATGCAAAGGGAAATGCATGAATTATGGACTCTTTGAGTGCATCAATAAAAGTACTCCATACGATGGATTCATTTGAACAGTTCGAAATGTTAATTATTGGAGAATCAAGTTGGGGCATCTCATGGTGATAGTTCCCAACTTATTACTAGCATGCATCACTCAAAATTTCAAAATGTGAAAGTTCTTTAGTGAACAAGCCTTCGAGCCGGAATGACCTACAACTAATTCAATGGCGGAACTAGTGGAACTCCATCCAATGGGTCTAGGCAGGGGATCGAAGTTGGCATTTCCTATATCTGTTTATATCATCTTACAAACATGTACCCAGGAGTGATATTTTTTCTTTATTCTTCACACCTTCCTCACCCTATAAACACTCCCCTGAACTTCATCATTTTTTGTTTTATCAGACCAAGGTTAAAACAACACAAGGTATTAAAAAAACACTACCAGGGTTGAAGACTCACATTTCAACAAAAGTTCGAGTCAGCATATCTCCTGTATTCAAGGTTGTTCTAAACAAGGAATTTAGGTGCTTCACGCAATCATCACAAATTCAGCTCACATGCCACACTGGATATTTTCATTACTGCACATCTCCCTTCCAACTTTATAAGCCGTTAGAGCACTGCATTGGCAATTAATCACTTCACACACCCACAACCTATGTCCCTCTTCTAATCGGTTTCCAGAGATATAATCTTCACTATCCATATCACATAAATTTTTTACACCTAGCATTATTAATAAGGAGCTCGAGATCTATGGCGAAATACAAAAAAAAAAAAAAAAAACTCATTTTCAAAGTACTTAGCCTTGACAATTAATTGATCCCCACTCAAGCTTCTGGTAAGAATTCTACCACGTAGTTATGTAAGAGATACTAAGTAAGAGGCATTGTCCATAAAAGCTACAGCTCCACAGACAACATCTTTTGGGATATTTCCTTGCTATGCCACGCACCCATCAATTTAGAAATGATTCCAATGATAATCATTCAATAACATCATTGCAAAAGCATGTTTGATAGAAACTTTTCACTAAGAAGTTCCGAAATGTCAAAATCTTTTGGCCATACTAACAAGCAAACCCCAATCCAGAAGAGGACACTTAGATACACAGAGTTCGGAATCACACAATGTAGTTCATTACAACGTTCATAGCGCTCCTGATTCTTTCCTTTTTTTGGTAATCACATCTAACCATTTCTTTTGGAAGTTGAAGAGAGTAGAGAAATAGCATACGTGACATACCTCTCGGCATAAAGTTATGGAGGCTGTTCTCCCTTAATTGTGTCCTTCTTGTGTGGAAAACTGCCTCAGGTCACCATATTGAGTTCTACTACAGAACTCTCTTCCCTTGGCACCATGAAAGAGAGAGGAGGGAAGAGAGCACAATAGCAACAGCCAATGGAGGGGCAGCACAAGAGAGAACCTGCTATCTCCGCTGTGCAATGTAGTTCATTGCAACGTTCATAGCACTCCTGATTCTTTCCTTTTTCTGGGAATCGCACCTAAGCAATTCTTTCGGGAGTTGTTGAGAGTAGAGAAATAACATACGTGACATACCTCTGGGCACAAAGTTATGGCGACTGTTCTCCCTTGACTGTGTCCTTCTCGTGTGGAAAAGTGCCTTAGGTCACCATATTGAGTTCTCCTGCAGAACTCTCTTCCCTTGGCACCATGAAAGAGAGAGGAGGGAAGAGAGCACAAGAGGAACAGACAAGGGAGGGGCAGTGCAAGAGAGAACCTACTATCTCTACTGTGCAATATAGTTCATTTCAATGTTTATAGCGCTCCTGATTCTTTCCTTTTTTTGGGAATCGCATCTAACCACTTCTTTTGGGAGTTGAAGAGAGTAGAGAAATAGCATACGTGACATACCTCTCGGCATAAAGTTATGGCGATTGTTCTCCCTTAACTGTGTCCCTCTCATGTGGAAAACTACCTCAGGTCACCATATTGAGTTCTCCTACAGAACTCTCTTCCCTTGGCACCATGAAAGAGAGAGGAGGGAAGAGAGCACAAGAGCAACAGACAAGGGAGGTGTAGCGCAAGAGAGAACCTGCTATCTCCGCTGTGCATGCCACCTGAATGACCCACAGGCTCTGAAGAATAGAGACGACAATTGCTCAATTCCCCCCCCAAAACGAAGACTTCCCCCTTTTAACCCCTATTCTCCTTGTATCCATTGCTATTTTTCTTTCTCCTATATAGGTTGAAGAAGAGCCTTATCTAGAATGTCCATCCATTTTTTTTGCTGCTCAGCACCATAATTCTTGTTGTGGTCCCATCCTTTCTGCCACCCCATTTTGTTGAGGTGTATACTTGAAAGTGAATCTCCTTTTGATGCCATGGTCATGTAGAAAATCTGAAAATTCATTTGAAAAATACTCTCCCCCTCCATCCGGTCTGAGAGTCTTTATGTACTTCCCTGTTTCCTTCTCCATTAGGTTTTTGAACCTCTTAAAGTGGTAAAACACCTCTGACTTTGACTTTATGCAATACATCCAAACAAACCTTGAATGATCATCTATAAATGTGAGAAAATATATATTACCTCCAATGGGTAGCTCCCTTGTAGGTCCCCATACATCTGTGTGTATGAGATTCAACACTTCATTGCTCACATGTGCTCCCTTCTTGAATGGCAATCTACTTTGTTTTCCTAATTGACAAGCATGGCACAAATGTTGCATATTCTGAGATGTAAGATCAGGTAGACCACTCACCAAGCCCTTCCTTTGCATGTCCTTCATCCTTTGTAAGTTTATGTGCCCAATTCTTTTATGCCATAAGTCAATTTCTGCAATCTGTTTATTTCCAATTGACAAGTAGACAGTGTGAGGGGTTGATGGCTTTACCTCCATGGTGAGGAGTATTCCTTGCTTCTTTCATTTTTCTATGAGCTTGTAGTCCTGCATGGGGTCTTCAACAAAACATCCTTGCTCATTGAACCTCACCTCATAACCTCTTCAACCACTTGACCTACCAAAACCAAGTTCTTTGTGATGGTTGGCACATACAACACATCCTTCAACACCTTGGAGCTTTGAGATCCACTCAATGCAACATCTCCCACATGTGTAATCTTGTGCTCAGTGTCATCCCCTATCTCTACATGTCCTTGAGTGATGGGTGAATGTAAATTAAAGAAAACATCTTTATTGCAACTCATATGATTGCTACAACCACTATCAATGTACCATGTAAAATTTGAATTGACTCTTTCACGTGAACCATACATCATAAGCAAGTTCTCATTTTCTAAATTTGTTGAAGTACTAGCATAATTACCTTGGTTCCTTTTGTATCCTTGATTGCCTCCTCCTTTGGACCAACATTCTCTTGCATAATGGCCCGGTTTTCCACAATTGTAGCATTCTCCATTGGATGCTTCTCTTCCATGTGATCTTCCTCCTCTTCCTCTACTCCTTCCTCTTCCTCTTGATCCATAGCTTTGGTTGGAGCCTTCTTGATTGCTTGAGATTGAGCTTGACCTTCCTCTCCCTTTGCCTTGGGAGTTTTGTCCACCTCTTTTGCCTTTGCCTCTACCTGCATAGAAAACTTGGGCTTGGCTGCCCTTTGATTGTGAACCTCCTTGGTTCATTTCCTTAGTCACCATCAATGTGACTAATTGATCAAATTGTGGTAGGGAATCCCTCACATAAACTGATGTGGTGAATGTTTTCCACCTTTCATCCTCTCTCAAGCCATTGAGAGTGTGTGCAACAACATCATCGCCTTTGATTGGGCTCCCAATTGAGCCTAAAGCATCTACAAGTTCCTTAACCTTCAAAATGTACTCATTTATGTTAGTACTTCATGATTTCCTAAGATTATTCAGCTCATTCTTGAGTTGAATCTTCCTTGCCTTGGTTGATGAAGAGTACAATCTCTCCAAGGTCTCCCAAACCTTCTTGGATGTGTCCAAGTCTTGTATATGCCCTATCATGCTATTGCTTATGTTCTATCCATTCATTAAGTGCTTTGACCTGCCCTTGAAGTGGTGGATCATGTACATGAGGCATTGGCTCTGTGCTGGTCACTAATCCCCACAATCCTTTGCCCATAAGATAGTTGCTAACTCTAAATTTCCATGGTTGATAATTGCCTTTCTCTAACTTCTGTATTTGTGCATTATACTCAGCCATAATGAGCTCTAAGATGCTTTTCTAGCTTCTCCTCAAGTGTTTGTATGATTTAGAAGGTGTGGATATTACCTTTTGATAGCTTCTCCCTTTCTAACCTTCGACTAGTTGAGATCTCAATCGACATCGCCCCCTTTTGATGTCTTCTTGCTTTGATGAGTCCTCCTTGTGCTTTCACGAGTTGTGTTGATCCCTTCAAGTCCTCAATATGATGCCATTGATGTCTCCAAGCATCCAAAATGGCTCTGATACCACTCATGGGGGATGATTTTAACACCCCAATGCGAAAATGGAAGATGGCTGCCCTCCACTAGGTCCACAAGTAGTGATATATGCTCACTGTTCTAAACTTTTTTCTACACCACTACAAAGACTTAAAATGAAATTTGTAGACTTGTAGTAGACTATAAGAGCTACTTAAAAAGTTTTAAATCATCCCAAATGGATATTTCAGCTGGGAGAACCACCCTCTCCAAAACAGGCTACCTGTTTGCAACACTCTCTGAGTATGTGGAGAGATATACCTTCAAAAAGTTGGCAATTTCTCACAACTCACTCAACCAAATAACTTGAAACTTTGAAAACGTTCAGGCCAAAATATGAGAGACCAAATGAAGCTTGAAAGCAATGAAAATGAGTACAATGAGAGAGCAAACAATGCTCTACAATTTGGTACAATCAGATTTGGAAAAGCCTAACTACACCTCTAGATAGAGCGGAGCAAAATCATGAGAAAATGAGGTAAGCAAGCAAGGGGGCTGCTTGTTGGAGTTTATGACTTCACTAAACTAAGTGGGAAACTTGTGGAATGCATACAACTCAAGAAACAAAGGCGGGATGATGATTATGTAGACTTTTACTTTTCCTACAATCTAGCTAACCACCCACCAATCAGTTTAGGTGCACCTTTTGGTGGCTGATTTGATGAGATTTGACTTTGATTGAGTTTGGTGGACCTTCTAACTTTATTCCATAACTTTGGGTACTCCTTTTTTATTGGTCCACTTGCAAAACTCGTGGTTGAACCTTTTTGCATGATTGACACTTGACTTTCAACAATTTTGGAGGATGAAAATGCTAAAGGGGGGAAGAATGTTGTATAATTATGGGTTAAAGTGGCAAAAGACATGGGTTCTGAAGGTCCAATGCCACTTGGGGAACCCTTGGAGTTTATTGCGAAACCCTTGGGAAAATTTCTCCAAGGCTATGGTTTGAACCCTTGAAGTATTTGGATTTATTTACTCCCAATTGAATGGTTTTGACAATTAGAATTGATATTTCCTAAGGGTATGGTATTTAACTCTAAGGGATGCCTCTAAAGCCTTGAGACTTGTAATGTATAAGCTTGGGAGAAATACTTTTAGAATCCATGTGAGAGCCATATGATTTCCAAGATTAGAAGGCCTTGGATTAGCATCCATGTGGAGGGGACACTTGGCAAGATCAGCTCACATTTCCCCCCTTGGGCTTGAGGTGTGTACACACACACACACACACACATATATATATATATGTATATATATATATATATATATATATATATATATATATATATATATATATATATATATATATATATATATATATATATATATATATATATATATATATATATATGGGTGGAGCTAGTTGGGTCGATATGTACATCTCTCAGATCTTTTGGATTTGATCACATTAGATGCTCAGAAAATCATTTGTCAAAGCTTGTATTTGGTTGGCTTATGTAACAAGGACCAAGCAAGGCACCCTCTATGTCAAGGTCAAGGTACCATGTTTTTTTTGTTGATTATTATAGTACATTTACCATACTTTATTTTATGAATCATGGAGATGGCGTTTGCTTATTTGAATATAAACGTAGCACTAGTAGAGAATCAAATAGAAAGAACCTTGAAGTGGAAAGTTTTGACAGACGAGAAGAGTATTTCTCCCAAGGATTTGAGTGTTACTTACATGAAAGGGGAATCAAAAGAGAGATAACTACCATATATACACCTGAGCAAAATGGGTTAGTAAAAAGAAAAAATAGAAACAATGTGGAAGCATCTAGGTCAATTGTCAATAAAAAGAAGTTTCACAATTGTTTATGGGCAAAGGGATTCTCTTTTGAGAGTTGCATGCTCCACCCTTTTGTCCCAACTCACTTTCATTCTCATGCAAGCACATTTATCACATGCAAAGGGAATTATCCCAAACCCAATATAAGCAATGCCTCACTTCACTCCCCACAAGCTCATTCACTATAGCCTATTTCCAAGAGAGTGCATTCTCTCCTCATGGAGTCTTGATGCTCATAGATCATCTTATCTAAGTCATTTCCATTTCTACTTTAATTCATATTATCATGTTTTCATATCTTTTATTTCTTCCTCTATAGTTTGTTTATTGTGTGCATGTGAGTAGATTAGGAGTAGTTTCTTATTTCAACATGGTATTAGAGCATATGTTATTTCTTGATAGCATTTCCTTTTGGGTTTTTCATATTTGTAATTCATTCATTATACCTCCCCCTCCCATATCTCATGCAATAAAAGTGCTTCTAAGCGCTATCTTTCTACTCCATTAAACATGATTAGTGTCTTTCAATTTCGAAATTTTCCGTTTTCTTTAATAAACATTTCTCAAAGTTCTATGCGCTTTTATGAAAGACATGGACATTTGTTTTGGTCATGTCCTTTTACCATATCATCTGCTTTTCCTTCTTCGTCACTCTCTATAAGCTCTCTACCATTCTTAATTTTTCTTCAAGAACCTTCTAGCATCTCCCTATGGAGATATGATGTACCACAATGGCCTTGAAACAAAATGGGAATGATTCTAGTAGGGTAGCTCATTAAATCAATAGATTCACACTCAACTACATTAATGCCCTTGCCTTTCTATATTCTCAATGGACAACAATCCATGGATATCCATTCACTATTTCCTATAGGGAAGGCTATCTAAAGGTGGCTATATAGAGAAAGAAAGAGAGAAAAATCATGGCCTCTATGAACAAGCAAGGATTGAGAAGTTTTGGCTAACATTTCCTTGCCAGACACAAGCTTGCATCATGTGAGTGAACTCTTCTTGGGGATCGATGTGTATTTCCAACAGAATTATTTACCTTGTAGCACTTAGCCCAACATTTTCACCACTAGATCAATCTATTGCTTGTTATCCACCACCACATATCTAGTCCCATGTCAATTCTTTAGTTGTGGTGCCTAATAAAAGCAGCTCTTCACTCCTCACTATGTGAGGCAAAGCAAGTTAGAAGTGAACATGTAGTAGGTGAAGTTATACACGGGATAGCTGTCTCATTGATTTGGAAAATCTCATGGTATGGCTTATTAGGTCTCTCTTTCTCATATGCTCTATCTGTTCTTTTGCGATGGTAGTACCTGAAAAAAAAAAGCAAGTTACTTTTATCCTTGTAAAAGTGCATATGTTAATTGCACTACTCTCACGTGGAGTTAGGAGGAATCAAATCTCGAATTACTTGGTAGTTGATTGATGAGAAAGTAAGTCCTAAAGTTTTAGATTCACTTTTTGGTAAGAGCTTGAATTTGAATTCAAAAGTTTGCTCCAACTGTAAGCTATAAAAATGGATCAAAATCTCACGTGATGTGAGCCCAATTTGGAGATCATTTGAGAGGGATATATAGTGTTTAGTGAGCTCATTCTATAGCTCCTTTACTACCCTCACATTGTGCAAATATACATTGCAAATGTCTTTGTAATTCTATGTGATTTATTACATATACAGTGATAATATCTCACTCTCTCTTCTCTATCATGATCATCTTAGAACAGTGAACTTTGCAGACTTGGTTCTCAATGCATTCTTGATGAGTTAATGTGATTCAAAGTGGTATAGATTCAGCATATTGTCTACTTCATAGATACAGGGTTTCATTTTCATTGCTTTTCTCAATCTTGAGATATCTTGACAATTCTGCTCATTGATCTGCATACTATAGAAGCTCGAAAATGTTTGGATAGTTATCCAACTTGCTAAGCATCACTCTTAGTGTACAATTGAAATTTTTTATTGAGATAGCTTGTGATTGGTAGCTATCTAAGTCAATTAGATACTACCAAGAGGAATCTAATAAATTACCAGTAGGTTGAGAGAACTGTTCATTTTATTGAGCATGTGTATAGGCCAAAATAGCAAGTCTTAACTCATACTTGAACTTCATACTCATCTGTTTTGACTCATTGATTCGAGGATCATATTCCAAAACACTTAGGTGATTATTTGAGTTCCTTGGGAAGATTAAGAGATCTAATCTACACCTTGCGACTTTTTGTTGGCTAGAGTGAAATAAGGATTTGCAACACCACTTCATTTTTGGAATCTATCCATAATCTCCTCAACAATGGTATCAAAGCAACATCAATGCAAAAGGGGAGATCAATTTCCTTCCTTTATTGACAAATTGGAGAGGGGTAATTATTTAGTATGGTCCCTAAGGATGCAAGCTTAACTCCAAGGAAGAATCTTGTATGAATACATCTGTGAAGATGAAGAAATGCCAATATTCAGAAGCAAACATCAACCTACAAGAGAGGAGCAAGAAAGAGTAGCTACACCACATTGATGGGGCAACTCTTCACACATGATACAAAGCTCAACAAGAATGGAGATAACTCTAGAGGTAACCAATCTTCTGCCCTTTATACAGATAGAAATAAGACTAAAGATAAAGGCGAAGGTAAAAGGAATGAAAAAGAGGCAAGTACATCTCAAGTGAACTTCACAGTAGAGGAAGAGGTACTAGGGGAAGGGTAGAGGTGGAAAGCAAGGCACGGAGAGATCATACAATTCTTCACCTTGCAATATCTATGGATTGACCAATCATACCATAGATGAGTGTTTCAAGAACACAAAGAATTAGAGAGGAAGAGGCTTCCACAGAGGCTATGAACAATCTTGAGGAAGGTTCAATAATGGAGGAGGCAATTACCATCATAATTATAAACAAGGCTACAACAAGAATTATCATCAAGGCTTCAAAGGTAGCAGAGACTACAACAATTATATAGAAGATCAAGAGGATTCCCTATTGATCATGAACATGACATCCAATCAAGGTAAAGATGATGAGCATCTATTCTATATTGATTCTGGTTGTTCCAATCATGTGGCCGGAAATGTAGCATTGTTATGTGATATTGAAGAACCTAAAGGGAAACCTGAAGTTCAAAGAGGTGATGATATTAGGCACTCTGTTAAGAAGATTGTAAATGTCAAAGCATCTAATGGTAACATGAACCTCTTTAGTAAGGTATTATATCTACCAACCATAACAAAAAACCTAATCAGTGTTGGGCAAATTGTTGAGAAAGGCTTACAGGTTAGATTCACAAGGTATGGAGAATATGTGGAGGACCTTCAGCAAGGCTTCAAGAGGATTGCAAAAGGCAAGAAATTTGATAGACTCTTTACATTTGAAGTTGAAGATACCAGAAATATTGCTCTCTTCAATTACAAAGATCAAACCCTATCTGAATTAGAGAAATGGCATAAGAGACTAGGTCATATAGGTGAAAGGTCACTAAAGCAAATATGTAGGAATCAGAGTGTGCTTGGCATTCCAAATGTGTCCAAGCAACACATGATTTACAAATGTGGAGCATGCCAATTTGTCAAATTAGACAGGCAACATTCAATAGAAAAGGATACATGTATGAAGACAATTTGAAGCTTTTGCACACAGATGTGTGGGATCCTAGGAGAGAGCAATCAATCTAAGGATCAAGGTACTATTTTTCATTTATATATGACTATAATAGGTGGAAAATTCTTTACTTTATGAAGCATAAAGATGAAGTCTTCACTTGTTTCAAGAAGCAATTGGCATTGGTTGAGAATCAAACAAGTAGAAGCTTGAAGAGGCTTAGATTTGATGGAGGTGCTGAGTATTTCTCACATGATTTTGACTCATTCTTATAGGACAGAGGCATGAAGAGTGAGGTAACAACCAGGTACACTCCTGAACAGAATGGAGTGGTAGAGCGAAGGAATAGGTTAATAGTAGAGGCTGCAAGATCAATGTTGAATGGAAAGAAGCTTCCAAATTACTTGTGGGAAGAGGTTTTTTTCACAACCACATACTTAATTTATATGCTTCCATCCAAGTCCTTGGATGGAATGACACCTTATGAGGCATGGAATGGTAGGAGGCCTTCCCTAGACCATTGTAAAATCTTTGGGTGCATTGCTTATGCACATATACCCTCACAGAATAGAGCTTGTACCAATAGTTGAAAGATGTATATTCATTGGCTATGACCAAAATCATTGGATATAGCTTGTATAATCCCACTAACAAAGGATTTATAGTTAGTAGGCATATGTTTTCTGATGAAAATAACTCCTAGTTTGAAGATGATTGCAGGAAAATAAAGCTGCCCTATGACTTGGAAAGTGATTTTTCAACTCTCACTCAAGAAGAACCACAAATATCAGAAGATGTCAACTCAGAACATGAAGACCATATTGACGTCAAAGCTTAAAAGTCCAAGAGCAAGAAAAAATTCAAACAACTGGAAGACATTCAAGAGTCATCCAATCAAGCACTTAGAAGATCCCAAAGGGAGAGTAAGAAATCCATAAGGTTTGGCTATGACACATCACTAGTCACCAAGCATACTATATACATGGCTAAAAATTCTATGTTAGAAGAATCTTCTTCATTTCAAGAAGCCAATGAGAAGGGAGAATGGAGAGAAGCTATAGAGGAGGAAATTAAAGCACTTCAAGAAAACGGTACTTGGGATTTGGTTCCGAAGAAACCAAGCATGAAATTAATAAGATCTAGATGGATTTACAAAGTAAAAAAGAATTCAAAAGGTTCAATCAACACGTATAAAGAAAGGCTAGTAGCAAAGGGGTTTGATCAAACCCATGGTGTGGATTATGAGGAGACCTTCTCACCTGTGGCTAAGATTCCAAATCAGAATTTTAGTAAGTATTGCTACTTCAAAGAATTGGAATTTGTATCAGTTATGTTAAAAATGCATTCCTCAATTGATGGATCTCTGAAGAAGTCTACATGGCTCAACCACCAAGAAATGAAGACAAAGATAGACCAATTTATGTATGCAAATTAAGGAACGCACTTTATGGTTTAAAACAAGCTCCTAGAGCTTGGAACCATAGACTAGTCACATATTTGCAAGATCAAAATTTTGTTGCTAGCAATTTTGTTGCTCATAAAGAAGACTAACTCAAAATTTATTTATCTATTTGTTTATGTGGATGATATTATTATTACAGGGAATGATGCCAATGGCATCAAGCAAATCAAGGCTCACATGATGAAAGAGTTTAAAATCAATGACCTTGGTTTGTTAACATATTTTCTTGGATTAGAACTTGTATATTCAGATTCTGGAGTCTTTATTACTCAAAAGGAATTACATTCATGATATGTTGATTAAATTCAATATGGAGAACACTAAAGTTGCAAGTACAACCATGGAACTCAACCACAAACTTCGTTCTCATGAGGGAGAACTACTTGAAGATATTAAAGGTTATAAAAGACTTGTAGGGAGTCTCAATTATGAAACCCTAACAAGAGTGGACATATGTTATGGAGTAAGTACATTAAGTCAGTTTATGCATACACAAAGAAAACCTCACATGGAAGCTGCCAAGAGGATCCTAAAGTATCTAAAGGGTACCATAAATGAAGGGCTATTTTATCCATTCACATCTGACTTGGATATCAAGCTATACTCTGATGCAGAGTGGGTATATTCAAAAGATGATAGAAGGAGCACTTTTGGCTACTTATCTTTTGGAGGTTCAAAGCTAATTTCATGTTCATCCAATAAAAAACCAACCGTTGAATTTTCATCAACCCAAGTAGAATATAGAGGCTTAGCAAATGCATCACAAGAATGTATGTGGCTTAAACTACTTTACATAGAGTTGGGATTACATTCTTATACTCCAATGATTTTTGGAGATAACACTAGGTCACTTCATTTGGCTGCTAATCCTATGTATCATGCAAGGACTAAGCACATTGAAGTGCACTATCATTATGTGAACAAAAAGCTACTTAGTAAGGAAATCCAATTATCCTATGTATCAACCAATTTGCAATCTGCACATATGCTAACCAAATCTTTGGATGGAACTAAGATGAACAGGTTCAAGATGATTATTGGATTGCAAGAAATCAAGGAGAAATCAAGACCAAGAATGTTAGCCTTGAGGGGGAGCCATTGGTGCAAATAAGTCCAAGCCTACATACTTGGATGTTGGTACATTTGGCAAGCCTTGATGCTTGACCAAATATCAAGAGTTATTGCATAGAGTCTTGAAGGACTACTCATAAGACACATATGAACACCTCCTATAAAAGCCATGATTTTTTACACTTAAGATAAATGTAAAAGTGAAGGATTGAAGGAATCTCGTGGCATTATGAGATGCAATTCATACCTACCTAGTAAATGGAATCAAATTAATTAAGATCCTAAAAGGTAAGATCACTTTTAGGTGGTAGATTCAAAATTCAAGTTATATCATATCTATAAAAACACATAACTTTTAGTCGCGAGGAGAATAGAAGGAAAAAGGACTCATTGAGCTTCAATATTGTAACTACACTAAGGCCACACATGTATGAGTAAGCGTAAATCATCACCTTTGTATGATACATTCATAATTATACACATTTGATCCAGTTAGTGCAAGTTACTTCATGTGTACTCTTATCTACTACTAAGACTTTATTTTAGTGAATTTGTTTTGACGATTTCTCTGTATATACTTATCCAATTGATGTGATGTAGCAGAATTTTTGATTGTTAGCTATCAATTTTCACGTAATTTGATTAAGTAGATTGTGAGATAAGTTCTCTGCAAGTCACCTATGTCTTGTCACTATCATCCTCCTAAAAAGTTGTGATTACAAACCCAACTTCTTAATATGATTTTTCATCATGTACCCATCCTAAATTAGTGAAATAAATTCCTATAGCAAGCTTACAAACTCAATTAGCTATGTCAAAAATCTCTTGGGTCAATTATAACCAGTGACTGAGCACTGAATGAGTTTTTGAGAAGAACCAAGTCTGTAAATAACAAGTTTTTGGAATCCTTCAACCTTGAAAGTTACCAGTTTTGACATAAGTATTTGAAAGTGATGCTCCAAGGTATGTTGTGAATCCAAATGCATATTTGGGAAGCTAACGGTGTCTACTAAGGTACTCTGAAGCTACATTGCCAGGTGTAGAGCAAGATTTGTGCAGCACCATCTCATCTTTGGAGTGTATCCAACCATCTCCTCAGAGTGGTATCAGAGACTTCTATTGATGAACATGACCATGAAGTAAGGTAAAGCAGATGAGCATGTGTTCTATATAGATTCTGGTTGTTCAAATCATGTAGCAAGAAATGTGGCATTATTATTTGACTTGGAGCATCCAAGGAACATACATGAGGCTCAATTAGGAGATGACACAAGGCACTCAGTTCAAAAGATTGGAAATGTGAAGACTCCAGATGGAAATATGAATCTACTTAGTAAGGTATTGTATGTACCTACCATAACCAAGAACTTGATAAGTGTTGGACAAATTGTAGAGAAAGGATTGCAGGTAAGGTTTACAAGAAATGGAGCATTTGTTGAAGACCCTCAAAAAGGATTCAAGAGGATTGCAAAAAGATGAAAAGTCAAGTAAACTCTTTACATTCGAGTTGCAAGATACTAGGAACATAGCACTATTCAATTATGGAGGACAAACCTTATCAGAATTAGAAATGTGGGCACTACAAATTAGTTCACATAGGCGAAAGAAGTTTGAAGCAAATATGTAGGGATCAAAGTGTTCTTGGTCTACCAAATATATGCAAGAATGATATATAAATACAATGCATGTCAACTTGGGAAGTCACATAGACAACCCTTTATGAAGAAAGGTTAGGCTAGTCCACATAGACGTTTGGGGACCTAGCAAGGAGCCTTCAATTTTAGGATCTAGGTATTATGTATCCTTCATTGATGATTGTAGTAGATAGACCATTCTATACTTCATGAAGGATAAGGATGAATTTATCTGTTTTAGAAAATATCTTGCTCTTATTGAAAATCAAACAGGAAAAGCCTTGAAAAGGTGAAGGTCCAATGGAGGGGGAGAATACTTCTTCTATGAGTTTGATGCATATCTCCAAGATAGAGGCATCAAGAGAGAAATCACCATCAGGTACACTCCAGAGCAAAATGGAGTAGCAGCGAGAAGGAATAGGACCATTGTGGAGGCAGCAAGGTCCATGCTTAATGAGAAGAAATTACCTAACTACCTATGTGCAAAGGCTATGTCTACGGCCACATATCTCATCAATAGGATCCCATCTAAAGCATTGGATGGGATCACACCATATGAAGATTGGAATGGAAGAAGACCTAGCCTAGATCATTGCAGAATATTTGGATGCATAGCTTATGCACATATTCCATCATAGATTAGAGTTAAATTGGATCCCAAGGCAAAAAGATGTGTGTTTATAGGATATGATCTAAATAAAAAAGGGTACAAGTTGTATAATCCAAGTACTAAATGATTTATTGTTAGGAGAGATGTTATCTTTGATGAAAAGAACTCTTGGTTTGAAGATGATTGCAAAAAAGTCAACCTACTTGATGACCTAGAGGAGGACTTTCAAACACTACAAAAGGTAAATGATCAACAACATGAAGATGCAAGTGACTCCGATGATAATCATAAGACACCAAAGAGGAACATCAAGGCATGGAACAACAAAGGAAAAGAAAAGATACAGAAATTGAGAGATATTGCAGAATCCTCTCAACAAACAATAAGAAGATCAACTAGGGTAAGGAACAAGCGAGAAAGGTATGGATTTGACACTTCACTGGTCACTAATCATTCAATCTATATTGCTCAAGATATCAAGTCAGAGGATCCATCAATCTCTGAAGAAGCCAACAAGAAATCAGAGTGGAAAGAAGCAATGGAGGAAGAGATACAAGCTCTCTAAGAGAATCAGACTTGGGACCTAGTCCCCAAGAAAGAATCCATGAAGATCATTGGATCTAGGTGGATCTATAAGGTAAAAAGGATTTGAGATGGTTCAATAAATAGGTATAAATCAAGGCTTGTGGGTAAAGGGTTTGCTCATATCCAAGGAATCGATTATGGGGAGACTTTTTCTCTTGTGGCAAAGATGCCAACAATTAGAGTTCTCATGACTATAGCTGCTTCAAGTAATCCGAACATCTATCAGATGGATGTAAAAAATGCATTCTTAAATGGATGGATTTCAGAGGAAGTGTAGATGGCACAACCTCTTTGATTTGCCACACCCGAGTATGTATGCAAACTCAAAAAATCTCTCTATGGACTCAAGCAAGATCCTAGATCTTGGAACCATAGACTTGTCACATTCTTGCAAGACAAAGGATTCAAATTGAGAAAAGCTGATTCTTCACTCATCATTAAGAAGAATAACCCTGAAGGTAAATATTTATGTGTGTGTGTAGATGATTTCATTCTTACAGGTGATGATGCAGATGGAATCAAGAAGATCAAAACTCAAATGAAAGAAGAATTCAAGATAAGTGATCTTGGATTGCTTACTTATTTTCTTGGCTTGGAAGTTGTCTACACAAACCAAGGGATGTTTCTTACTCAAAGGAAATACATTAAGGATATGATTGCAAATTTCAAAATGCAGGACACTAAGTTCTATCTTATCCTACTCAATCTTCGTCCACCATTCGTGAGGAACATCCATCAAACTATAAGTGGCATGTTGAAACTTCTATTTCTCATCCACAATATTTCACAAGCAAAAGCACCGCTCCCACTTTCTTATCCACTAATCCACAATCCACCATCTTGCCCCTAAACTTTCCGTGGTATTTAGGTGGATTTTAGTCTTTGACTTTCCATTTAGCATCTCTACTAGATAATGATTTGATATAATTCATTAGAATTTTTGTGCTTGATGGTTCTATAGATGGAGCTTACATCTGCATCAAAGTCCCTAGTTGTGGCACTTCTTGTTTTTTACCAATATTGAGTATCATTTGAAAAGTATCCTCCATGAAGGAAACTTTGGGATTAAGAGGCAAGACCTTGTCAATGTATGACCATTCTATTTTGGCCTCAACAAAAGGAGATCCAATCTCTTCAAGATTCATTCTAAAAATAAAATGTAACTTGTAAGTTTTCTTATTAAAAATGGAATACTTACTTAATACAATACTAACTGTATATTATATGCATTGAAATGAAGTGATGAACTCAAATAATGTTTCTTGAATTCTCTCTCCATCCTGAACATCAATGAAATGAACGACCTCACTCAATCCTAGGTCCTATACAAGATTATATCATGATTACTCAAATTGTTAGGATCCTAAATAACATAAAGCAATAGTAACCATAAACAAACCTATCTAAACTTATGGAAAATGATACAAAATAAATCTATGAAAGTTACAATCCTAATATATGCTAAAGCCATCTACGAAAATCCTAGAAATCAAGAACCTATAACTCTAAATATCTCTCATGTTGCTCCTACTTCATTAATTATGATACCTACAAAAAGATAAGTGGATTATGTTAGTATGTGACCAATGTCTACCCCTCATGGTTGTATGTACTATTGCACATTTTGTAAGGCCCCCATTGTGAGGAGAAACCAATCTTGCATTACCCAATTGATGGGAGTCCCACTTGCATGTTGGATCAAGGTGAAGTTGGACCATCTAAGGTATTGTAAGGAAAGGGAGTTAAGAGGGCCCCCAATTGTGGATCAGTGGTTTGAATGATGGATTGGGAAATGAGTAGCTAATTAGCTCTCTATATTCCTTGACTTGACACTTCGTGTGTCTATACACTTTTCACTTGATGGCAGTTAGATATTCTACCTAAAACGTGATCCTAACTTCTAGGGATAATTTGAATTTGAATTCAAAAAATAATTAATAGCTTTTCGGTCCCATTACAACATGAGATTCTCTCCCAAAAAATAAGTAATAGCTTTTGGGTTCCATTACAGCATGAGATTCTCCCAATCTTATCACTTTACCTTTGACTGAGATGATCTAAAGATTTAACATTTGAAAACTCCAAAGCATATGTTCACATGCATTTTCATGTACGCCCAATAATTAGGGAGGGAAGTAGAACGTGCATTGACTAAATTCATTTTTATCGATGGGAGGATCATCTAAATGTACATTTCTTTTTGAGTTGCATTGACTAAATTCAGCTTCAGTTGATTCGAGTGCAATAGTAGGTTCCTTCTTAAATGACATAAGTTTTGTACCCGTAAAAGTGAGATAACCTAATGTGTTTCTCATGTCATCTTTATAACTTGCAGAATCTACATGAGAGAATATTTTTATTTCTATATCAAATGCAAATGGATAGTATAGACCTTCAGTAATGGTTCCCCTCAAGTACCTGATTATCCTCATGTCTAATTCCATTATGGCAACATCTTCTTGGACTAAAAGATACCATAGCATCAAGGAATGATTTGAAAGATCAAAAATCCAAACCAAAGTTATGGCCAGTTTTTTATAGAAATCAACAAGAAACGACTTATGCACCTGCTCCTTGGGTACTTACAACAAAAGAGATACAAACTATCAACAATAGAATTCAATTGATTAAGACTCCTACAGGATATGAAGCATCTTTTCAAAACATGTTTACTATGGATGATAAGAGCTTATCTAGGTTAAAGACCCATGACTGGCATAACTTTTTGAAACATATTTGACCTTTGGTTATCGATGGATGTACAACGAAAGGAGTACGAGATGTGGTCTATCCTCTTGGATCACTTATAAGGTAATTATGATACTTTTATATTTAATATGTATGAATATTGGATATCTTTTATTTTTTAATTAACTTCTTTATAATTGTTTTTATGATATGTATAGGTGGATTACATCCAAAGAGATTGACAAAAACTCGATCCCACAAAAAAAACGTGAATGCAAAGAGCTACTATGTTTGATGAAGAAAGAACTTCCTACTTCATTTTTTGATATTCAGGTTCATTTATTAGTCCATCTTGTAGATGAAATAGAGATTGCAGGTGTTGTCAACACTCGATGGATGTTTTGGGTCGAGCGATTTATGGGAGTATTAAAAGGCTATGTGTGACAAAGAGCAAAACCAGAAGGATCCATGGCAAAGGGTTGGATGCTTGAAGAGTGCATGTATTATGTTAGTGAGTACCTTGAAAGAGTTCATGAAGAAGCTCCACGTGCATGGACCAATGAGTCTTCTTCAAAAATAACAGATGAGGTATTATCAGGTAAGGGAGTTCCATACTTATTTACATTTTAAGAAAAAAATGATGTTTCTACTTTTGTAGCATATAATAGCGAATGCATGCAAGCATTCCTTAGCGAGTACGAGGAACTTCAAAATCTCCGAAGTAAAAGGCGAAAAAACAAAAGATATAGACGTAATCTTGATAATAATGAGATTACAGATATATCTTCTTTCACGGATTGGCTATATAGTTGTTTGCAACACACCAACGCAAATAATTAAGAAATCTCAGATGAGCAAAGAGAGTTAATGATACGTTGTGAATGAAAGGTAATTTTATTAAAATAATATTTTATTTTTTTCATATATGTATATTAGTTTCTATTTACTAATTGAATTTATTTTACTGGCTCGAATGTTCACTAATATGTGGGCTTTTGGACAACATATTAGAATCAAAGCCATTGATTCTTTATGTAAAACAGAGGATTCTAGTATTGTTGCTTCTTTCAAGCAACTAGCACATGCTAGCTCAAAAGACACGAACCTTATAGATAGCGAACTTGGTTACGTAGGAACTATTGTTGGTATCTATGAAATTACATTTTGTACATTCAAACAGGTAGAGAAAAGTTTATATTTTTTATGATAGAGTTAGTTATTTTTTAAGCACCTAATAATGGGTTTTTTTTGTTATATATTTTGATAGGTCATTTTGAAGGTTTACTGGTTTCGAGCCGAGTATAAAGATAGTAATTCCACATTAAGAAAGGAAATATCTAGGTTTTGGGCAATTGATTCTTCCAAGGTAATGCAATCTACTAAAGAACCATATGTTCTTCCTAGGCATATTGAACATGCATTTTTTTATAAAAACCCAGATGCTCATCCTTGGTGACAAGTCATTCATGCGCAACCTAGAGGTAGGTCATTGTTTGAATAGTTTATTGTTAGAGAGATCCAAGAAAGTCCTCTTGATGATTCAACATCAGATACTCATACATCAACATCTGAAAGAGAAATTAGAATCATTATACGTGATAATGATACTAATCTTTTTGATAAAGAGGATAATTCTCTACATGCTGATTCTACTGATGAGGAAGAGGAATTACCAGAAATAGATATTAATCCAGCAATAGATGATGTGATTCATGAGAACATAGATTTAACAATAGAAGAAATAAATGAAATCAATAAGGATAATGAAGATGAGACTATATTAATTTCTTACCAAAATGATGGCAATAATGAAAACATATGAGCAGATTAGATAGTAAATTCTACTCTAGTTATCAATCAATAACTTGAAGCTTCCGAATGGATATCAGATAATAGATTTTTTTATTAACTTGAATAACGATGAATCCTACTAGAGAGTTGAAATCATGTTCTTTTAAGTTAGAACATGAAGCTCGGGGGTATGCCTAATTATTTTATATATAGCTTTATCTTTGAGGAGCAAATTTTTATCATGTATGTATGCATATGTGTGTGTATTCATGTGTATTATATGTATACATATGTTAGTATGCATATATATGTATTTCATGTATATGTATGTGTTTGCATGTGTGTGATATATGTATACATGTGTTAGTATACATATGTGTATATATGCATATGCATTTATGTAAAATATTCATAAATTCATGTAATATATGCAAGTGTTTATAATTGTGTACATTTATATATGTATATGTGTCTATGTGTAAATATATACATGTAAATATGTATGCATGTATATATATGTTTATATGTGCATGTAGGCATGTATATGTGATGTGTACATGTAAATATGTATGCATATATATATATATATATATATATATATATATATATATTTATGGGTGCATTTAGGCATGTATGTGTGATGCATAATATATCTACTCCATTCTATATTTATGTATGTGTATGTACATGATGTGTATATATCTTTATATATATTATGATTCTCCTTGATTTGAGTATCTATATATAGAGGCATAAGGTTGGGAGGAGAGACATCTCTCTAGTAGGACGTCGGAGGAATAGATGCAATCTATACATATATTTCAAACATATGGCTAAAAGGTTGAATTAGATTTTTTAAATTAGGGGTTTTAAAACCCTAATATCGAAATTAGTGTTTTCAATTTAGGATTTTTGAAATAGGACCTATTTATTTATTTATTTATTTATTTATTTATGTGTATGCATGTGTTGTGTATGTATTTGTATCTATATGTGCATATGCATGTGTTGTGTGTGTGTGTGTATATATGCATGTGTATATGTATATATGCATGTGTATATGTATATATGCATGTAAATATATTTATATGAGTCTATGTGTGTGTACATATGATTATGCATGTGTATGTGTATGTGAGTATGTGTACGTGTATGTGAGTATGTGTATGTGTCTATATGTATTCATTATATGTGTGTAACTGCATGCATGTGTATGTGTGTGTAAAAATATGCATGTATGTGTGTGTATGTATAAATGTGCATGTATGTGTACATGTGTGTAAATGTGCATGTATACTGTATATGTGTGTGTATGCGTGTATTTTTACCTCTAGTCTCACTCTTCTCTCTCTCTCTCATATACATACATACATACATAAACACACATACTCATATCCACATATATATACATAAAAGCAGTGCATACCGTGCATTATCGCGATGATGAGCCATAAGTGTCTACATCTCTTTTAGACACCACTTAAGCGACCATCCTGTCCCAAACTTTGTCTCAAGTGAACTAAGTACGTATTTTTTATCCCTCTCATCATGCTCACTACAAAAATAAAAAAAATAATGTTAATAAAACATAAGATATTTATTTCAATTTATATGTAAAATTTATACTTACTTCCACAGTAAGTGGGCAAGGTGCAGGTAAGAGTCGCATAATGCCCGCATTCTTCTCTTGAACTCCAATCCATTCCCTATGTACACAATGTTCCCCTTTGGCTCTATATCGCACTCTAGTCCTAAGGTGCCTATGCACGTCCTCATAGGCAACTCTGCTCTGCTATCACGATCTGGAGGTGGTATAGGTGTCTTGAAAATAGATAGATAAAAATAAATAAAAAAATATGTTATAATATCATTAAAAAAGTTTATGAAAAAAAAAACATACCTTTGAGCGATAGCTGTCTTCCTGCATGTGGAGCCCCAGAAGAGCCCTCCTCTGATCGCTGGGTGAGCATCTGGATCGTATAGTCCAGCTCATCATCAGACATCTATGAGTAATCACACATGATGGCCCCTAGAGTATCAGACGGAACTCTTGCTCTCATGAGACTTTTTATGAGAGTGAGTTTCGCCTTTCTCTCTCTACTAGGATCCATAATACCTAACATATAAAACAAAATGGGTTAGAAATCAATATATATACGTGTACATATGTATGTGTGTATGCATTAAGTATGTGTATTGTAAGCCGCCGGATTGGCATTTTGTATTTCCATTGTTCCTGTATTTTCCTATCCCGCACGAACTGAAAGGTTTCTTATTCCGCACGAATCGAAAGGTCGTTGTGAAGAGATGTATTTACTTATCAACTAATGAAAAGGCATTGCGGTGACGCTCCGGTAACGACAAGCGGGATTTCCAGACCATCTGTCTAGGTGATTGCGGTCTGTGGAGAAGTCGTAGTGCAGTGTTTGTGAAGTCTGAGTATTGTCATCCTTACCTTTGTTAATTTCATTACTTCGTGGTTAACACATAAGGTTCTATTGTCGATATTTGTCTGTGCGACGGTAATCAATAATTGCTACGTGATGCACTGTGAATAGTATTAACCTGAGTATGCACAGTAAATCTATGAGAAGATTAACCAGAGTCTTGATAGTAATTCGGATTAAACAGAGTGTTAAATGTTAATGTATTGCGGTTTGGATAAATTAATTGGGAAAATCAAGTTACAGGGCCTCTGATTTATCAGACCCCTACCACTCCCAAGAACCCGAAAGAACTTAAAATGTCTGTAATGTAAAAGTGTATTTTAACACTAGCATCGTCTGTGGGAAAGTAGCACAGAACTGTGAATAATCAGTAAGGTGGAGTAGTATGCAAGTGGTGCAGACATGATATATGCCGGTTACTCGGTCCGACGAGTCGTATCCGAAGTACAGGAGAGACCAGCATCCCTGGACAGTACCAAATTTGTTAGGGACACCCCCAGTCGGCAGAAGCACAGACTGGTTAAGTCCAGTTGTCGAAGGAACAAAGTCTCTTAGTAGCGATTCCGGTAGAATTCCGATGACACAAGAGAAAATTCCAGTAGATTCCGGTGTAATTTCAGTATCGTCTGTAGAAGGTACAGAAACTTTGGAGTGTACAAGGACACATTGCATAGTTGACCCGACACCGTCTGGTTAGAATTCAAACTTTTCCGAGGATAAAGTGGTGTTACCCAGAGAGATCATTGCCGGTGAAAGAATACCCTGTTTTGGGGAAAGTTTGACAAATTCCGGTGATAGTTCGGTCCCAGTTGCAGGGAATTTATAGTTTTTCGATGACCGTGTGATACTCCCTGGTGAATCTTCATTTCCGACACCACTGTTCGGGGAAAATTTTCCTACCTGGGATATCCAAGCTGAGGATAGGCTCTTGGATTTGGAGATCCGTAAGAGATTGAATGCTATTTTCAAGCGGGAAGGTGAGCAGTCTGACCATACAGATTCCGAAGGATCGGAAACACCTCCTCAGAACTCAAGAGAGAGCAACGGTACCACTACTAGCACCATGACTGGACAACAACAGTAGCAACAGCAACAGCAACAACCACTTCCACTTCGACATGTTCCAACAGGGGTGATGTACACAAAATTCGGTGGATTTCCAGGTGAGGACCTTGATGCACACGTGCGTACCTTTGAGATAAGTTATGCCGTACTGAACCATCCACCCGATCCGGCATACAAGGCCATCGTATTCCAGTCTACATTAGTCAATGAAGCAGCGAGATGGTTAACAGAGTATGATTTCAATCATTTTGTTACCTATGAGGCAGTAAGGGATGCATTTTTACAAAGGTTCCGGCTGAAGAAAAATCCTGCCGAAATCTTTGATTACTTGCAGAACAACAGGCAGAAGCCGTACCAGGCTGTTCAGGAATATGCCACATTATTTAGAACTCATTTAAGACAATTGCCTCTGGCACATGCTAATTTACCGAATGATGTTATAACCCAGTGGTTTATTAATGGTTTGACCCCACAGCTAAGGCAAATCATGATCATCCGCTGTGTGGGAGCTATGACACTGGATGTTGTTATTACGATGGCCCTGCAACTAGAGCATAAGGTTGGGGGATTCACCGAAGACTTGGAATGGTTGAAGGCTAGTAAGCATGGTATAGATGATCAGGCTAAACAGATGTATTGCACCAAGTGCAAAAATCCAGGGCATACCAGTGCTACCTGTGCCCTTAATCAGATGTATTGCGCCATCTGCAATACCACCATACACTCAACCAAAAACTGTGTGTATAATGCCAAAGTGCAGGGACAAGTAGCTGTATATGCCATTATACAAGAACTAGGTCAACCCGAAACCCACTATGTACCACGGTAGATGCGAAACAATCAACCGCAAGGATACCAAAATTACCGGGGACAGCGGAATACCAACTTCAATGCAAATCAACTGCAGGCCAGTACATCAGTGGAGAATACTTCTCTGCCACCACCTCGATGTCACTTTTGCAATGAACTTGGCCACATCCGGGGACTCTGCAAGGATGCAGCCGAATACGACCAACAAAAGAAAGAGCGCCAAAACCCAATGACCAATATGGTCTATATCTCCCCAGTGGAATCACAAGCAGTAGTGATCCAGACAAGATCCGGTAAGCAGTTGCAACCCGCAGCTGAGGTGTTTGAACGTGGTATCTGTGAAGAGCATTGAGTGTATACCAAAGCCAGCCAATGGACTACCAAAGAGCCTCCCGTGTTCCCCGATCCAATTCCGGTGACACAGGTTCCCCTGCCAAATGGGAAAGCATATGAACAAGACTCTACTCCAGTAACAGGAGAATCATCATCGGAACCAGTGAAGAGTGCAATTCCAATAGTCCAAGTATGGGATATTCTCTCGAAGGCTTCAATTACACTCCCTTTGGGGCAACTACTCGCCTTGGTGCCCGGAGTTAGGCAACAATTCCAACAACAAGTTAGTCCGGGATCTCCCAGTACTCCGACGACCGCAACAATACAACCGGAAACTAACTCTACGGTGGATCATTCTGTCCCTTTAATCATTGTCTGGCATAAAAATCACAAGATTACGCAAGTGTTAATCGATGGCGGTTCTGGTGTGAACATAGCAACTACAGCTCTCTACAACAAGTTAGGGTGGATCCAAATTGAGCCCGTTCAATTCTTTGTCAGAATGGCAGATCAATCCCGAGTCCATCCGGTGGGACTCGTAAGGAATATCCCGATTACTTTGCAGGGCACAACGTTCAAAATGACTTTCATAGTCTTAGAACTACCAAAATCTAGCCTCGACTATAATCTTATGTTCGGTCAACCGTGGTTGAAACAGGCCAAAGTTATACAGGATTGGTCAACGCAGGAATTGACTTTTAAAGACAACCACCGTAAATATATTGTCAAACTGGATGCCATTCAGCCCTGTGAACTTCATGCTAGACCCTATGTAGCCGAGCCAGTCCACATGTTGGATGGCTTATCTGATGAGGTGTTTCTGCAGAACAATAAAGATTTGATTTCCTTAGGTACTATAGATCTTTAAGCTGTAGCCGATAACTGAAGTCCGATAGTCTGTACGGTTGTTCCCATGACCGGAGATATAGATGTAGATGAGCATGTTGCTATGGATGGAGCTACTCTACATCAACTTTTACAATCAGCTGATGACTTGGGGAAACCTCGTCAATTTTATGTCCCGGAAGACCAGTTAGTGATCTATAATTTAGGTGATGAAGCTAATCGGCGACCTGTTAAGATTAAGGAAGGATTGTCCGAGGCCTTTCAAGAAGATTTGATCCGACTCCTGCGTGAGTTTTCTGATGTTTTTGCGTGGGACTACCGCAATATGAAGGGTCTTAATCCGCGGATCTATCAACATCGAGTCATGCTTAAGCCGGAAGCAAAGCCAATTAAACAATCTAGTTACCGTATGAATCCCAACTATGTAGCACAGGTCAAAGGAGAGCTCGATAGGTTATTGAAGGTGGGATTCATCGTACCAATAGAACACGCTGAATGGATATCACCGATTGTTATTATTCCTAAGAAAAATAAGCAGCTCTGAATCTGTGTGGATTACCGGAAACTGAATGTGGCCACGGTACCTGATCCATTTCCTCTTCCCTTTCTTGATGCAATGCTTGACAGAGTGGCCGGGCATGAGATGTACTCCTTTTTGGACGGCTACAGTGGTTATAACCAGGTCAGAATGGCTGAACAAGACATACCGAAAACAACTTTCATTACAAACTGGGGTGTTTTTGCTTGTACGGTCATGTGGTTTGGGTTACGGAATGCTCCCAGCACATTTCAACGCTGTATGCAAGAAATTTTCTCACCCTACCTAACCACTTTTATGTAAGTCTATTTAGATGACTTCTCCTTATTCGGCAAGATTGCGGCGCACCTGTATCATTTACGGTGTTGTTTTGAGAAATGCCGTGAATACCGACTCTACCAGAACCCGACAAAATCTGTTTTTGCGGTGTCTTGTGGTAAACTCCTTGGAATATCATATCGACACAAGGTATCCAAGTTGATCCAGACAAAGTCGCAGCTGTGTTGGAAGCACCCGTTCCTACAACGTCAAAAGAGGTTATGCACTTCTTGGGTCAAATCCGGTGGCATGGCAGGCATCTACGGTGGGTAGCCCATTTAGCAACACCACTAAATTGGCTAATGACTAGTACTCCACGACAGTTCCAATGGACTCCGGAATGTCAAACTGCATTCGATCGTCTAAAAGGATTATTGATGCAAGCTCCCATTTTGCAACCTCCTGATTGGGAACGCCCATTCCATGTCTTTGTAGATGCATCGGATATCGCCATTGGCAGTGTTTTAATGCAGCAAATGGACAAATGGTTTCAACCTGTTTACTATGCAAGTCGCCGACTCGCTCCTGCGGAAAGGAATTATTCTGTGACTGAACGAGAATGCCTCGGATTGGTATATTCTGTAAAGAAATTTAGGCATTATTTGCTAGGCCAAAAATTCACCTTTCATGTGGATCATGCTGCACTTGTATATCTGGTCCGGCAGCAACATTTAGGTGGTCGTTTGGCTCGTTGGGTCTTATTGTTACGTGAATTCGACTACGAAGTGATTCATCGACCAGGTACAACCCATGCCTTAGCAGACTTTCTCTCTTGGTTGGATTCCGGCAAAGCTCCCGTGGGCGTTGATGATACCACACCAGCAATTTACGCTGCTGAACCAACTGGTGACGAATCTCTCGAACATCCTCAGCAGCCTACCTATTATGATACGTTGTTAACTTTCCTGACTGATAGATTTCTTCCTCTTCATACACCCCCTGCTATGCGACGGAAGATTGCAGTTTATAGTCACCGATTCCAGTTGCTGGTAGGACAGTTGTACTATATGGACCACACTAGTGTATTACTTCACTGCATTCCGCCACATGAAGCAAACTCAATCATCACTATGGCACATTCAATACCCTCTGGTGGACATTTTACAGCAGATCTCACTCATTGAAAGATTTTGCAAAGATGGGCTTTGGTGGCCAACCATGTATAAAGACATACTTCAATTTGTACAGCACTGCGACACTTCTCAACGGGCTGGACAGCCATTACAGAGACACTTTTTTCCTCTACAACCTGTATTACCTTTGGAACCTTTTCAGAAGTGGGGCCTTGATTTTATTGGACCTATCACACCACCAGCAACCCTTAGCAACAATTGTTACATCTTGACCTGTACAGATTACGCTACCAGGTGGGCCGAAGCTTGGGCCTTACGGTCCGCTATAGCTATTTCGGTGACAAAATGCCTGATGAAGGATGTTTTCCGCGTTATGGATTACCTCTGGAACTTATGGTAGATCAAGGAACACACTTTGCTAACAATTTAATGCAAGTATTAACCCATAATTTTCAAATCTTGCATAAATTCAGTTCACCGTACTATCCTTGTGCTAATGGTTTAGCTGAAAGTACCAACAAGACGCTGTTAAGTATGCTTCGCAAATTGATTGTGGAATCACCAGAAAGATGGGATCAGTTACTACCTGCAGTCTTATGGGCATACCGGACTACATACAAAGTTGCAACCGCACTGACTCCTTTCAAGCTTGCTTATGGGATGGAAGCAATCGCACCTATGGAGATTGTCATGCCAAGCTTACGTGTGGCCATAACTCAGAAGCTGTTACCCAAAGACTCTTTTCCATTTCGGTTGGAAGCACTCAGAAACTTGGATGAACATCGTTGGGAAAGCTTTCTAACTCTTCAAGAAGTTCAGTTGCGGCAAGCCCGGACTCATGATCATTTCCTCAAGACTCTTGTGTTTACAGTGGACCAATTTGTGCTATTTTACAATGCTAAATCAAATCGTGCTGCTCGGAAATTTAAATTACGGTGGTTCGGTCCTTACCGAATTAGTAAACAAGTGGGACCAGCTACTTTTCGGTTGACTACCTTGATCGGAGTTCCTCTTCCTAAAGTGATCAATGGTTCAAAGTTATGGCCATATCACCAAGCGCCTGATTCTCGCTAACGTGTCCTTCGTTTTTCCGCGTGTTATTTACTTTCTTTTTATTTTTGCATGTTAATTGAATAAGACCATAAAGCTCCTCGTTTTGATATATAATCATAATTAATCGCTGCCTTGTGTTATTGATTCTGCTCATGCATGCACGCCGTAATTATGAAGGTTATCATCTCAACATCGCGCGATGATTGAGTATTTCCGATCGCTTCCCATTGTCGAGTGTCTACTTAATCCTCTTCTTTTCCCTGTTAATCGCTATTGTGTCTATGTGTTCTGTGCGTTGTGTTTTCTGTGTTTGCCGTGTATTCGTGTTCTTGTGATTTCGCGTGCGCATCATGGAAGCTTTAGCTAATTTTGCTACTTTTCGTGATGGACTCCCTCATGACGTGAGTGAGTTCTTGCGTATTCGCAGCCCGTTAAACTTCGCTGAATTGCCTTGGCATTCAGTGGAGTGTCACCCTTATTATGCACAGATTATTGCAGCCATTGCTGCCACTCCTGCTACCGAGCAGAGTTGGCCGATTACATGTTTACCATCTCGCGTCGTAATCACATTAGCATCATTCGCTGCAGCATTCCGTTTGCCCATAGAAGGCATGGAGAATGGTCCTCTCCTTCCTATTGCCACCATGGTCAAATTATTCCCACGGTCCTCATTGAACGAATACGCCATTTTGTGTCGCCCTGACCCTGAACGTACCGCCTTACAATTTCTTGTTGCTATCCTTAATTTACAGAAACGCACTTACGGCATTTCTCGCCCGTTTTATTCGATGATTGACATGGCTTCCCGTGAGCATGTTAATTTTGCCTTGTTCTATTTCCAGCGCATTCACCGTGAATGCGTTACGGTTATTAAGCATGTTAACAAGGGAGAGCTTCTGCGTTCGCGTTTACCACATCATTACCTTTCTGTTCCCAGCCATTCAAGCCGTGCAACCTCCGCCAAGAGCTTCAATTTTGTATCATGAAGAATCTGCCCAAGTGCTCGAAGACGAAGAAGATGAGGATGAAGATCTTTTCCAGCTTCTCCGCCGAAAACGCACCCACATAAGCCCATTGGAGAGCCAGGTGCAAGGTTCCGCCGCTGGAAATGAAGAAGAAATTTTCCACGACACTGCCACCTCAATTCACCTTGATTCGTCTACCCAGTCTTCTCCCATCCGGCAATAGGAACACAGTGCGTCCACTGCTGATTCCAAAGAAAACTCTTCTCGGGCGGATTCTCAGCACTCGATTCCAGAAGATGTGCAAGCCATTCTTGTAGAGATAATAAATGAAGTCATTACCTTGGTCGATGGTGTAATTTATCGAACTGAAGTGACTACACAACAACCTATTGGAATAGTGTTGGTGCCCAACAATCTTCTACTTACTCCTCCACCAATGCCTCCGGTCGAGCCCATTGTCCCCATTCAACCTATTGCCCCTGAAGCACCGGATTCCTCATCCTCTTCACCTAACTATTCTCCACCATCTTCCCATCACCTCTTGTCAGCTTCTTCATCCCAACCACTTCCTCCTCCTCTTCTTCCTCCGATTCCCATGTTTACGAAATTAGAGTCTATGGGTCGAATGCTCATCCAATTCTCACAGTAGCTACCGACACAACTCAGAATGGTCACTGATAATATTCGTCAGGAATTGCAGCATAAAGTTGATCTCCTAGAAGCAGATATTGCTCCATTGCAAGACAAAGTAGATGCAGTTAAGGCAGAAAATCATGGTTTACACTTACATATTCAATAGCTTCACGATCAACTCGCACAGAAAGATGCTTTGCTGTGTCAAAAGGATACCGAAATGAGCATGCTGAAGCAAGAAATCATTGATAAAACAGATGCAATGACTTCCATAGGAAATGAATTGCAGAGCACGCGGGATGTATACAATGTATTAGAAGAAGCTTCGTAGTCTCTGGCCAGCAATGTACTTAAAGTTGAAGCAGAGCTGCATAAGACTACCGAAACCTTGTTCAAACGTGATCAAGAGTTACATGAAGAGTTGGGACGATATCTCAAATTGAAGAAAGAATTTGAAGGAATGTAGAAAGAAATAGACGCCTACTACAAAACCATGCAGTTCCAGTCTGAAGAACTGGAGAGACGAGAAAAGCAATTAGGTGTTCAAGCTGATAGAACTTCAAGGGTAGATGATCAGATCAATGAGATGAGATTGTGCCGCGATGCAACACTGGCAAATGATTTCTACCTGTAAGAGGCCTTTTTGCAGACACAGGCTGAAATTTTGATGAGTCAAGTAATTGCGGCAAGTTCAGTTAGAACTAATGCTCAGCTCGTAGAACCGGAGATCCTAAAAAAGATGTTGGACTCACTGAAACAGAAGATTTCCAGAACTTTTAAGTTAGCCAGAACCATGTATATACAGGGTATAGTAGATGAGCCCTAACTTTTGTTCCATTGCAGGTTCAAGTCCACCGTGCGTGCCAGTGTAAGTCGCCGGATTGGCATTTTGCATTTTCATTGTTCCTGTATTTTCCTATCCCGCACAAACTGAAAGGTTTCCTATTCCGCACGAACTGAAAGATCGTTGTGAAGAGATGTATTTACTTATCAATTAATGAAAAGGCATTGCGGTGACGCTCCGGTAACGACAAGCGGGATCGCCAGAGTGTCTGTCTGGGCGATTGCGGTCTGTGGAGAAGCCGTAGTGCAGTGTTTGTGAAGTCTGAGTATTGTCGTCCTTACCTTTGTTAATTTCATTACTTCATTGTTAACACATAAGGTTCTGTTGTCGATATTCACCTGTGCGATGGTAATCAGTAATTGCTACGTGACGCACTGTGAATAGTATTAACCTGAGTATGCACAGTAAATCTGTGAGAAGATTAACCAGAGTCTTGACAGTAATTCGGATTAAACAGAGTGTTGAATGTTAACATATTGTGGTTTGGATAAATTAATTGGGAAAATCAAGTTACAGGGCCTCTGATTTATTAGACCCCTACCACTCCCAAGAACGCGAAAGAACTTAAAATGTCTGTAATGTAAAAGTGCATTTTAACACTATGTATGCATGTGTGTGTGTATGTATGTGCATGTATGTGTGTATGCATGTGTATGTATGCATCAATATGTGTGTATGTGTCTATGTGTCTATGTGTCTATGTGTGTATGTGTGTGTGTATATGTGTGTGTGTATGTGTGTGTGCGTCTACGAGTGTGTATGTGTTTATGTGTGTATATGTGTCTATGTGTGTGTATGTGTTTATGTGTGTGTATGTGTCTATGTGTGTATGTGTATGCATGTATGTATGCATATGTGTGTGTATGCATCATTATGTGTGTATGTGTCTATGTGTGTATTTTTGTGTGTGTGTATATGTGTGTGTGCATGTGTATGTGTCTATGTGTATGTGTCGCTATGCGTCTATGAGTGTGTATGTGTTTATGTGTGTGTATGTGTCTATGTGTGTGTATGTGGCTATGTGTGTATGTGTATGCATGTATGTATGCATATGTGTGTATGTGTGTGTGTGCATTATATATGCATATGTGTGTGTATGCATTATGTATGTGTATGTATGCATGTGCATTATGTATGCATGTAAGTATGTATGTATGCATATGCATATGCATTATGTATGCATATGCATATGCATTATGTATGCATATGCATATGCATTATGTATGCATGTATGTGTATGTGTGTGTATGTCTCTCTATGTGTGTGTGTATGCATATATGTGTGTGTATATGTGTATGTGTATGTATGTGTGTATGCATGTGTATGTGTGTGTATGCATCATTATGTGTGTATGTGTCTATGTGTGTATGTGTGTGTGTATATGTGTGTGTATCTATGTGTATGTGTGTGTATGTATGAGTGTGTATGTGTTTATGTGTGTGTATGTGTCTATGTGTCTATGTGTGTGTATGTGTCTATGTGTGTGTATGTGTCTATGTGTGTATGTGTATGCATGTATGTATGCATATGTATGTGTATGCATGTGTATGTGTGTGTATGCATCATTATGTGTGTATGTGTCTATGTGTGTATGTGTGTGTGTATATTTGTGTGTGTATGTGTGAGTGTCTATGTGTATGTGTGTGCATTTGTGAGTGTGTATGTGTTTATGTGTTTTTATGTGTCTATGTGTGTGTATGTGTCTATGTGTGTATGTGTATGCATGTATGTATGCATATGTGTGTGTATGTGTGTGTATGCATTATGTATGCATATGTGTGTGTATGCATTATGTATGTGTATGTATGCATGTAAGTATGTATGTATGCATATGCATATGCATTATGTATGCATGTATGTGTATGTCTGTGTATGTCTCTCTATGTGTGTGTGTGTATGCATATACGTGTGTGTATGTGTGTGTGTATATGTGTCTCTATGTGTGTATGCATGTGTATGTGTGTGTATGCATCATTATGTGTGTATGTGTCTATGTGTTTATGTGTGTGTATATGTGTGTGTATGTGTGTGTGTGTCTATGAGTGTGTATGTGTTTATGTGTGTTATTGTGTCTATGTGTGTGTATGTGTCTATGCATGTATGTGTATGCATGTATGTATGCATATGTGTGTGTATGCATGTGTATGTGTGTGTATGCATCATTATGTGTGTATGTGTGTATGTGTCTATGTGTGTATGTTTGTGTGTGTGTGTATATGTGTGTGGGTATGTGTATGTGTCGCTACGCGTCTATGAGTGTGTATGTGTTTATGTGTGTGTATGTGTCTATGTGTGTGTATGTATCTATGTGTGTACGTGTATGCATGTATGTATGCATATGTGTGTATGTGTGCTTATGCATTATGTATGCATATGTGTGTGTATGCATTATGTATGTGTATGTATGCATGTGCATTATATATACATGTAAGTATGTATGTATGCATATGCATTATGTATGCATATGCATTATGTATGCATATGTATGCATGTAAGTGTATGTGTGTGTATGTCTCTCTATGTGTGTGTGGATGCATATATGTGTGTGTATGTGTTTATGTGTGTGTATATGTGTATGTAAGTGTGTATGCATGTGTATGTGTGTGTATGCATCATTCTGTGTGTATGTGTCTATGTGTGTATGTGTGTGTGTATATGTGTGTGTGTGTGTGTCTATGTGTATGTGTGTGTATCTATGAGTGTGTACATGTTTATGTGTGTGTATGTGTCTATGTGTGTATGTGTATGCATGTATGTATGCATATGTATGTGTATGCATGTGTATGTGTGTGTATGCATCATTATGTGTGTATGTGTGTATGTGTGTGTGTATATGTGTGTGTGTATGTGTGTGTGTCTATGTGTATGTGTCACTACGCGTCTATGATTGTGTATGTGTTTATGTGTGTATGTGTCTAGCATGTATGTATGCATATGTGTGTGTATGTGTGTGTATGCATTATGTATGCATATGTGTGTGTATGCATTATGTATGTGTATGTATGCATGTGCATTATGTATGCATGTAAGTATGTATGTATGCATATGCATATGCATATGCATTATGTATGCATATGCATATGCATTATGTATGCATATGCATATGCATTATGTATGCATATGTATGCATGTATGTGTATGTGTGTGTATGTGTGTGTCTATGTGTGTGTATGTGTGTATGCATGTGTATGTGTCTGAATGCATCATTATGTGTGTATGTGTGTATGTGTGTGTGTATATATGTGTGTGTATGTGTGTGCGCATCTATGTGTATGTGTGTGTGTCTATGACTGTGTATCTGTTTATGTGTGTGTATTTGTCTCTGTGTGTATGTGTCTATGTGTGTATGTGTATGCATGTATGTATGCATATGTGTGTATGTGTGTGTATGCATATGTGTGTGTATGCATTATGTATGTGTATGTATGCATGTGCATTATGTATGCATATGCATTATGTATGCATATGCATTATGTATGTGTATGTATGCATGTGCATTATGTATGCATATGTGTGTGTATGCATGTAAGTATGTATGTATGTACGCATATGCATATTCATTATGTATGCATTATGTATGCATATGTATGCATATGTATGCATGTATGTGTATGTGTGTGCATGTCTCTCCATGTGTGTGTGTATGCATATATGTGTGTGTATGTGTGTATGTGTGTGTATGTGTGTGTGTGTATGTGTGTGTGTGTATGTGTGTATGTATGTGTGTGTGTATGTTTGTGTATGTTTGTGTATGTGTGTATGTGTGTGTATGTGTATGTGTATATGTGTGTGCGTGTGTATGCATTATGTGTGCATGTGTGTATGCAACATTATGTGTTTATGTGTGTATATGTGTGTGTATTTTTGTGTGTATGTGTGTGTGTGTCTATGTGTATGTGTGTGTGTGTGTCTATGTGTGTATATGTGTGTGTGTATGCATATGTATGTGTATGTAAGTGTGTGTGTGTGTGCGGATACCTGGCTTCAATGAGATGTCTCTCTCTCTCTCTCTCTCTCTCTCTCTCTCTCTCTCTCTCTCTCTCTCTCGCTCTCTCTCTCTCTCTCTCGTTCTCTTCTTGCTTTTGCGTCCAAATCCCGGCACAAATGTGCTGGGAGAAATTGACTTTTTTTTTTAACATTCCAGAGCGTCGCTTATGTGACGCTCTGGAACACAGAACATCGCATATGCAACACTATCCAGTTTGCCAAGGTCGCAAATAATGTCGCTAGTTAGCAACACTATTTGCGACACACATATTTAATGTCGCATAAGCGATGCAGGCATTGCTTATGCGAAGAATGCCCGTAAAAAAAAAATCCAAAAATAGCACCATCGCTTATGCGACGCTAGCGTCGCATAAGCGACATTTCTCGTTTTTTTTTCAATTCGGGGGCGTCCCTACGCCCCCCCTATTTCTTGTAGTGGATCATATTACCATTAGATTTCTTCACATTTACTATCTTCAAAACTAGATGACTTATGTCATCCCCCTTTGGACTTCATGTTTGTTCATTAGATCTTCCAAGTCTGAGAGTAGAGCTCATTTCCTGCCACATGATTTGAGCATCCAGAATCTATGTAGAGCACATGCTCATCAAACTTACCTTCCTTCATTTTCATGTTCATGAGTACAAGTGAATCTTCTTGATCTTGATCATTTGTGTATTTTTAGTCTCTCCTTCCTTTGTAACCTCCTTGATAAATGGTGTTGTATGAATTGTTGTTGTATCCTTAAAAGTTTGAATCAACCTCCTAAGGGAGTAGAGAGGTCCATACAAATGCACCATGTACATCCATATCTAGTCTTTGCTATAGTGAATGGATCCAGTAGTAGCATTAAGGTGAGTACGAGACAAAGATTTTGTTTGATAAATGTGTTTTGACGTGAGGATGATAGAAAGGAGAAGCTACTAGGAGCTGGTTTTGGGGCTGTTTTGGCACCCATTTCGAGGCCATTTCTAGACATGAGAGGGTCAAGAACGTGCTCTAGGCCAACCTATTTCTTGCTTGGACATTGTAATATTCTTGAGATATCAAATAATGCGAAAATATGACCATGGTACCTTGTAGCATTGATCTCAGATATTTGAGTCAAGACACACCACTTTCATATTCTTTTTCTTGTTAAGAAAACATTATATTTATGGAAGACGGTTCTAAAAAAAATGCTTAGTGCTCACAACTTGCTAAACATTGATTAAAAGCATTTTGCACACCTTCAAACGGGGAAGGCAAGTGACCTAACACAAGTTATTTCACCAATTTAGAGTTGACTACGGAGTGACCAATGTATTTAATAAGTCATATGTGTGATTCCCACCCTTTAGGAAGCAAGTTATGCATATACAGAGTCATATATATGTTCAAATCTTTGCACACAGCTCCAACGGCTAAAATATTTTGTTTAAACACCTAAAAAAGTGATAAATTTATGATCCTATAAATATATAAGTTAATGAGACCATATCCTCACTTCAATAACTCAGAGAAATCGATAGACTTGAGCTATGCACAACAACAATGAACAATAAATGGAGATGATCATAAACACTTCATGTATGTGTATTGAGATGTAAAGTAAATTACATGGAGGTGTTGAAGGTCTTGAAGCACTATGATATGAGTCCAATCATCACTTAAGAAGTGAGTGGAAGTTTTGCCATGTCCCACAACTAAACTAGTGAACTATGTACACTTTTTCCCTTGATCATTTTAGAAGATGATTGTTGATTGATTTCACCTAAATATTCTTCTCACTTTTAAGTGTGAATTTGAATATTGATTTCAAATGTGATTTGTGACTTTTTTCCCTCTTTATACTAACTTGAACTCATGAGTCTCTATCCTCAAAAGATCCTTTCATAGTGGATAAGAATGAGGTGTCTTTTAACCTTAGAGGTGAGTTGAGAATACATATGTGTACAAATTACTTTCTCATAGATCAATGAAGTCCAAAGATTATGGTCAAAAAATTAGGCTTCTCATATGCACCAACAACTCCCCTTAAGCCTAATATGCTTAAGTCTTAAATCCCTTGCAATATCCTGAAGTCCAATCATTGATTGCAATATGTTAAGCTTTCAACAAATATGGAGCATTTTTAGAGGATCCCCAACATGGATTCAAGAGAATTTCCAAGGGAGAAAAGACAGGTAGGTTATTTAGATTTGAACTTGAAGATACAAAGAATATTGTACTTTATAGCTACAAAGATCAAACATTGTCAGAGCTTGAAATTTGGCGTAAGAGATTAGGGCATATTGGTGAGAGATCCTTAAAGCAAATATGTAGAGATCAATGTGTGCTTGGGATACCTAATGTATCCAAGAAACAAATGATCTATAAATGTGGTGCTTGTCACTTTGGACAATCTCATAGGTTACCCTCCTCCAAGAAAGGCTACATGCATGAAAACTACTTGGAGCTTGTCCATACAAATGTATGGGGACGAAGTAAGGATCCCTCAATTTCTGGATCAAGGTATTATGTATCTTTCATTGATGATTTGAGTAGATGGACTATCTTACATTTTATGAATCACAAAGATGGAGTATTCATTTGCTTTAAGAAGTATCTTGCACTTGTGGAAAACCAAACAGGAAGCAGCCTAAAGAGACTAAGGTCATATGGAGGAGGTGAGTACTTCTCAAATGAGTTTGATGCATTCTTGCAGGATAGAGAAATCAAAAGGGAAGTCACAACGTATACCCCTGAGAAAAATGGGGTGGCAGAGAGGAGAAATAGGTTAATTGTTGAAACATCTAGGTCAATGCTAAATGAGAAAAAGTTACCAAATTTTTTGTGGACACAGAGTGTATCTACTGCCACTTATCTTGCCAATAGGTTGCCATCAAAATCTCTTGATGGGATGACCCCACATGAAGCATGGCATGGTAGAAGACCTTCAATTGATCATTGCAAGATCTTTGGATGTGTTGCTTATGTGCATATCCCATCTCAAATCAAAGGTAAACTAGACCCTAATATAGAGAAGTGCATCTTCAAAGGGTATGATTTGAATAAAAAAAGATACAGGTTTTATAATCCATCCAACAAAGGTTTATGGTCAGTAGAGATGTTGTGTTTGATGAGAATGATTCTTGGTTTGAAAGTGAATGCAGGAAAATTAAGTTGCCATATGACTTGGAAGAGGAGTTTCCAAGCCTCACCAAGGAAGAGCCAAACCAGATTGAAGACATCAAACCAGATGATGAGGACATCATCAACCTAGAAGAATTCAAGGCATGGAAATCAAAAGGCAAAGCCAAGATGAAGAAGTTGGAGGACATACCTGAATCATCCGATCAAGCAATCACAATATCACAAAGGGAGAGCAAGAAGCCAGTCAAATATGGGTATGGCGCTTCTTTAGTTACTAAGCATTCTATTTATCTTGCCAAAGATTTATCACTTGAAGATCCATCATCATATGAAGAGGCAAAGACCAAGGTAGAATGGAAGGAAGCTATGGATGAAGAAATTGAAGCACTCAAGGAGAATGATACTTGGGAGCTAGTGTGAAAGAAGGAGTCTATGAAGGTAATTGGTTCTAGATGGATTGACAAGATCAAGAGAAATTCAGATGGATCAATAAGCACATAGCAAGCTAGACTTGTGGCTAAGGGTTTTGCACAAACCTAAGGAGTTGACTATGAAGAAACCTTCTCACTTGTGGCCAAAATGCCAACCATCAGGGTATTGGTAAATGTGGTTGCATCAAGGAATTGAAATATGTACCAATTGGATGTAAAAAATGCATTTCTTAATGGCTCGATTTCAGAGGAGGTTTACATGGCTCAACCTTCTGGCTATGAGGACCCAAACAAGGTAAATTATGTGTGTAAACTAAACAAAGCTCTTTATGGATTGAAGTAGGCACCTAGGGCATGGAACCATAGGTTGACTACATACCTTCAAGTTCAAGGATTCATCATGAGTAAAGCAGATACTTCTCTCTTTGTGAAGAGAAATTAAGAGGTGATATACCTATGTGTGTATGTTGATGATATCATACTTATAGGTAATGATGCTAATGGAATCAAGCAGATCAAGAATCAAATGATGCAAGAGTTCAAAATTAGTGATCTAGGATCACTAAAGTATTTTTTTGGACTTGAGTTAGCCTATACAAATTCTGGAATTTATATCACTCAAAGAAAGTATGTGCAAGATATGTTGAAGAAATTTCACTTGGAGGATGCCAAGATAGCAAGCACTCCTTTGGAGGTAAACCAGAAATTAAGTGCTCATGAAGATGATGTGCTTGAAAATGTTGATTACCACTTTACCTCATTGTAAAAGTCTAATTTGACTTAGAATCTTTTGTAATCACCTACCTAAGTGATTCGTAGAAAAGTAGATCACTTGATTGAGAGAATATCTCCAAACTTTTAGATGCTTGATCATAGGAAGCCAAAGATTTGAATTTGAATTCAAATCCTAAGTCATTTCCTATAAAATTGGATGTGAAAAAGTCACGGGCAGATCACTCCATTCCCGAGGCTCATTCTATTGATCTTGAGTGTGTGTAAGGACTATACCATAGTCTACACCTCTCTACGCCATTTGGCAATGCTATCCATGCCAATGGGATTGTACACAATTGTTAATCAATAGATACATTTACATCATTCATCTCTGTATTCACTGCTTGTCTACTCCAAAGTCTATTAACTTGTCAAGGGCATATCTCAGTCAATACTACTCCAAATGCAGTGATTCAAAGCTTTTTGGATTCAGCTCAAAGTCATCTACATGTTGACAAAGTTTGAAGTGATTTCATTCAGCCAATTCAGAGAAATTGTCATCGAGGTGCTCACTGGTCTATCTCTGCGACAGTCCTAAAAAGTCGGGGGTATAGCTAATTTTGCGAAATCAATTTCTCTGAGTATAGTTTGTCATTTTACATCATTCCACTTGCAAATGGTAGCTTACTAAGCTAGTTGAATACCCCTAGGAGGAATTTTATCAATTGTTACTGTGCTGGTCACACTAAACAAAACATTGAGTAGGTATCAAGATCAAAATAGAGGGTTTTCTTGACTTTGTGACTTCCAAAGTTATCTGTTTTGATTCAATCATTACACACTTCATTTCCAAAGGACATAGGCCAACTCTTGGTGTCATTGGAAAGCTAAGGGAGTCTACTAATCAAGTCTGAAGCTAAAGAGGGCTGGTACAAAGCAGGTTTTAGCAGTACCTACTCAATCTCTTCGATCTTCCATTCATCTTTCCCAACAATGGTATCAGAGCAACTAAGGTAAAATGGGAGATGGTTTTCCTTCATTCATTGATAAATTGGACAGGAAAAACTATCAAGCTTGGTCTCTAAGGATGAAGAACTACTTACAAGGAAGGAGTCTCTATGGATACATCTCAGGAGATGAGGAGTTACCCTCATTCAAAGCAAGAGGTTTGCCAACCAAGGAGGAGCAAGAAAAACTCAACACATGGTGTGCAAGGGATGCATTGGCAAGGTCTTATTTACTCAACTCTATATCTAACTTTCTTTTACCTCATATCAGAAATTGTAAGACTTCCCAAGAGACTTGGGAAACCTTGTCATCATATTTTTCCTCTAATACAAGGGCTAGGAAAAATCAGTTGTGGATTGAATTCACAACACTAAGGAAGCAACCTAAGCAAGTTGTTTCAAAATTTGTGACCAAGATCAAAGATGTTGCAGATCACTTAGCAAGCATAGGAGAAGAAATTGAAGAAGAACAAATTGTAAGGTAGGTAATTAATGGAATCAAGGCTGATGACAAGTGGGAAAGCTTCACCTCTGCAATGGATCTCTACATGGACATGCACACTCCAGATCTTACAACTCTCATGGGTCAACTATTCACACATGAAGCAAAGCTTACCAAGAGTGGAGATACTACCAAAGGTAACAACTCTTCTGCCCTATACACTGATAAGAAATCTAAGGATAAAGGCAAGAGTAAGAAGGTGGAAGATGAATGCTCTACCTCCCAAGCCAACTATGCAGGGAGAGGTAGATCTTCAAGAGGAAGGGGTAGAGGAGGTAAGCAAGGTAGGGGGGGACCCTATAACTCATCACCATGTAACATTTGTGGTTTGTCAAACCACACCACAGATGAGTGTTACAGGAATTATAAAAATCAGAGAGGAAGAGGCTACCAAAGAGGTGGATACTCTCAGTCTAGAGGAAGGTTCAACCATCACCAAGGCCACAACAACAATTATAACAACAACTACAACAACAATTACAATGGAAACTACCAAGGAGGATTCAGAAACAGAAAGGACTACAACAACTACACAGAGGAGCAGGATGACTCTCTCTTGATCATGAACATGACTTCAAAGTCAGGTACAAATGATGATCACTTATTTTATATTGATTCAGGGTGTTCAAATCATGTGGCTGGTAATGTTGCACTACTCTCTGATCTTGAGGAACCAAAAGGTAAACACCAAGTCCAAACAGGTGATGATACAAAGCATTCTGTAGTTAAAGTTGGAAATGTGAAAACTTGTGATGGTAATCAGAATTTGTTAAGCAGGGTACTGTATGTACCAACCATTACAAAGAACTTAATGAGTGTTGGTCACATTGTAGAGAAAGGGTTATAGGTTTTATAACCCTACCAACAAGGGATTTATGGTAAGCAGAGATGTGATCTTTGATGAGAATGATTCTTGGTATGAGAATGAATGCAGGAAGGTCAAACTACCCTATGATTTGGAAGAAGAATTTCCAAAACTTACAAAGGAGGAACTTACTTAGGATGGAGAGACAAGTTCAGATGATGAAGATACAATCAACCTTGAAGAGTTCAAGGCATGGAAGTCCAAAGGCAAAATGAAGATGAAGAAGCTTGAGGACATACCAGAATCTTCAACTCAATCAATCAGAAGGTCTCAAAGAGAGAGCAAAAAACCTATCAGATATGGGTATGATACATCTCTTGTTACTAAACATTCAATTTATCTTGCAAAGGATTTGCTAAATGAAGAACTAGGATCATATGAAGAAGCAATCACAAAATCAGAATGGAAGGAAGCTATGGATGAGGAGATTGAAGCACTCAAGGAGAGTGATACATGGGAGTTAGTACCCAAGAAGGACTCCATGAAGGTAATAGGATCCAGATGGATCTATAAATTGAAAAGAAATTCTCATGGCACAATTAACAGGTACAAGGCCAGATTAGTAGCCAAGGGTTTTGCACAAACCCAAGGCATTGACTATGAAGAAACATTTTCTCCTGTGGCCAAGATGCCAACAACCAGAGTGTTGGTGAGTGTGGCTGCATCAAAGAATTGGAACATGTACCAATTGGATGTCAAGAATGCTTTCTTGAATGGATGGATTTCAGAAGAGGTTTATATGTCACAACCTCCTGGCTATGAAGACCCTAAGAAGGTAACTTATGTTTGCAAATTAAAGAAGGCTTTATATGGATTGAAGCAGGCACCTAGGGCATGGAACTACAGGCTAACTACATACCTCCAAGACCAAGGTTTTGTCATGAGTAAGGCTGACACTTCTCTGTTCATTAAGAGAATTAATTCAGAGGTAATCTATCTTTGTGTTTATGTTGATGACATCATCATTACAGGCAATGATGTAAATGGAATCAGAAGCATCAAAAGCCAGATGATGAAGGAATTCAAGATCAATGATCTTGGATTATTGAAGTATTTTTTGGGACTTGAATTAGTTTACACTAATTCAGGAATATACATTACTCAGAAGAAGTATGTGCAAGACATGTTGAAGAAATTTCACTTGCAGGATGCTAAAGCAGCAAGCACTCCAATGGAGGTGAACTTAAAGCTAAGTGCCCATGAAGGTGATGAAGTCCAAGACATTACAGGTTATCAAAGTATGGTGGTAGCTTGAACTATGCTACCTTAACTAGAATTGACATTGCATATGGAGTTAGTGTGCTAAGTCAATTTATGCACAAGCCAAGGATACCTCACTTAGAGGCTGCCAAAAGAATCTTGAAGTATCTCAAGGGTACACAGAACCATGGTTTGTATTTTCCTTACACTTCAGATATTGACATAAAAGTTTATTCAGATGAAGATTGGGCAGGATGCAAGGATGATAAGAGAAGCACTTCTGGATACATTTCCTTTGCAGGTGACAAACCAATTCCATGGTCTGCAAAGAAGCAACCAACTGTTGCATTGTCTTCTACAGAAGCAGAGTATAGAGGGCTAGCTAATGCCACTCAAGAAGCAATTTGGATTAAGCTTTTGTATTCAGAATTGGGCTTATATACTAGGCCTCCAATTATCTTTGGAGATAATACAAGTTCTCTTCACCTTGCAGCTAATCCTATCTATCATGCCAGGACCAAACACATAGAAGTTCATTATCATTATGTGAGGGAGAAGTTGCTAAGCAAGGACATTCAGCTGACCTATGTGTCAACCAACATGCAATGTGCAGATTTGCTGACTAAAGCTTTGGATGGGACCAAACTTTGCAGGTTCAAATCTATGATTGGATTGCAGGATGTACTTGAAGATTGAAGATGAAGACTTAAGCCAAAATGTTTGGCTTGAGGGGGAGTTGTTGGTGTAAATCACAAGCCTACACATTTGGCTTGGAAGACATCATGAAGACTCCACATGCATGAAGAACCATAGGAACATATGCTAGTGGTTTATTACCACTTTACCTCATTGTAAAAGTCTAATTTGACTTAGAATCTTTTGTAATCACCTACCTAAGTAATTCGTGGAAAATTAGATCACTTGATTGAGAGAATATCTCCAAACTTTTAGATGCTTGGTCATAGGAAGCCAAATATTTGAATTTGAATTCAAATCCTAAGTCATTTCCTATAAAATTGGATGTGAAAAAGTCGCGGGCAGATCACTCCATTCCCGAAGCTCATTCTATTGAGCTTGAGTGTGTGTAAGGACTATACCATTCTAAACCATTTGGCAATGCTATCCATGCCAATGGGATTGTGCACAATTGTTAATCAATAGATACATTTACATCATTCATCTCTGTATTCACTGCTTGTCTACTCCAAAGTCTATTAACTTGGAAAGGGCATATCTCAGTCAATTCTACTTCAAATTCAGTGATTCAAAGCTTGTTGGATTCAACTCAAAGTCATCTACATGCTGACAAAGTTTGAAGTGATTTCATTCAGCCAATTCAGAGAAATCATCATCGAAGTGCTCACTGGTCTATCTCTACTACAGTCCTAAAAAGTCAGGGGTATAGCTAATTTTGCTAAATCAATTTCTCTGAGTATAGTTTGTCATTTTACATCATTCCACTTGAAAATGGTAGCTTACTAAGCTAATTGAATACCCCTAGGAGGAATTTTATCAATTGTTACTGTGTTGGTCACACTGAACAAAACATTGAGTAGGTGTCAAGATCAAAATAGAGGGTTTTCTTGACTTTGTGACTTCCAAAGTTATCTGTTTTGATTCAATCATTATACACTTCATTTCCAAAGGACATAGGCCAACTCTTGGTGTCATTGGAAAGTTAAGGGAGTCTACTAATCAAGTCTGAAGCTAAAGAGGGCTCGTACAAAGCAAGTTTTAGCAGTACCTACTCAATCTCTTGGATCATCCATTCATCTTTCCCAACAATGGTGAAAGGTTGTGTTTTATGCGGAAAGTCGATGTCTGGCATCGAATCTTAGCTGATAAGTCCTTGTCTTCATATCTGACTTTTATCTACTGACAAATCTTCTTGGAAAGATGAAGTTTGTGGAGCAACTCGATGCCTGGCATCGAGTTTCAACATAAAGTTGATGCCTAGCATGGACTTCTAACATAAAAGTGATCTTGTTCATATCTGTGTTCAAGGGGGTAATTCTGGCGCTAAAAAAATGGCTAAAAAAGCTCAAAGTTGGTGCCTGGGATCGACTTTTGGTTGCAAGTTGATGCTAGGCATCGAGTTTTCATTTTGAGACACAATTTACTAAAACAGGTAAAATTTCCCACTTTGGCAAGTCATATAGGGTGATTTTGTGAAATCCATATCTCTCTTCTAGAGATCCGTTTCTTGAAAATAATAGCTTTTTCAAAAGCTCTACTCATATACTTTCATTCACCAAAAGATCATGGAGAAATAATATTGGTGATAAGAGAAATTAGCAAAATACTGAAGGTATGTCATTTCAATGACTAGAAAGTTGTGAAGAAGTAAAGTTCTTGGTTTTGGCTATCATTTCTCAAAGTTTGGAGTGGCAATGAGTTAGTGGTGACCATAGAGGTGTTCTAGTGTCACATTAATTCATTTCTTGTGAGGTTTCACACATCAACAAGTGGTATCAGAGCAGAAAGGTCCTAAAGAGCAGAAGGCAGCAAAGGTACGAGAAGTTTTGAAAAGTTTTTTCATTAAAGGTTGAAAGCAGAAGCATCCAAAGGCACAATGCATCAAAAGGTTACTTCAAAAGTATATTCATACACAAAGAACTTCAAGAGGTATTATCCTTTATCCTTTAAGCTCACAGGTTGTAGCAGAAGGAAAGGAGTATGGCAGATCATATCTCCATTGACAAACTGGATAGAGATAATTACCCCGCATGGGTAATGAGAATTGAAGCCTTACTTATGAGTAAGGATCTTATGGTATATATAATAGGTCAAGAAGAGAAGCCAGTATTTGAAGATGAAAGCCGACCAAAGAAAGAAGAACTTGATGCTTTAAAGCATTGGCAGAAGAAGGATGCAAGTGCAAAAGCTTACATCTAGAATACAATCTCAGATCATTTGCTACCACACATCAGAGGATTGGAATCAGTTGAAGATATATGGAATGCATTGGAGTATCATTTCCAAAGTACCACCAAAGCAAGGAAAGCAAGTCTATGGTCAGATTTTACAACATTCAAGACGAAGCCAAGTCAAAATATTAGTGATTATGTCACTAAGATGAAGGATCTAGCAGATAGTCTAGGATTCATAGATGAAGATGTTGAAGATCATAGATTGATTGCCACCTTTAATCTCCTCTCAAACCTATAATTGCTTATAGGTTTGAGAGGAGATTAAAGGTGGAAACCTTTTGTCTTGTCAATAGAACTTTCTTTGAATCATTATGTTCCAGATTTGAATCAATTACTTGGTTTGATGCTCACATATGAGCAAGACTTGAAGGGAGATGGAGATAAAGGACAAAGTTCTGCAATGTACATGAAGAACAAGAAGAAAGGAGATAAAGGTAAAGAAAAGGATGAAGAAGAGTCAATTTCTCAAGTTTATTATGCAAGATGTAGAGGCACAGGCAGAGGAAGAGCAAGAGCTTTTGGAAGAGGAAGAGGTAATCAGAATAACAACAATAAGGCTTGTTGGATCTATGGATTGAGCAATCATTTGGCTCATGACTGTTGGCATAATCAACAAGGATCAAATCAAAATCAGAATAACAATAGTAGAGGTAGAGGTGGAGGATATCAAAGCTACTCTCAGAGAGGTAGAGAAAGCCAAAGAGGAGGCTATGGTAGAGGTGGAGGAAGAAGTTGGGGACAGAATCAGTCCTACAACACAATCTACTACAATTATGCAAATGACACACAGAATGAAAGTCATACATCATTAATGATGAATTCAATTAGCACATCAGATAAAGAAGATCTAAAGGTATTTTTACATTGACTCTGGATGTTCTAATCATTTGTCAAGAAACATAGAATTGATTTCAGAATTGGAAAAAGGTATTTCTAGTCATACCGTTCAAACAGGTGATAATACAAGACATAGTGTACATTCAATTGGAGAAGTGAAATACAAGAGTGGAGCAGATTTGCTAACCAATGTTTTGTATGTTCCCACAATACCTAAAAACTTGATTAGTGTGGGAGAGATAGTTGAGAAAGGTTTTCAAGTTAGGTTTACAAATGACAGAGTACTTGTTGAAGATCTAGAGAATGGATATAATCAGATTGTCTATGGTAAGAAACAAGGTAGACTATTTACTTTAAGAGTGCAAGGGAACATTGTTCAAGCTTTGCCCGCACATGGTGAAGGAGTGATTACAGAACTTGATCTCTCGCATAAGAGATTAGTTCATTTCAATGAAAGAGGAATTAAAGCTATGGTTGCAAATCAGTCTCCTCTAGGATTACCAAATGTGTAGATTCAACATATGGTTTATAAATGTAAAGCATGTCAAATGGGTAAAGCACATAGGTTACCATTTCAAAAGAAAGGATTCAAACATGATGGATTACTGGAGCTCATTCGTACAGATGTATGGGGACCAACAAAAGAAGGATCTATCAGTGGCTCAAGGTATTATGTTCTTTTCATTGATGATGCTACAAGATGGATAACTTTATATGTTTTGAAGGAAAGATCAGAAGTGTTTGGAGCTTTCAAGCATTTCCATGCATATGCAGAGAGAGTCAGAGGTCAAAAGCTTAAAATACTGAGGTCTGATGGAGGGGGAGAATACTTCTCCCAAGATTTCAATGATTATCTTTGGAATGCAGGTATTAAGAGAGAAATAACTTGCAGGTATACACCACAACAAAATGGTGTAGTAGAAATAAGGAACAAGACTTTGGTTGAGTTTGCTAGAGCTATACTAAAGGAGAATAAGTGTCCAAATCATCTTTGGGCTGAGGCTGTAAATACAACTATATATCTTGTGAATAGATTACCATGTGCAACTCTCAATGGAATGACTCTATATGAAGCTTGGTGGGGTAAGAAACCAACACTAGATCATTGTAAAGTGTTTGGATCAATTGCATATGCTTATGTTCCATCACAACTTAGGCATAAACTTGAACCAAAGGCAGAAAAATATGTGTTCATTGGTTATGATGAAAAGCAGATGGGTTACAAGTTGTGGAATCCTCTAACCAAACAATTCCTTGTTTGTAGAGGTGTTACATTTGATGAATAGAAAAGTTGGTATGCAGATCAAAGTCATACAACTGAAGAATTCGAAGAAGAGGTAAGAAGAATGTGAGAAAAGAAAATCAATTGTGCACATAAATGAAGATGAAGGCTATATGCAAGCAAGTACATCCATGAGTGGATTAACAAGAAGAAATGAAGAAGCTCCTATATTTGATGAAGAAGTGTATCCAAACACTTATGAAGAATGTGAACCAAGAATGTCAAGTAGGACAAGTAGACAACGAGAAAGGTATTCTTATGATACTTCTTACATAACTTAGAAGAACTATGCATATATGGTCAAAGATGATGAAGAACCTCAGAACTATGATGAAGCAAAAGGTAAGAAGCAATGGGAAGAAGCAATGAAGGAGGAGTTTAATGCACTAGAGGAGAATAGGACATGGGAACTTGTTCCTAAACCAAATGGTAAGAAAGTAATTGGAAATAAATGGGTTTAAAAAGTGAAGAAGCTTGCAGATGGAAGTATAGCCATATATAAAGCTAGACTGGTGGTGAAAGGCTACGCCCAAGCCTATCGCATAGATTATGATGAGACATTCAGTCGTGTAGCTAAGATGTCAAATATAAGGACAATCATTGCTATCACAGCTTCAAAAGGATGGACTCTAAGTCAGTTGGATATAAAGAATGCATTCTTGAATGGATACATATCAGATGAGGTATACATGGAACAACCTCAAGGGTTTATAGATTCCAGGTATTCAAATTTTGTTTGCAGATTGAGAAGAGCACTCTATGGATTGAAGCAAGCTCTAAGAGCATGGAACTATAGACTCGTGAAGTATCTTAATGACCTTGGGTATCAAAGCTCAAAATTAAATCCAAGTCTACTCATCAAAAGAACAGAGGAAGGTACACTCTACATTTGTATTTATGTAGATGACATTATAATCACAGGTACTTAAGATGAAGGAATCAAGGAGGCAAAGAGATTGCTTGAGAAAGAGTTCAAGATCAGTGACCTAGGAAAGTTATCATACTTTCTTGGAATGGAAGTCACTTATACAGATCATGGCATATATGTGTCACAAGAAAGGTATCTTCTGAACTTGTTGAACTAGTTTGAAATGGAAAATTTCAAAGAAGCTTCAACTCCACTTGAAGTTAATCACAAGCTCAGTAAATCTGATGGTGCATAATATAAAGATATGAGGAAGTATCAATCTCTTGTGGGTAGTTTGATTTACGCTACACTAACAAGACCTGATCTTAGTTATGCAGTGGGAGTTTTTTCACAATTCATGCATTGTCCAAAGGACCCACATTGGATTGCAGGTCAAAGAGTTCTTAGGTATATCAAAGGAACTATAAAGGAAGGATTGTATTATCCTTTTACATCCGATTTGAAGTTGAGAGCATATAGTGACTTGGAGTGGGCAAGTAATCAAGATGACAGAAGATCAACTCATGGTTACATGATATATATTGGTGATAAGCTTGTAAGTTGGTGTTCAAAGAAACAACATACAATAGCATTATCATCAATTGAAGCTAAGTACAAAGGACTTGTGGAAGCAGCTAAGGAGGTCATATGGATGCAGACACTGTTCAAAAGCTTGGGCATTGATCAAGGTATACCTACAATCCATGGAGATAATATGAGTTGACTTTATCAAGCAGCAACTCTAGTATTTCATGCAAGAACAAAAGATATAGAGATACATTATAATTTCCTAAGAGAAAAGGTAATGGAGAAAGAAATTGAAGTGGAGTATATTTCTGCAAAAGATCAGATAGGAGACATAATGATAAAGAGCTTGGATGGTGTGAAGACCAGCAGATTCAAAAGCATGGCAGGAGTAAAAGAAAAGAAGATGATATGAAGAAACAAAGAATGTCAATTAGTGATTGAGGGGGAGTTGTTTGAGAAACAATCACTAGTTGGACATATATTTGAAGGTCAAAGATTTAGAAGAAAACCACATGCCTATGTGAAGGGACAAATTCACAAAGTGTATTATATTTGTAAAGTTAGTTCATTTTAGTTCTAGAAGTTTTTTAGAAGTCATGAGATTGAAAAAAACTATATAAGTTAGTTTGTATCAACTGACGCGAAGTGGAAGAGAGTGAGAGAATGTCAGTAGGAGTTCATTTTGTATGACTGAGTATAGTCAGGCTTCTTTGAGTGAGAAAGCACCTGTACGCTTATAAGTTTTCATAGCTATGACAAGAACTAGTTAAAGTTCTGTGTATAAGTCTTCTTCTTCCATCTCTTGAGTTTGTCTTCTATGTAATGATTTGAAAAATTGAAGCTTTCCAAGCAAGTTGATGTCTGGCATCGAATGTATGGTGAAAGGTTGTGTTTTATGCGGAAAGTCAATGCCTGGCATCAAATCTTAGCTGATAAGTCCTTGTCTTCATATCAGACTTTTATCTACTAACAAATCTTCTTGAAAAGATGAAGTTTGTGCATGCCTGGCATTAAGTTTCAACATAAAGTCGATGCCTGACATCGACTTCTAACATAAAAGTGATCTTGTTGATATCTGTGTTCAAGGGGGTAATTGTGGCACGGAAAAAGTGGCTAAAAAAGCTCGAAGTTGATGCTTGGGATCGACTTTTGGTTGCAAGTCGATGCTAGGTATCGACTTTTCATTTTTAGACACTCAGATTTACTAAAATAGGCAAAATTTCTAGTTTTGGCAAGTCATACAAGGTGATCTTGTGAAGGCCATAGCTTCAGTTCTAGAGATCCATTTCTTGGAAACAATAGCTTTTTTGAAAGCTCAACGTTTCTAATTTCATCCACCAAAAGATCTTGGAGAAATAATATTGGTGCTAAGAGAAATTAGCAAAATACTGAAGGTATGTCATTTTAGTGACTAGAAAGTTTTGAAGAAGTAAAGTTCTTGGTTTTGGCTATCATTTCTCAAAGTTTGGAGTGGCAATGATTTAATGGTGACCATAGAGGTGTTCTAGTGTCACATCAATTCATTTCTTGTGATGTTACACACATCAACATGAAATAGCTATTTGCCCTTTCTAGCACTAGTTGTTCTAGTGAAGAAGAAAGATAGATCTTATCAGATGTGGGTCGACTTTAGAGAACTCAATAAGATTACCATCAAGCCTAGATATCCCATGCCCAAGATAGATGATCTCCTAGATGCTCTAGGTGAATCCGTTGTATATAGTAAGATAGAGTGGCTACCATCAGATTAGAGTAAAGGAACAGTGTACAAAATAGCTTTTAGGACCCGTTTTGGGATTATGAGTAACTAGATATGCCATTTGGTTTGACTAATGCACCTAGTACTTTTATGATGTTATTGAATGATATTTTAGGACCCTTCATTGGAAAGTTCATTGTGGATTTTTTTGATGACTTGTTGGTGTGTAGTAGATCTATAAATGAGCATGAAATTTATTTAAGATTAGTTTTAAATAAGTCGAAAGAAAATAAATTATCTATAAATCCAAATAATACTCATTTGTTCCTTCTACAAATAGAGTATTTAGGGCATGTACTATCAACCAATCCAGTGCAGATGCATCCCAAGAAGGTCTCAGTTATTCTAGCATGGCCTACTCCTCAAGATGAGGGACAATTATGATAATTTCTAGGTCTTACCAATTTAATAAAAAAAACTCATTTCCTCTTATTCATCGATACTGATTGTTGGAGCAAGTCTATGACAAGCCTAAGTATTAGCTTGAGTCCCACGAAGTCATAGAAGAAGCCTTAAAATGAAGACAATGTAAAGTTCACTTGTGAACTACCTCTTGTAACTTTTGAAGACTTTACTTAATGTAAAAGTGAAAGAATCTTAAGTGGTTGAGTCCACTTGATCAAAAAGGGAAAGAGGAGCCAGGAATTCATGATTTGTGGTAGATAGAGAATCAAATCAATCACTAATTGATTGGAGAGTGATTGAGGGAAGTTAGCCTCCCGAGATCAACTATAAATACATGGTAGTCTTAGTGGTGGTTATGTGAAGACCTCCAAGAGCTAAGCTTTATGCCATATCAAGGTGTGAATCCAAGGCACATATATGTATCAGTAAGTCCATTGTATTATACAATCAATATACTTTCATTTTCATGATCATTTGAGTTCATATTTCCATGTTCTTGTGAAGTGTACTACTCACTGCCATATCTCTCAGTTTTCTCAGTCAGATTGCAGAGATGGTTTCTCTAAGCTTGGTGCATCATTTTCAGTGATTTAACTTGGTAAAGTTAGCTCTATAAAACTACTACATTCACACAAATTTTCAATTCATTTGGGTGTTTCAATCTTAAGTTATATTCAGTTGAAGTCAACCCTGTCTCTTCATTTTCACTTCTCTGTCAGGTACCTGACTTTTGTACTCATTTTGTTAAAGCTCTTTCTCAGTGTGTACTTACCCAAATTCAATGATTTAAAATTTGTTGGATTTCGCATCTTGTTTAGTATAAGCATAAAAAATTTTATAATCATTGGATTCTTAACTCTTATGTTTATTTTTCTGCTCACTCATCTCATTACTGTAGCAGCCCGTGAAAATCGGGATGATGTCATAACTTGTTAAACATCATTCTCAGTGTGTGGTTCTTTATTTTTTATGAGATTACTCTTAAAAGTTAGCTCTTTAAGTTAACTAGACGTCCCTCAGAGGAATTAAGCTAATTGCTGCTGTGCTCAAAGAATTATGCAAAACACTTGACAAGTGTATGAACCAAAATAGCAAGTTCTTCATCTCTAAGCTAACTCCAACTTATCTGTTTTGATCTATCTTTTTTAGAGTGATCTTCCAAGGTACATAGGGTGTCTAATACATCCATTGGAAAGCTAAAAGAGCCCACCACATACTCTTGGAGTTTATTTGGTTGGTGTAGATCAAGGATTTTGCAACACATCTTCATCTTCAAGCACATACCTATCCATCTCTTCACAGTGGTATCAGAGCAAGGTTGGACAACATGGCAGATGGATTTCCTTCATCAATTGACAAATTGGACAGAGGTAACTACTCAGCTTGGTCATTAAGAATGGAAGCTTATCTCCAAGGTAGAAGTTTATATGGTTATGTGGTTGGAGATGAAGTTATGCCAAGTTTGAGGAACAAACGTCAACCAACACAAGAAGAGCAAGAAAGATTGAGCACATGGTGCTCCAAGGATGCAATTGCAAGGTCTTATCTCCTCAACTCTATCTCAGATTTTTTGTTGCCTCACATTAGAAGTTGTAAGACATCTCAGGAAGTGTGGGATGCACTTGAAGCCTTCTTCTCTTCAAGTACTAAAGCTAGGAAGCATCAACTATGACTAGATTTCACAACTCTCAAGAGGGCTCCCAAACAAAATGTGACTGATTTTGTCACAAAAGCTCAAGGACATAGCAGATCAGTTGGGAAGCATTGGAGAGGTAATAGATGAAGAGCAAATTGTAAGGCAGGTCATCAATGGCTTGAAGGAAGATGACAAGTGGGAAGCATTCACCATAGCTATGGATTTGTACATGGATATGCATGTACCTGATTTCAATACACTCATTGGACAACTACTTACTCAAGAGGCAAAGCTTATCAAAAATGGAGAAATATCTAAAGGTAATCAATCTTTAGCTTTATACATTGATAAAAGCAAGTCCAAAGATAACAAAGGAAAGGCAAAGAAAGTGGATGATGAAGCAGGAACATATCAAGCTAACTATGCAAGTAGAGGAAGACATGGCAAAGGTAGAGGAATAGGAGGTAGACAAGGCAGGGGGAGATCCCAAGTCTCCAACTCATGTTCTATTTGTGGATTAACTAATCATACAACTGAAAATTGCTTTAGGAATTCCAGGAATCAAAGAGGTAGAGGATACAATAGAGGAAGTTATGGCTACTCAAGAGGAAGGTTCAACAATTATCATGGCAACTACAACAACTACAATCATTCAAACTATCAAGGAGGCTACAAAGGAAGGAGAGACTTCAATAACTACAATGAAGACTCAAACAAAGAGGATTCATTATTGATCATGAACATGGTTATGCCACAAGGTAAATTTGATGAGCATGTTTTCTACATAGATTCAGGTTGTTCAAATCATGTGGCAGGAAATGTGGCACTCCTATCAAATTTAGAAGATCCAAGTAATAAGCATGAGGTACAAATAGGAGATGATACAAGACATCTTACGGAGAAAATAGGCAATGTCAAAGCACCTGATGGAAACATCAACCTACTCAGTAAGGTACTCTATGTCCCTACCATTACAAAGAATTTGATAAGTGTTGGGAAGATAGTAGAGAAAGGGTTGCAAGTCAGGTTCACAAAAGCAGGAGCATTTGTTGAAGATCCAAGTCAAGGATTCAGAAGAATTGCAAAAGGTGAAAAGATAGGTAGATTGTTCACATTTGAATTACAAGACACTAGAAACATTGCTCTCTTTAATTATGGTAGTCAGACACTGAGAGAATTGTAAGTATGGCACAAAAGTTTAGCACATATTGGTGGAAGGTCATTAAAGCAAATTTGCAGGGACCAAAGTGTACTTGGACTCCCTAATTTGTCAAAACAACATATGATTTATAAGTGTAGTGCATGTCAATTTGGAAAGTCTCACAGGTTACCATTCATGAAGAAAGGTTATATGCATGGAGATCTCTTGGAGTTGGTTCATACAGATGTATGGGGACCTAGCAAGGAAGCTTCAATATCTGGATCAAGGTATTATGTCTCATTTATTGATGATTGCAGCAGATGGACTATCCTATTCTTTATGAAACACAAAGATGAAGGTTTTTCATGTTTCAAAAGATATTTGACTCGTGGAGAATCAAACAGGTAAATCACTAAACAGGCTAAGGTCAGATGGAGGGGGAGAATACTTCTCCCATGAGTTTGATTCTTTTCTTCAAGAAAGAGGAATCAAAAGAGATGTAACTACAAGGTACACTCCTGAGCAAAATGGAGTGGCAAAAAGAAGGAATAGGACAATTGTTAAAGCTGCAAGGTCCATGTTAAATGAAAAGTATTTGCCTGATTATCTATGGGCTAAGGCTGTATCTACACCCACTTACTTGATTAACAGGTTGCCTTCAAAATCCCTTGATGGGATGACTCCATATGAGGCTTGGAATGGAAGAAGACAAGCTTAGATCATTGTAAAATTTTTGTATGTATTGCTTTTGCTCATGTTCCTTCACAGGTTAGAGGCAAGATGGATCCAAAGGCAAAAAGGTGTGTATTTATTGGATATGACAACAATCAAAAGGGCTACAGGTTATACAACCCTTCCAACAAAGGATTCTTGGTAAGCAGAGATGTAGTTTTTGATGAAAACAATTCATGGTATGAAGATTCATACAGGAAGGTCAATTTACCATATGATCTTGAAGAAGATTTTCCAAAGCTTGGTAGAAAACAAATAAGATTGAAGAACAAGACACCTCAGAGGATGATGAAGAATCTCAGATGGAAAAGATCAAAGCATGGAAGTCTAAAGGTAAAGCAAAATTGCAAGAACTTGGACATGAGGCAGAATCATCACATCATGGCCTAAGAAGATCTATAAGGGAAAAGAAAAAACCAGAAAGGTATGGGTTTGACTCTCATTAGTAACTAAACATTCTATCTACATAGCACATGGCATAAACCAAGAGGAGCCATCATCATTTAAAGAGGCCAAAGCAAAAACAAAATGGAAGCATGCAATGAAGGAAGAGATTGAAGCACTTGAGGAAAACAACACTTAGGATTTGGTGCCCAAGACTTCATCCATGAAGGTAATAGGCTCAAAATGGGTCTATAAACTCAAGAAGAATTCTAATGGTTCCATTAACAAGTATAAGGCAAGGATTGTAGCAAAAGGCTTTGCACAAACTCAGGGAATTGATTATGAGGAGACCTTCTCTCCTGTGGCAAAGATGCCTACTATTAGGGTTTTGCTTAGTATTGCCTCTTCCAAGAACTGGAAGATACTTCAACTGGATGTAAAGAATGCATTCTTGAATGGTTGGATAACAGAAGAGGTATATATGGCACAACCACCTAGTTTTGAGAATCAAGTTTATCCTCATTATGTGTGTAAACTTAACAAAGCATCGTATGGTCTCAAGCAAGCCCCAAGATCTTGGAATTTCAGACTTGTTTCATTCTTGCAGGACAAAGGCTTTCAACCAAGCAAGGCAGATCCTTCACTCTTTATTAAAAAGAGTAATTCTGAGATCATCTACCTATGTGTATATGTAGATGATATTATATTGACAAGAAATGATGCAGATGGTATGAAGAAGATCAACCATCATATGAGAGAAGAGTTCAAGATAAATGATTTGGGTTCACTTACCTACTTCCTAGGTTTGGAAGTTGTCTACAAAGATCATGGTTTGTTTCTCACTCAAAGAAAGTACATTAAGGACATGTTGGCAAAATTCAAGATGCAAGATTGTAAGATTGTAGGTACTCCAATGGAGGTCAATCACAAATTGAGCTCACATGAAGGTGAACTCATAGAGGACATCACATCATATCAAAGTCTAGTGGGTAGTCTCAACTATGCCACATTGACAAGAGTAGATATATGTTACAGTGTGAGTGTGCTAAGTCAAATTATGCACACACCAAGGAAACCACATATGGATGCTTCCAAAAGGATTCTCAAGTATCTCAAAGGAACCATAAATGAAGGACTTTATTATCCTTATGTATCTGATTTAGGTTTGAAGCTATTTTCTAATGTAGATTGGGCTGACTCCAAGGAAGATAGAAGGAGCACTTCAGGTTATTTTACCTTTGCAGGTTCAAAGCTTATTTCATGGTCATCCAAGAAGCAACCCACAGTTGCTCTCTCTTCTACTGAAGCTGAATACAGAGATCTTGCCATAGCTACACAAGAAGCTATGTGGATGAAGACATTATTCAAAGATCTTGGATTGGAGTTTCGAACTCCAACTATTTATGGTGACAATATGAGTTCTATTCATTTGGCTGCTAATCCTATTTTTCATGCAAGGAATAAACATATTGAAGTTCATTATCACTATGTATGAGAGAAGGTTCTAAGCAAAGAGATTCAAATATCATATGTATCCACTCATCAACAAGGTGCAGATATTCTAACCAAAGCATTGGATGGTATAAAGCTTTGCAAATTCAAGGCTATGATAGGTTTGCAGGTAATCTTGGAAGATTGAAGACCTCAAGCATACTTGGCTTGAGGGGGAGCTATTGGAGCAACTCTATGACAAGCCTAAGTATTGGCTTGAGTCCCACAAAGTCATAGAAGAAGCCTTAAAATGAAGACAATGTAAAGTTCACTTGCGAACTACCTCTTGTAACTTTTGAAGACTTTACTTAATGTAAAAGTGAAAGAATCTTAAGTGGTTGAGTCCACTTGATCAAAAAGGGAAAGAGGAGCCACGAATTTGTGATTTGTGGCAGATAGAGAATCAAATCAATCACTAATTGATTGGAGAGTCATTGAGGGAAGTTAGCCTAACAAGATCAACTATACATACATGGTAGTCTTAGTCGTGGTTATGTGAAGACCTCGAAGAGCTGAGCTTTACGCCATATCAAGGTGTGATTCCAAGGCACACATATGTATCAATAAGTCCATTGTATTGTACAATCAATATACTTTCATTTTGATGAGCATTTGAGTTCATATTTCCATGTTCTTGCGAAGTGTACTACTCACTACCATATCTCTCAGTTTTCTCAGTCAGATTGCAGAGATGGTTTCTCTAATCTTGGTGCATCATTTTTTGTGATTTAACTTGCTAAAGTTAGCTCTATAAGTCTACTACATTCTCACCAATTTTCATTTCATTTGGATGTTTTAATCTTCAATTATATTCAGTTGAAGTCAACCCTCTCTGTTCATTTTCACTTCTCTGTCAGGTACCCGACTTTTTTACTTAACTTGTTAGAGCTGTTTCTCAGTGTGTACTTACCCAAATTCAATGATTTAAAGTTTTTTGGATTTCGCATACTGTCTAGTATAAGCATACAAATTTGTATAATCATTGAATTCTTATAGCTTGAGTTATGTTTATTTTGTTGCTCACTGGTCTCATTACTATAGCAGCCCATGAAAATCGGGATGATGTCATCACTTGTTAAACATCATTCTCAGTGTGTGGTTCATTATTTTTTATGAGATTACTCTTAAAAGTTGAATCTTTAAGTTAACTAGACTTCCCCAAGAGAAATTAAGCTAATTGCTGCTGTGCTCAGAGAATTATGCAAAACACTCGACAGGTGTATGGACCAAAATAGCAAGTTCTTCACCTCTGAGCTAACTCCAACTTATCTGTTTTGATCTATCTTTCTGAGAGTGATCTTCCAAGGTACATAGGGTGTCTAATACATCTATTGGAAAGCTAAAAGGGACCACCACAAACTCTTGGAGTTCATTTGGCTGGTGTAGATCAAGGATTTTGCAACACCTCTTCATCTTCAAGCACATACCTATCCATCTCTTCACAGTGATGCCTATGAGGAACGTGCTTCAAGGAAAAGTAAATCTTGCATGGAAGCAACAAGAACAAGAAATTTTTGACACTATAAAACATGTTGTTTGAGAGGCTCGTATACTCAAAGTGGTAGATCCACAGAAACCATTTGAGTTAGAGATGGATGCGAGCAGCATAGCCATAGGGGTACTCTTGAGCCAAAGTGGCATGATAATAGCATTTGAAAGAAAAACTTTGAGTAGTGCACAATGCAATTCGTGAGCATATGAACAAGAGTTGTATGGAGTGGTGCATGCTCTAAAAGTTTGGAGACATTATCTTTATGGTGCAGACTTTAAGGTATACACAAATCACCATACACTCAAGTACTTTTGTAGTCAGCTAGATCTTCGAGGCACACAAGTTCCTTGGACTGAGCTCATGCAAGAGTTTCACATGAAAATCTTCTACACAAGACGAAAAGAGAATTTTGTAGTTGATGCATTATCATAGATAATATATCAAATGAGATTTATAGTTTTAGAAAGCTCATTGCATCAAGATATAAAGGAATGCATAGGTGGAAGATCCACATTTGTTACAAATCATTAGAGCCATCAGTGATGACTCTATTATAGGAGAAAAGGAAATTCTAGTTGTTTCTTCCCCTAGTAAAGCAAATAAGTCAAGTTTATATTCCAATTTCTTAATGGAGAATGGAATGGTCAAATAGAAAGGTAAGGTTTGCATACCTAATTCTTTGGGTTTGAGAAGAAAATTCATGCATGATAACCATGATGTTCCTTGTCTAGGGCATCCTAGTGTTGAAAAGACCATTTAGCTTGTTAGATGAACATTTTGTTGACCCCTATTAGCCAGAGATGTCCACACATATGCTCAACAATGCTTTATGTGTCAAGTCAACAAGGCAAAAAGGGTTAAGGTACCAGGTCTCTTACATCCTTTACAAATTCAAGAGCACAACTAAGACAATGTATCCATGGACTTCGTAGTGGAACTATCCAAGACCCAACAATTGTGGGATACTATCCTAGTTGTGGTAGATAGATTGAGAAAGTTGGCTCATTTCATACCCATGCAGGAGATGATAAAGGCTTCACAGGTGGTAGAGCTATTTATCTATCATGTCCTCAAATTCCATAGGTTACCGACATCCATAGTTTGAGATAGGGATGTTCGATTCACAAGATACTTCTCAGAGTTTGTGTTTAACAAAATGAACATGTCATTGGAAAATGAGTAGCGATGATCACCCTTAAATAGATGGTGAGACCAAGAGGGTCAACTAGATTCTAGAGGACATGTTGAAAGCATATGTGTTTGAGAGACAAATAGATTGGGATAGTTATTTGTCATTAGTAGAGTTTGCTTATAGCAATGGACCTCATAAAGTGATAGGAATGTATCCTTCTGAGATGAATTATGGCATGATTCCCAGTACCATAGGAATGTCAAAGAAATTTCCTAGTGCTTCGGAGTTCCTAGAAAACATCCAAGCAAATTTAGAAATAGCTCAAGCCAAGATGCTGTAAACAATGGATAGGGCAAAAGAAAATGCTGACAAGAAGACATCTCGTAGATTCTTTGAGGAAGGAGATATAGTTTTTCTTTAAGTGCCAGTTGGGTCTAGCTCACTATATGCACGAGGAATTGTACTAAGGTTCACCAAGGTTTTTTGGACCTTGAAAGATAGTTGAAAAGCTTAGTGATGTTGAATACTGATTAGAGCTTCCTCCATATTGTAGAGTCCATCCAATGTCTCCTGTGAGTAAACTTAGAGAGTACATTTCCTGGGAGGATGATATATTAGAAGGTATTGTTTGTTTGCAAAAGCGATAGCATAGTTCATTATCTAGATAGGATACTATATCAGATATAGAAATAGTTGAGAAACCATATCATCCAAGAGCATCTAGTAGCCTCAAGAGGATAACTGCTTACAGATTCTACTTGGGAATCTAATGCTCTATTTTGCAAGTACTTTCCCTCATTGATAATTGAGGATAATGATCTTTAGAAGGGGGAGAGAGTTTTAGAAATTGGTCTACAAAGGTCTCTCCATGCATGTGTGGGACAAGGGCTAGCCATAGCCAAGGTCCTAAGGTCATGGCATATCCTAAGGTATTCAATGGTGAGTGTTCCATGATGGCCACATGGCAGCACTAGATCATTCAAGAGCATTACTATTTTGGATGCAAGAGGATATATTGGATGGGAGGAGAGTTGCACAAACATCATTTAGAAGTCTTTGTTTCAAGTTCTCAAGACTGAAAAGCTTAGAACACTTAGAAACAAGGTGGATGATAGACCTAGCAAATTGTTCTTCTTTGTTAGCTCTGAATAATTAGTGCAAGCTCATTTGATGGGGGCTGCCAAGGTTTATTGAGAAGTATCTTTCTCTTTACAATAGCATGTGAAAATCTCTTTATTGACTAACATACGAATTGAGGGTACAGACACCACTTAATGAACAATTTTCTTTCTAGAGAGAGAGAAATAGAGAGAGGAATAAAGCCAAAACATGTGATTTCCAAAACCGTTCTCGAATCTCATATGCCACTTGTAGTGGAACAATATCATAAGCAAAGATGTCAGTTCATCTCTTCAATTCATCATTTTCATTGTGTTGTGAATGTGCATTAAAAATAGGATTCCAAAAGGAAGGAAGAGAAATCAAATGAATGTGTTTCAATGTATTAGAAAGAATAAAAATCAAGAGTGAGAACAAAATATTCTGACAATTGGGAACTACTCTTTCTTTGTAGAAAATCCACTCATACTATATAATAAAAGGAAGCTATTTCAACTGATTGACATGCCTTCATAAGTATAATATAAGAAAAAACTATGTATAAAGGGCTCCCTTTGTAAAGGGATTAGACACCACATTCATTAATGAAGGTAGGAACTTCCCAATGAGCATTAGAATCATTAATTGGTATTCTTTCAAGGTACGCAACAAAAGAAGCCTTATTGATGGATTAGCAAAAAATTAAAAGGCTTCTACAACACAAAGGGGTAGACACCAAGGGTCACAACAATTCATCTCAATGAAAACTAAATCAACAAGGCAAAAGGAGTCTAGAAAAAAAATATACAAGGGGACCAAAGCACCACCTACCCCATAGTTTAAACCCTTCTATATATCTAAGGATCCCATATGGTCCTAGTTCCTAGGGATACCATGTGTCCCACACACCATGGATGCCGTATGTCCCACACACCATGGATGTCGTGCCTCATACACCATGGATGCCATATGTTCCTAGTTCCTAAGGATGCCATGGAACCAAACCCACATGGATGCCATATGTCCATGAAAACTAATGGATGTATGTCCCATGCTTGGTTGACATATATCCAGTCCATGTCTAAGGATCCATATGTCTTAGTTGTAAATACCCAATGGACTAAGTGATGCCATATGTCAGTAGTTCCACACAACTCAAACAAAAGGGACATCACATCGAGGGGATTTTTTGAGAGTTCTAAGCTCACCTTTTTGTCCAAAAATAGTTTCATTCTCATGCTAACACATTTATGCCACATGCAATGTATTTTTCCCTCTACTCCATGTAAGGAAGGCCTCCATTTAGAAGCTCATTCACTCTCAAGCTCTCTCATGAGGTTCTCACCTTGAGTTCCAAGCTCCATGCTTTCAATGTAAGTTCTGATGTCATATTCAAGTTCAGTTCTATTCCATTTCATCATCGTGGTCTTTATAGTTTGTTCTACTCCACCATGGATTGTGTTAGCTTTTGTGATATCTCGAGCCATGTTTCTCCAAGGTGGAACCTTAGGATAACCACTGAGCTAGGAACCTTAGAAACACATGCTCTTGTTCCAACACACACTGATATATGATCCGACTTGGATCTATTTCTAAGATTCTCTCCCCCTTGTAAAGATCATTGTTCTCAATGATGGAAGAGGAGACTAAGAGTGGAAACCATTCCAAGATAGCACATACTCTCGAGCAAACTACTTCTACAGTCAATTTTCATATAGAGCATTCTTTCGGAATATCTGGTGTCACTTCTTTCTGATGATGGGAAATTCTCAGAAGTCTAGCCTTGGCCTCAACAAAAGTTGTTGATTCTTGGAGCTTGCTTCAAGTTCTACAAACTTTGTGGATCTTCAACCTGAAACACATGTAATCTAAAGACATTCTATGTGAACATTCTAATTATCTACCAATAGTTCCCCTATCTTCTGCATATGCCTAGGATAATTTTGTGGCATATATGAAACTAGGAGCCATGGGATGTAAGCTACCATATCATGAGGAAGTGAACTCATTGCCTTCATGCATTATAGCTACATCTATCCCATTCTATATTCTCCTCTAGCATATTTGCTCATAACATATCCTTAGAAATATTATTTATCTTTTGGGTTTGGCACTCTATCCAAAGATCATGTTACCATATAGATCTGAATATGAATATTGCATAAAGTTTGAAGATAATCAATGTGAAGCTCTTACCTTCTGGTAGGTGTTCCACTCTTCTACATAAGACCTACATTTGTAGTCTAAAAATATTTCATCTAGATATCTAAAGGATTCTTCTTCTATTTCTTTTATAAATAGAATTCATCCCTTTCAAATTGTTCTTATTTCTTTTTGAATCCTGAGACACAGTGTGGTTCCTTTGAAGGATGTTCTAGCCCCTTATGTACTAATTCCTTCTTTTTGCTTATTGACCTTGATGCATACAGAACTATACTTATAAATTTTAGGAAAATTCTTGTGACTAACTTGTGACCTTCTCAATCATGTTTATTTTTCTAATTTCTTGAAATATCTTGCTTACAAACCTTTCCTTTCCATTTAACTTTTCCAATGTGTACTAGAAAATGGACTTGAATTGGTTGCTTTAGAGAGATGAAATCATTCTTCTTTCCTTCAGTAGAGTCATTAGTGGTGTTTCTAAACTTATAAACTTGGTGTGTGTATCGTTTCTGTCCAAGATAAGTTTTTGTTCTCACCCTTTTTGTTCTTAAAAAATCTCTCTTTGGTCCACTTGAACACTGAATTCTCTTTGTTCTACTTGTTCACTTTTATGATATCCTATGAATAGAAACATCAAAATTGTTTTTCAACTTGTTTTCAATTTTGAACTAAGTTTTTTTTATTGTAGACCTTGCATTGTTGTATAATCACTCCTTGTTGGAGAACAATCTTGCTTCGTCTAGTAAATGCAAACCTTTCCTTGTTGTGTAGTCATTCTTTAGTAAAAATCTTGACCACAACCTTGTCTTGTCTGCTTACTGCAAACCTTGCCTTGCTATTTAATTTTTTCTCTCCTTGCTAACGATTTAGACTATAGGATTGCCTTGTTTGCTCTTTGCAAATCTTGCATTTCTATATATCTTGGCCAGTCTCTCTTGAATTCTTGACCTATAAAGCTGCCTTGTTTGCTCTCTGCAAACATTGCCTTTTTGTGTATCTTGGCCATCCTCTTGCGTATTTGACCTACAAGCTTGCCTTGTTTTCTCTCTACAAACCTTGCCTTTCTATGTACCTTGGCCATCCTCTTGAGTTCTTGGCCTATACACTTGCCTTCCTTTCTTAATGAAGGTGAGTGCACCTAGCATCTCTATTTTTCATTCTTAGGTAGACACATAGATGGAACTATCCCATTTTCCCATACTGAATGATTATGGTTCCTTTTATAGAACTAGCAACTCTGAAGTCCATGTCTCAACTTCCAAATCTAGGAATTTCTCACACGAATCTCTTCTTACCATTTTTTGAGTATGGAATTCTAAGAAAACATGATTTGCCTTTTCATTCCACAAATCTAAAGTCTATACTTCTTGTGAAAAAAAGAATTCCTTTGTTCTATACACATAGAAATGTGCACTATAGCTCATAGCTATGCAATTATGGTAACTACGTATGAATTAGATACTTCAATTTTTAAGCATCCTCAACTTGTAGGTGTTCTTAGAGTTCTCTTCTAAGGGTTCAAAATACCTTGAGACCTCTTACCTCTAAGTTAATAACTTATGAGACCTTGGTAAAACTAGCCCTTTTCTCAATTTCTCCTTTGTGAAAAAGGGCAAATTTCTCTATTTAACTTGAGGTTTTTCCATATCCTCACCTCATTCTAGATGAATCACTTCAAACACCTTAAATCCTCACTTTATTCCCTTTTTTGTATCAAATTTCTACTTTCATTCTTCTAGATCATGGAGTCTTGTACTATTCTTTATTCTAGGTTATAGTTAGATACCCCATATATCTTAGCTAAGAAACTACTATGATCCTTATTCTAATGATCTTCGCAGCACTTGCCCTTGTCTTAAGACCTCCCTTGCTCTTATACTTGAGTTAATTTTATTCATCTAAGAAATTTATTCAATGATAGCTTACATATGGCATTTATTATTTTACTTTGATATTCACAAACGTATATTTCTCTTTGATCAGAATGCTACTAGTAATTCATCTCTTTGGGTGCTCTAGAGTTCTTTCTAAGATTTTTCTGTGTGTATCTTAAGGTCCTCTCTTAGATCTGATCTATTGATTCACGTAATCACAAGATCTTAGGACTCATACCCATGGACTTTCTCTTAACTTAGGCATTACTTTGCCCTTGTTTTTCCTATTGCTCCAAACATAAGAGTATGTTTGAATCAATTGATAAGCTCTTATAATCTCTTGACAGAACAACCATGAAAACTATTGCTCTTTCTTTCACATCAAGAATCATTTTGGCAATGATTAGGCCTCTACTTCATCTATGATTCTTTTATATTTTACGTTATCCTTACTTGAAGTGTTCTAGAGCATTTAAAAGTTCGCACTTGCAAGGCTTGATGAATAAATTAACCTTTTTAACTTGCTTTACTTTTGTCTTGTTAGCTTAGAAAATCGAGCTTTACACCTTGTACTTTAGAGTTTTATTAGTTTCTTATGTGTCAAACAACTAGAGACACACACACACACACACACACACTTATCTATGAATATAGAGCCATGACACTTATGCTCAACGAGCACCACACTATGCACATTGAACTTGTACTTGGAATATAGTTTACGTGTACAAAGGCCTAGAATGCTATCCGAAAGTACTCTTAGAATTCAGCTTAGAGAGCTGCACTGGAGTCTTGGAGTCTACAATTCAAAAGCTTCATCAAAGTCTTTTGGTCTTTATTCTAGAGGGCTACATCAGAGGCTTTCAATCTTTAATCTAGAGAGCTATACCAGAATCTTTGAGTTTCCCAAACTCTAGGTTTTGGAGTTCTGGTCTTCCAAAATCTATCCAAGTCCTCACAATCTTTGATCTTCCCTTGACCTCATCTAATTGTTCTTGTCAAGTTCCACCACTTTATCTAGAATTTAGATTCAATCAAGGTTGTAGTTGTTGGATCACAAGAAGTGCACCATTGAGTTACTCTAATAGTTCATTGATGGGTAAATAATTCAAATTAAGTTATAATTGGAGAACACAAAAGAATAAAGAATTGAAAGAGAATTTAAATATCCCTGCTCCAAAATATGCTTTATTTATTTATTTATTTTGGTAGTGATGTGTATGAACACAGTTAGGACTGTCGAGGTACTTTTTCCCTCTTTAGGAGTTTTTTTTTTGCACGGCTTGTATATACACCTATAACCCTAATGGGTTACTTATCTTTGTACATTCAATTGGTAATACATTTAGTATTATGTATTGTGCTCCAATCTCTTCTTCTTCCATGTGCTATTTGTGTGCTTTTGTAGACCTCAAGCTCCAACAATTGGTATAAGAGCAGGCCTTAACTTCATCTAAGGCATTATCAACACCTCTCCAGACACAATCCTAGGATCACACAAAAATTGGTAGCATAAGACATAGAGGGCTTGCCTTAAACCACCATGTTCTACCACTTGATAAAGGAAGAGAAGACACTCATCAAAATAGGACAATGTTGTAGAATTTTATGGCTCTTATTCACTATCAAGCTAATGTTATTGCTTTGATTCTTGATGTGAGGAGAAATAACATTTATAAAGGTCAACCCTAATTAGGTTAAGGCCTTTCCCCATGCTCACATCGATTTGTAACTAGACCTTTGCTAGGTTCCATAAACATTCGTATACATCCCTCCCCACTCTTGTGAATGGTAAGTGAAAAATCCACTCATGGGCTCAAAAAATGTTTGGTAAGTAACCTTGATAACCTGCACGAAGATAGAATCTACGTTCTCTTAAAATTCTCTCAACCATTTGTTGATATTTATGGTCTTATTGATTACTAGAACATCTCAGATTATAAGATATGATTTTCATTACCTCATTGCTAGGGTGGTGCTCTTGTTCCTCTTCATCACTTCTCTCTTTAGTTTTCTTTTAAGAGGTTCTTGGTTTTTTGAATTTGCACCTCTTGAGATTAATTAGAGTACTTAATATATTATTATTTTTTTCTAAGGAGGAAGTTTGATTAAATCCTACTCTCCTTGCTTGAATTAATAGACAAAACAACTCTACAATTGAAGGTGAGCATAGTACTTATAGTACTTATGAGACCTCCTAAATCAATTGAAAATTTGACCTAAGGTTCAATACATGTCAATCACTCTTAGCAAGGGTTGAACTCTCACCTCTGTGAGTGCCCTTGCCCCAATAAGAGATGAGAGTTCCACAAAGAACTTAATATGGCTCGATAGACAAAAATAATATCTATTATTGTCCGTTGACTGTTTACCTTTTGCTTATATTTGCTATTATTTTTGTGCTAGAGAGTCAACTTTCAAATAATAGGTGGGTTTTTCAAAGCAAGTGCGTGACTTTCAAACATGTTATCGGGGATGAAGAAATTTCACGTTTATTCAAACCCATCGAGACTGATCGGTTGACCTCACAATGATGAAATTTGAGGTCTACTGAAACTCTCTCGAAGCAGGTGCGTGACATCCAAATAATGCGCAGGTTTCTTGAGAGTTTCAAACATGGTAGCCGGCATGCAGAAAGTTGAGGTCTATTCAGACCGCCGGAGGACTAAAATGTGCTATCTAGAGTTGACTTTACAACGAGGAAATTTGAGGTCTACTGAAAGCCCGGGAGTCGGGACGACTGAAATGTAGCATCTAAGCTTGGGACGAGGTTTTCAAAATAATGGAGTGAGCAATGGTGTAGCCTGTTCCCGCGGTTCGTGTGAATGAAGCATGCAGATTTAGCTTTCGTTTTTATAGGCTGGACTGAGTATCCTAACATGTCTAGAAGGCCATTGCACCCCGCTTCAAATTTTCAACCGGACTCTGCTCTCTTCCATGTCCTTGGGTTGTCTATGTCGAGACAGCACGAAGAAAGTGACAGTAAGCTTTTGGGCTGACGAATAGCACAGCAGGTCCGCTCAGAGAGAGAGAGAGAGAGAGAGAGAGAGAGAGAGAGAGAGAGTTTACATGGGTGCCTGGAAGAGAATCAGAGGCAAGATACTGTCTGCGAAGGTAATGGCGTGGGCGGGGGCCATAAACACAGTGCTATCGGCTGTGCTTTACCTGGGAGATTTCATCACTACAGTGTTGGCGTTGAGAGACTACTACCACTACCAATTCCTATGCCCGCACTTGCCACCGTCCTCCGACGTTCTCCGGCATGATCCTGTCTGCCGCGCAGTCAATGTCGATCCCTCTCTTCATAACATGGGGCTCCTGTTCTGGTGGTGCGTTGGCGTGCTTGCCCTTGGCCATCTGAGTTACGCCATTGTGTTCTACTGTTTCTGCCGCCGACGCATTATTCGCATCGCTCTCTTCATGCCTCTCTTACAACTCTATCGCCTGATCCGCGTTCTTATGCGGACTTGCAGCACGGAAAGGTAATCCGAGTCACCTCTGTGTACGCCTGTGTTTAGAGAGATATGTGCGGATGTATATGTATATGCATGTACGGTAATTCATCTACTTGTACACGTGCACGCGTATATGGATCTGTTAAAAGTCAATTTTCTTTTTCAGTGAACGTTAACATCGCGCTGAGAATGCATCGACATATGTATGCACAATGTACGTATGCATGTACGCATTCACAGATAGCTCCTTGGCCAGTTTTCTCCTTCGATCTCTAGGATGTTTTCGATGCGTACCTTATCTACATCTACATCCTTTTCTTTTGAGTTTTTCATATGAGGGTCTGGAAAACAATCCTAATAAATTCAATAAGTAGACAAATTGGGATTTGATTGTTAAACTAATGGATACACGATCGTTTATCTTGTTTTTAAAAATAGCTTATAAATATCAAAAATTAAATCGAAGTTAATTTCTGTTTTATTTCGTAATTAAAATGTCAGATGACCATTCTATCACGAGAAACAGGAAGTGATCCATATTGAGCAGTTCTTTACCATTCCGATGATGCATTTCTTGACATATGTTTACATAATATCTTCATCGTTTTCATTGTGAATGGGATAGCTTTCATCTCTCGCGAGTAGGAATCTCTAAGTCTTTTACAAAGATTCTGCAATACTGAAAATTACAACTATCCTTTTAGATGATGATTTGTTGATTTGCAAGTGATGTCTGTATGTGCTCAAGAAATCTCAAACAGTCACACTTACTCTCATTGGAATGCAATTCATGTTTATGCAGCCTCAACGAACTTCAGAGAAGGCAAAGGCGCTTACAAAGCTTGCACACCTATTTAGTGGTGGCATTAGAATCGGTACCTCAGTTTATATTGCAATCCCTTATTGTGTTGGATATCTCGCAGTATATTAGGGGCTCAAATGACCCTGATTTGCAACCGCAGCAGATTCCTAAAACTCTTGTTATTTCAATAATTTTCTCCTTCTCTTCAGCCATTTACAATGCAGCAATCTCCATGTACTTGAGCATGGACAGCGATCACACTTCACTGAGCAATAGACTGTGCATGTCATTCATGATTGGTGAGTCATTTACAAATAAGCTTGTAATGAATTTAAAACACTTAAGATATCTATCTGAGATTGTCTGCACATTTTTCTGTTGCAGGTTTGGAAACAGCTGTTTCTACGTTAGAACATGGAGTGTGTATTGGAGCATTATGGCAGCATGATACAGGCTCACTATTCACATTTCCCTTAGGTGTCCTTCTTTTCAATGAGTTGATGGTCTCATTTCTGTTCTTCTGTGTTGTTATACGAAGGCATTATCAACGTGGTCAAGAAAATAGCATATGTGCGACATTTGTTCAGGCAATTGTGTTGACTCTAGTGATAAGATTTACAGGGCCAACTTATGTTCTTACTTTAATGCAGAAGACGAAGGTTTATCTTATTTGTGGTACATTCATAACCGCACTGGGCAAGCTTTCATGCCCAATATTTGTATTTCTCTGGGATAAGGGATTTAGATCGCCGTGCATTCATAGCCTGAATGCAGAAGGAACGGGGCATAGCATGAACAGATACTTGAATTGCACAGTTATCAAAGCGACATTAGCTATGTCCTTCGTTGTGTCTATTCTTATGGTCATCGCCATCAACTGGATTTATAAAGAGGAGGCTAATAGCAATCGCCCTTGGAACTTGCGAGATATTTTGGGTGAGGAACATGGTAGCCTTCCTCTTGAGTGCAGGATTCCTTCGAGATCTCATAATGGCACTTCAGGCTTGCAGATTATGCAGCCTAATAGCAATAGATCTCAGATATTACGAGATATTTTGTGTGGCAAACATGGTAGCTTCCCTCTTGAATGCAGGACTGCTATGAGATCGCGTACCACCACTTCATGTACACAACTTATGAAAGTTGCAAAGGAACCTTCACTGTTCAACCATTTCATTTTTCTTTTGATATTTTTTGTTATAAAGAGATTTAAACAAACATAACGAATTATTGTATTATGAAATAAGAAAATCATATTGAAGCATAATACGTGCGTTTGTTGCAAACCGTTTACTAAAGTACTGTAATACTGTGGGGAAACTCTTCAAATACAACATAGAGAAAAGAACTTATGGACTGCATATTTTTACATTTTCAGTGTCAAGATGCTGTTCGTGCATGGCTACGACATATAGTGAATAACTAAGAATGTCCATATAAAATCAGATTAACATGAATACGGGTAGCATAATGATTTTGTACAACATAAATAGCTAAGAATGTCCATGTAAAATCAGATTAACATGAAGTAAAGGTTACATAAGAACTGAAGCTTTTTAATTCCTGAAGCTTCTCTCATCGCAGGGAAGAACTTTTGTAAAAAATGTTCATCACTTGCACCTTTATTTTGATGTAGATCAGGTCCAATTTTTTTGTTATATCCTTTCTTTTATGGAAAAGTTGATGACGGACTTTGATATGTTTTGATATCACATTACAATTTGGATGTGTGACTTTTCTGATAACATGATGTTGTTGATTATGTCATAGTAGATCACTTCTTTTCCATCGATGTAGATATCCATGTCCGTGAGCAACTACATTAGCCACTGGTTTTGACATTCAACTTATGTTATTCCTCTATATTCAGCTTTTGCACTTCATAATTAGATTGCCTATTACTCCATGAAACAGTTGCATGTTTTGACGAAAAGGCATATCCACTTGTTGTCCTTCGAACATTGACATTTCCAACCCAATCTATAGGAGCATGTTCAGATTTTGTTTTTATGTAAAATAGAAAAAAATTGCATGTAGCTTTGATGTTGGTGCAAATATCAAGCCATCACACTTGGCTAGACTTTGAAGAACATGTGTGCATCCATTTGATGGAGCATATGAACACTGGCATGTAATAAGTTGATCATTACCCAATGTAAAATTCTTTTACATGAAGAGAATATTATAGATCCACTAAATTCATGGAGTTAGGAGAGGTAAAAGCTACGAATGATTTTGGGGGAATAACTCCTAACTTGGAGGAGAACTTTTAGGTAAAGCCAAGTTTGAGTTTGAATTCAAACTTGGAGGCAAAGCATCTATAAAAGTGGATTGTAATCTCACGGCGAGGTGAGCCCCCATTACTGAGCATTTTGTTGATCTTTTGATGTAGTTGAGGCTTACACTATAGCCTAATCCTATCACCATCATTGGACATCATATTCATGCCAACGATCATGTATAACATTGTTACATAATACATTACATTGTTTGAATCACTTTATGCTTCAAGTTTGTGTTGATTCCTCTCTAATAGAATTGGAAAGTCCTCCTCTAGGTCATTAGTAATTTGATTACCCTCAATATTCTTCAAACCATGATGTTTCTTCATCTAACACATCTCTACTTACAATAAAGCCTTTTTTTCTTGGATTATACAACCTTTAACCTTTTCTATTAAGGTCATAGCCAATGAAGATATATTTTTTGCCTTGGGGTCCAACTTGCCTCTAATATCTAAAGGTATGTGTGCATATGCTTTACCCAAAGATCCTACAATGATCAAGACTATTTCTCCTTCCTTTCCAAGCCTTGTTGGTTTCATGCCATCCAAAGCCTTTGATGCAAGTCTATTGACCAAACTTCTAGCTGTTACTTCTCTCTACTACACCATTTTGCTCACGAGAAGATCTGGTACTGATTTCTTTTGATCCATCTCTCTTGAAGAAAAGAATCAAAGTTATGGCACTACAACAGATCGATGGTATACTGAGGTTTTTACCGAGGAAAATGAACACGGCTTTATTTGCCGCGATGCCGGTGTAAAGGTCGGTTTGTGCGTCGGTACCAAAGAGTCGGTATAGGCTCGGTATAGGCGTCGGTATATACGTTGGTATAATCGTCGGTATACGCGTCGATACACGCGTCGGTATACGCATCGGTATAAACGTCGGTATATTCGTCGGTAATTGGCTTCTGCTGCATGGCCTCCTGGGTGTATCGACGATTATTCCGATGACACTACTGGGAGTACCGTCGTGTATACTGACGACCATACCTGTAAATTTTTTTTTGGGCAGAGTGTTTTGTCTTTTGCTACAGCAACATTCCCATGATGTTGCTGAACAAAAGACAATACACTCTGCCAAAAAAAAACCGAGTACATGTGATGTGTACTCTAATGACAACCGAAATATGATTTCATGAAATAGAGTATTATTGTACACAAAAGAGATAATCAGAATGAACAATGAACCATGTACAAAAGAAGTTATATATTTCAATAATGAAGCATGTACAAGAGTGTGGCAAACCACTATCATATATGACGCTTTTACAAAATGTGGCAAAACAATGTATTGCCATAAGGAAATCAAATACAAAATATTGGTCTTCCACTGCCATACACATGCAAAGAAAGTTCCATATCAACAATCCTGCAACAAAGAACATTAATGGAATGAGATAAATTCACATGAAAATTACAAACAAGTAAAAACCAAGTTTATAAATTAATTACCTCATCGCAAACGCTCCCATGAAATTACCGCACCGCGTCCCTCCAAGTCGTGCAATAGTGCAATCAACCCATGACTATATCCATAAGACTCCTCCGTTCGTGTTGGAGGACGACCCATCGCCAGCTCCTGAAACAAATATAAAAAGATTAGAGAAATATATATGAGAAATTTAACACAAATAAATTCAATAAATGAAATGGTACTTACAAACTCATGATGCATCCTGTCATATCCGTCGCTGCCCAAATGTGACGGTCCAATCGTGTCTAGACGTGTGGCTGCGGCATTTTGCTGCTAGCGATATCGATCACCAGTCTTCTGCTGCTCATCACGAATCATGTCCTACTCCTCAGCATCTAACCACACAGGCTTTGGTAAGCCTTCTCTGAATGCATCACGAGCCTCGGATCGTCGATGCGACATGACCTCACGTGCGGTGTGTAGAATCCACTCTGAACTGACAATCGACTATCCATCGGCTGGTCGAAACTCCTGGTAAATCATCTGTGTGATATAATTCTTCCGATCTTTATCCTGTTCACTCCATTTGAGCATGATGGAGTGTCCAAACTGGATGGAGCAAAGCTGTCGTATGCATGCACGCATTGCTTTGCGAGCCGCATCCATCACCGGAGCTCCATCTGAGATAGTATACACCTTGGAGTCATCATGGTCATGAGCACCCAAAGGTGTATGTGGTGTACTGCGTGGTGTACTGTGTGGTGTACTACGTGGCGTACCTACATCTGAGGTACTCGTCCTAGGAGTAGAAGCGGTGACACAACGTCTGTGGCACTGCCTCCACAACAACCGCCTCCTCCGCCTCCAGACCTACCTGTAGATCCACTCCTAGAACCTCTTGCTCCAGAGCGTGACCTCGATCTACGAGATGGGCCAGACCCTCTATCGCGCTGAGGTGTCGAACGCACATGTCTACTAGTAGACCCAGTAGGAGATGGCTGCAAAGATGGTCGTGGTGGAGTCACAAAGCTAGGAGACATACCTCCTACGGGAGTAGCACCACCCTCAGGAGTGACATCCGCAGGCGTGACACCGGCGGGAGTGACACTGACGGGAGTGAGGCTAGCGGGAGTGAGGCCGGCAGGAGTAAGGCCACCAGGAGTGAGGCCGGGAGGAGTGCTACCACGGGCGATCCAATACTGTGATGCAGCGGCCATATACGTAGGAGGAACCTGAGAGATGAACTCCAAAAATTGCTCCTCTGTCATGGAATGTGGAGTGACTGGAGGACTGTCTCCCATTGTGCTCTGTAATAAAAGAACTCAAATAATTAGCATGCGATAAGAAAAATAATATAGGGAATAAACAAAAAAAAAAACCAAAAATTAGTACGTACAAGTGTTTTATTCAAAAGTCCTCTATTCTAGCATCCTCTTGAAGATCTGATGCACCGAGAATATCTATCTCTAAATTGATGGCTTCTTAATCGCTTGCTATGCTGGTTTCCTCCTGATCATCGTCTATTGCTTCGTCTTCTCGAACAATGACCTCTTCTTCTCGAACAATGATCTCTTCCTCCTCAACTATCGAATGAATCTCTGAGTCCACTAGAGATGGACTTTCTTCTACACCTATGTTTTCCAAAATTTGTCTACTACGTGGAGCGACTTGTAAAACAAATAGCCACTCTGGGTCTTTTGCATATGGTATAAAAACAACTTGCTCACAGTGTTTGGGAAGTACAAATGTATCCCTTTCATCTGTCCATAATCTTGTGGAGTCGACTTGAAGCAAACCGCTCTTATCTCGTCTCACTGTTGCGTTTCTTCCAGAGGTGACTACTTTGAACCATTTCACGTCAAAAACAAAGTAATCAAACTTTCTGAAAGATAGTTTCAAGATGTCTTGAATCACACCACAATAATCTAACTCGCCTTCTAGAGCATTATCATCTCTTGCACTCGCTCTACTTTTTTGAAAACAATTCACCATCACTCCACTATCAAAAGTAGACCGGTTTTGATCGATTCGTGCGATTCGAAAGTGTCGTCCATGAGACCATAGTGCACCGTATTTAATATACTCCCAATCACATCCTTTTGCGAGTTCTTCTTCTTCTTCAGAGATATCTTCACCCGCTGCCTTTGCTTGTGAAACCGCTGCATCTAGCCATCTGCTCGTTGGAAAAGGTGGGAGAGGTCGAAGATTTTCTGGAAGAGGTAAAAATCGAGTGGAACGATTTCTTCGAAACTGAGCTCTTTCCTTTGCGTTAGTTTCCTTGGCAAGTTCATACCTTTCTAACCACTTTTGCATAGCCTCAGAGTTAACTATGCAGAACTTCATTGCCTTCTCTCTGAAAGCTGCATCCATATACGTAGAAACTCAGTTATGAATACAAGAGATTCTTGTACAAGCCATCCCTCTGCCAGGCTACCCTCTGGACGTGCTCTCCGTCGAACAAACCCTTTTAATGTCTTCATAAAGCGCTCTAAGAAGAACATCCATCGACTATGGACAGTTCCTACTATTGCAACTTCATCTACTACATGAACCAGTAAATGAAGTTGAATAGTGAGAATACTTGTGGGAAAGTATTTCTCTACCATACAAACAGCCTCGATAGCATTGAGTTTCGCACTCTCTATGCTATCTCTATTTATCTCTTTAGAAGATATCCACCGTACTAAAGAACTAATTTTATAAATGGTTTTTCGTACATCCTCTGAAAGATAATCTTTTAAGGCTACAGGGAGCACAAACTGTAAAACCTTGTGCTAATCATGAGACTTGAGTCTTGCAAGATCGTCATTTCGTGTTAAAGCAGTCTTTAGACATCTCATGCATCTAGTAGGTGTACGAAACTCTGAAATTGTTTTCTTCACTTATTGCTCTTCCATCCTGCGAAGCACCCAAGGAGCTCTTGGTAACAATACTGTTCCGTTGGGCTTAGTAATTGCCCACAACTCTCGCATACAATCTCGCTCTTCTAAGTCGTCCCTTTGTGCTTTGCTTTCTTTCTTTCCGATCAAAGTTTTCCAAAGCATCTCTCCCACATTCTTGAAAATATGCATCGGGTCTACCAAATGATTGATCACCAATTCACTCCAATAAGGGAGTTCATGAAAAATGGACAACCGTTTCATGCCAGCAATTGGATTTTCTGAATCCCACAGTTGTTTCCAATCCCTAGCTTTCATTTGGGTGTTGCGCTTGTCGACCAATTTGTCCTTCACGTAAAACATGCCCATCAGGCAAATATCTATGATGTCCTTCATAGACAGTTTTACATAGTGCTTTGGAATAGCGTGCTTCGAGTCGTGGTCCGCATAAAGGACAAGCATGGTAATCCGAAATCGATAAACCTGAACATTCACCATAACGAGGCAAATCATGCATTGTCCACATAAGTATGCCTTGCACTCACACATCTTGTCTTCTTATAGGTTGAGACATGTCATGCACAGTGATCCCATCCCATAAAATGCGCAGTTATTCCACAAGTGATGTAAGATATACATCCATGTTTTTTACCTTATACTTACCTGGTCCAATAAGAGCTAATAATAAGTGACCTTTCTTTGTGGCCAACCATGGTGGGATATTATAATTGACCAAACATATAGGCCATGTGCTCCATGAAGAACTGCGTAATCCAGATGGATTCACTCCATCCATAGCTAGGCCTAGACGTATGGACCGAGGATCACTAGCAAACTCTGGCCACTTACTATCTATGTGCTTCCAAGCATCAGAGTCAGCTGGCACTCGCATTACATTATCTGTAGACCTACTCTTTGTATGCCATGACATTAACTCAGCTATAGATCTGCATGTAAACATGTTCTTAATTCGTGGAATGATAGGAAAGTGGCGAAGAACCTTTGCGGGGATTGCTTCATCTATAACGTCCTCTCTAAATCTATTTGCTCCACACTTTGGACATACGTGGAGATGCTCATACTCATTCTGAAAGAGAATGCAATCATTCGGACAAGCATGAATTTTAGTATAATCCATTCCAATGGACTGTAAAAGTTTTTTCACATCTCCACGTGTTGGAGGCATGTCATTGCCCTCTGGCAAAATTTGATCTTTAAGAAGCCTGCAATAAGCACTTACAATGATATTAGTAAATGAAGTTATTGTGATACAACAATGAAAGCCAATTTGTTCTCCACTTACCTGAACAATTCAGTGACACTACTATCTGACCATCCATAAATGGATTGCAGATTGAGCATCGCGAGTGAAGCACGTAGTATAGATATCTTTGCTCCATTGTAAAGTGGTAAACGAGCTAATCTTCGCATGTTTTCATATTCTTCATCAACTTCTGATCGTAGAATTTCTGTTGTGTCCATGAAACTCTTGACACCTTCTTCACCATCATGATCTTCGTCCATCTCATAAAATGCTTCAAGAATCTCTTCCATATGTTCATTCTGTGTAATATTATTAGTGCTTGCTTCTACGTAAGTCCTTTTTTGCTCTCTTTTGTCCACGAGAGGTTACCGGTGCAATGTCGCTTGGGTCCATCTGCTCACCTGGAGGACCATGCGAAGGATCCATACTCTTTAACATGTGCAGTACAAATCCATCATTTTCGATAAATTTGATACTTGCACTGTGTGCAAGGACATGCCATTCTCTCTTCAGGATCCAAAGAAGCCATCTGCTATAATATGGACATTTTAGAACATTTTAGAACATTTGTTTTATTAAACCTAAAAATCTAACTCTTAAAGACCTAAATACTTAAATACCTAAAAAAACTTAAAACCCTAGTTTTAAAACCCTAATCTATATAGCTATCCTATTTTCTCTATATATTCGGATTTTTTCTTAATTGATCCTATTTTATATATATATTTATTTATTTATTCAGATTTTTTTCCTCTTAATTAAGTTATATGTATGCCTAAACCCTAAAACCCTAATTTTAAAGATCTAGACCTAAATTATGTATATTTCTATACACATGTCTATATACATGTATATATGTATTATATGTGTATGTGTATGTGTGTATATATGTTATGTATGTGTTAAAACCCTAAAACCCTAATCCAAATGACCTAGAACTAAAACATGTATATATATGTATGCATGTGTATATATATGTGTATATGTATATATATGTGAATATAGATAGGTATATAAGTATGTGTGTTTGTGTATTGTATATATATTCACTCTATTTAAAATGATTAAATTTAAACCTATTTTTATATATTTAATCATATATATTTCATTTATTTATTTAAAATACTAGTTCTTATCATATTTTATTATCTATATAATTATCCTACCTTATATATATATATTTATTTATATATTCAGATTTTTTCTTTACTTAATTATATTTAATTATATATATTTAATTAAATAATTTAAAACACTAGTTTTTTTTATATTTATTTATGTATATAATTATTTTATTTTATATATATGTTTATTTATATATTCAGATTTTTTTTCTTACGTAATCCTATTTTTATATATTTAATTTTTTATATTTAATTATAAATATTTAATTAAATTATTTAAAACACTAGTTCTTTTTATATTTATTTATGTATATAATTATCTTATTTTATATATATATTTATTTATATATTCAGATTTTTTTTCCTTACGTAATTCCATTTTTATATATTTAATTTTATATATTTAATTATATATATTTAATTAAATTATTTAAAACACTAATTCTTTTTATATTTATTTATGTATATAATTATCTTATTTTATATATATATTTATTTATATATTCAGATTTTTTTCCTTACGTAATCTTATTTTTATATATTTAATTTTATATATTTAATTATAAATATTTAATTAAATTATTTAAAACACTAGTTCTTTTTATATTTATTTATGTATATAATTATCTTATTTTATATATATATTTATTTATATATTCAGATTTTTTTCCTTATGTAATCCTATTTTTATATATTTAATTTTGTATATTTAATTATATATATTTAATTAAAACCCTAATCTTAAATATGTAGACCTAAAATATGTATATTTCTGTATACATGTGTATATACATGTATATATGTATTACATGTGCATGTATATGTGTGCATATATCTTATGTAGGTGTTATAACCCTAAAACCCTAATCTTAAAGATTTAAATCTAAAATATGTATATTTTTGTATGCATGTATATCTACATGTATGTATGTATTATATGTATATGTGTGTTTGTGTATATATGTTATCTACGTATTAAAATCCTAAAACCCTAATCAAAAAGACTTAGACTTAAATCTGAAATACTAAACCCTAAAACCCTAATCTTAAATATCTAGACCTAAAATATGTATATTTCTGTATACATGTGTATATACATGTATATATGTATTATATGTGCATGTGTATGTGTGCATATATGTTATGTAGGTGTTATAACCCTAAAACCCTAAATTTAAAGATTTAGATCTAAAATATGTATATTTTTGTATGCATGTGTATCTACATGTATGTATGTATTACATGTATATGTGTGCTTGTGTATATATGTTATATACGTATTAAAATCCTAAAACCCTAATCAGAAAGACTTAGACTTAAATCTGAAATACTAAACCCTAAAACCCTAATCTTAAATATCTAGACCTAAAATATGTATATTTCTGTATACATGTGTATATACATGTATATATGCATTACATGTGTATGTGTATGTGTGCATATATGTTATGTAGGTGTTATAACCCTAAAACCCTAATCTTAAAGATTCAAATCTAAAATATGTATATTTTTGTATGCATGTGTATCTACATGTATGCATGTATTATATGTATATGTGTGTTTGTGTATATATGTTATCTATGTATTAAAATCCTAAAACCCTAATCAGGAAGACTTAGACTTAAATCTGAAATACTAAACCTTAAAACCCTAATCTTAAATATCTAGACCTAAAATATGTATATTTCTGTATACATGTGTATATACATGTATATATGTATTACATGTGTATGTGTATGTATGCATATATGTTATGTAGGTGTTATAACCCTAAAACCCTAATCTTAAAGATTTAAATCTAAAATATGTATATTTTTGTATGCATGTGTATCTACATGTATATATGTATTATATGTATATGTGTGTTTGTGTATATATGTTATCTATGTATTAAAATCCTAAAACCCTGATCAGAAAGACTTAGACTTAAATGTGAAATACTAAACCCTAAAACCCTAATCTTAAATATCTAGACCTAAAATATGTATATTTTTGTATACATGTGTATATGCATGTATATATGTATTATATGTGCATGTGTATGTGTGCATATATGTTATGTAGGTGTTAAAACCCTAAAACCCTAATCTTAAATATTTAACCCTAAAACCCTAATCCTATTTTTATATATTTAATGTAAAAAAAACTTCAAAATAAAAATATGATTATATATGTGTATGTATGCATGTGTGTATATATGTGTGTGTATGTATGCATGTGTACATGTGTGTGTATGTATACATGTGTATACATGTGTGTGTATGTGTATGTGTGTGTATGTAGGCATGCATGTGTGTGCATGTGTGTGTACGTGTGTGTATGTATGCATGCATGTATGTGTATGTGTGTGTATGTGTATGCATGTGTATACATGTGTGTGTATGTATACATGCATGTGTGTATATGTGTGTATGTATGCATGTGTGTATATATGTGTGTATGCATGCATGCCGGTATATGTGTGTGTATGTATGCATGCATGTGTGTATATATGCGTATGTGTATGTATGTGTGTGTGTATGTGTATGTATGCATATGTGTATATATGTGTGTGTATGTATGTGTGTATGCATGTGTGTGTATGTATGCATGTGTGTAAATTTATGTGTGTGTGTGTATGCATGCATATGTGTATATGTGTGTGTGTGTATGTAAGCATGCATGTGTGTATAGGTGTGTGTATGTAAGCATGCATGTGTGTACATGTATGTGTGTATGTATGCATGTGTACATTAATGTGTATCTTCCTTTCTCTTCTCTCTGTCTCTCTCTTTCTCTCTCTTTCTCTATCTCTCTCTCTCTCCCCTTCTCTCTCTATCAATAGCGAATAAAAGAATCACTTACAAGTATGTCCCTCTTTGAATCATTGTCGTCAAAGCATAATGTATGTCGTCTCTCATCCGATTCCATACAATCGACGCCAAAGAACTTCTGCAAAATCAACGAAAAGAGAAATTAGAAACCCTAAAGCATAGAGAAACACAAATGCTAACAGTACGTGCAACACTTACCAAGATGTGAGATCTAAGCCGAGAGAGAGTGTGTGTTTTTAGAGAGAGAGATCCGTGTGTGTGTGTGTGCACAAGACAATGCAAGTTCGTGTGCGCGCAAGTTCAACAGTAGACCGATAGTACTCAAACACACGCAGAAATGTGAAGTTTTGCTCTCCAGTTCGCGGTATGTTTAAAACTCGCCACTGGTATAGGCACTGGTATGGACGTCGGTATACGCGTCCATAGTTGCCAGTAAATTACCGACGCTAATACCGACGCTCATACCGACGCCTATACCGACGCCTATACCAACGCCTATACCAACGCTTACACCGACGGCTATGGGCCACACCGACGATCCGTTTAAAACGGTCATACCAACGGTCACTTGACCGTCGGTATCTCTTAGTGAGATTTTCCGAGGGCTATACCGACGCCGACTATGACCGTCGGTATGCCCCTCATATGTTGTAGTGTGGGAGATATATTCTCCTCCTACATTTGATCTTAGTCTCTTTAGGTTTCTACCTACTTGGTTCTCTAGAAGAGCTAGATATTTTTTGAAACATGAAAATACTTCATCTTTATGTTTCATGAAGTAGAAGATAGTCCATCTGGTACAATCATATATGAATGACACATATTACCTTGATCCAGAGATTGAATGCTCCTTGTTAGGTCCCCATACATTTGTGTGGACCAGTTCCAATAGTTCTCCATGTATGTAGCCTTTCTTGGTGAAGGCTTTCATGTGTGACTTATCAAATTCACAAGAACTACATTTATAGATCATATGTTGTTAGTATATATTTGGTAGACCAAGTACACTTTGATCTAGATTGATTTGTTGGAGATCTCTTTTACCAATGTGATACGTGTTAAGCTCTTTTTCATCTTTTGGAGGATTCTTGTGCAGAGAAGGATTTGAGTGTTTCTAGGAGAAGGGAGAAAGATAAGAAGAAAGATACAGATACTAGAAGCTTTTGTAGATTGATTATAAGGGGAAAAGTACAATGGTGATGTTCGATACAATCCAATGTTTTCTATGAAAAATACCAAAGAGTGCACAATCACAAGTACAAAATACCCAAAGTTCTTGTTGCTACCGACCTTCTCTACACAAGACCTCCACCTTCTCCAAGCTTGCACTTTTGCATACTCTGCACTCAAGCTTCCAATAGGGGAAGGGATGACACCTTCTGTCGGCACGCGCATAGCTTCAATGGGACCTTGGGCCTTTGGTTGTATGGCTTAGTAGTTCTTTGCACACTTCTAAGTCAATCTTCATGCACACATTGCAATTCACTTCTCTACGTCCCACACACTCTGTATGCCTCTTGGAGTTCTCTCTTAGTCTAGACTATGCTCACCTTGCTTAGTCTTCAAGAATAATGCTTTGCCTTGATTTGAGTGTCGGTTCATGTGCGTTCCTAACTGCCAAAGTATCTTGGTGCTCACTTTGATGTCCCAAGATTGTCTCCTTAAGTGGGTAGCCAAAGAATCTCTATTTTGTCATGTAGTGACTTTGGACTAAAACAAAAACTTTAATTGGAGGGCCATGCTTTCACTTCTGCGTACACTGTCGTTTCACATACCTTCACATATTGCGTTTTAATTCTTCAAATGTGCACCTAAGAGGGGGTTCACCTGAACCTTTCAAATACTTTTAAAAACACTTTGAACCTTAGAGAATTACAGAAATACCTCCAGAACCTACAACCAACTTTCTCCAATTTTACCCTTTGTGAACAATTAATTGTGCACTACCTGTGCACCTTGACACCCAACTTTGAACACTTTGACTTCACCCATGTTGACCTTTGACCTCAAATAGGTTGAATTTGATCATTTTTTACTTTGATATTTTGACTTTGATTATGGTTGACTTTGACTACGATTGACTTTGACCAATATGACTTTTATGGGCTCAAGAGTTGCCCACCATCTAATGGGATCTCCGTCCCAGAGAGCTACCACAAAAACTCTGAGCAGAGATGACACCATGAGTCCTGTGCTACAAAAGCTTTAAAAGGATACTTGAGTAGCTACCAAGTCCACTAGGAGCAGGAGTGAACAGACACCAGAGAAGAACCAAAAATGGAAATGTTGCACAGAAAAGAAAAGGATGGCCAATGGAGGGTAGTAAATGGAGGGTGAGGGAGTAGGATTATGGGCTCTTGAGAGGGTCGAATTGAAATACTAGAGCTACAGAAAGTGCATATGTGAAATTGTGAAACATATGGTAAAATAAAGTGAGAATAGAGCATGTGGACCATATGGGTAAAGAAGAACATGTGATAAATGTGCTTAAAAAATCGGGGTTTTGATCAAAAGTCATAAAACAAAATCCAAAATTTGGAAAAGTTGAGCCCAAAAATGAGTTCAGAGGTGCGAAAAGACATGAAAGTGACTCCGAGTTTGAAAAAAATGGCCATCCGAGGCGTGATCTAGAGCCAAAAGTATGGAACCATGAAAATATATATATATATATATATATATATATACACTTTATTATTTATATAATTGTATATATATGTTTTTTTTTTAATAAACGTATGCGGGGGTGGGCTAAAACTTAAAGAAAATAAAATAAAATAAAAAGAAATAAAAAAATATTAAAAATAAAATAAAAAATAAAATAAAAATAAATATAATAATAATAAAAATAAAATAAATAAAATAAAAAATAAGAAAAAATAAAAATAAACAAATAAAAAATAGAAAAACAATTGGTCAGGGGCAGGGGAGAGAGAGAGAGAGAGAGAGAGAGAGAGAGAGAGAGAGAGAGAGAGAGGAGGGTGGTGCTTTTTTTTTTTTGAAAATAAATTTATCTTTTGGGGGCTTTTTTTGGGGTAAAAATATCGAGAAAATAAAAAAAATGCTAATAAAATCTAAAAAAATTCAAAAAAATTAGAAACAATTCTCAAAGAAATTCCCAACCTTTCTAGGCGAGTTTCCCACAGAGAACCACAGAGAGCTTCCTTTGTTTTTCCATTTAAATAAAAAAAGGCATTGAAAAATATGAAGAAGTGCTAGAAAAAAATTCTAAAAATGCTTGAAAAATTCCCAAAAAATTTTCAAAAATTGTACTTATGTAAAGGGCTATGAAATGGTTGCTAAATTTGCTAAAAACTCTAGGAACAAGCATGAAAATGGATAAAAACTACTAAAACTTGAGCAAAATGATATGAGAAGGCTATGTACAACCTAGAAAAATTTTGCAAGTTCTAGGTGATCCAGAAAGCTTCAGTTGTGTTGATGATAGGCCTTCAGCCATGATACGATGACTAAGAGAAACTCCTCCATAATCTCCAATTGTATTGCACTTCATTTGTTTTATCTTCTTTTTGGGCATACTGACGATCTAATAGGGGTACCCTAAATCCTTCATTAGAATATTATCTCCTCCAACTGCATCTTTTGTATCTTTGTTTTAGCTACTTTATAACTTAATCTGCAAAATTTCATTTGGACTATTTGAGCTTCTTCATCCAATGGAACCCTCTGTTTTGAGAGACTTGCAGGTACTCCTTCCACATCCTTGTAAAGCCCTGCACTTACTATCATAAAAATTGACATAATAGATGATATCCATACCAGTATCCATAACAAACTAGCCCTTGATATAGGATTTGAATTCTTCAGTGCTATAATTAAGGGCTTTTCTTTTCTTCTCTCTTCTATGGCCTTTGACTGAGACTGTCTTAATAAAATCTGTAAACAGAATGATGTCCTCTTTTTCTTCATAGGCTTCCTCTCTAATTGAGTTTGGAAAAATTCCATAGCAGGAAGATGGGTCTTCTACATGGAGCCAAGCCAACATGTTTTCTTCTTCATATAAATTTGCTTCTTCAAATAGATCTGCTTCTAGGTTGTCCAACAATTCTTCTTCCATACAAATACCAATTGTTTGCGTCATGCTGGTATGTCTTTGATTGTCTGGTACATCTTCTAAAAATATGTCCTGCAACTCTTTTGCCTCTTGCTTTACCCACATTGTGTCCTTACCTTAGTCATGCAGCACATTGGCATGCCTTAACCAAGGGCGCCCAATCAACAAGGGGAAATTTCCTTCTACTTGTGGTAGCCTTAGAACAACAAAGTCCAAGTTAAAGATGGTACCTTGTATCTCGACTAGGACTCCAAGAACCACTCCCATAGGCCTTACTATGCTTTGTTGTGCCAATGTTATAGTGAAGTTTGCAGGTCTTGAAGGGTGTAGTCCAATCTCTTTCATGGTATGTTCAAGCAATAGAGACTGTTAGCCGAGGGCACTTATAATCTGTGAGGGGTGCTTCCCCTACAATTTTATCTTTATGCATAACAATAGCCTTTGCCACTAAACTTGTTGTGGAAGCCTCATCAATTATTTGCAAGAGTTCTGACCTGAATTTACAATCCATCTTTATTAAATCCAAAATACTAACCTCCTTTTTCATGGACTTGAGTAGGCATGAAGCTTATGATTCCTTAAGAGCATGGGCTCCAATTGACTTATCAAACTCCACATGAACCCTACTGAATGCATGTCCAATGACATCATTGGTACCTATGAGATTTTATTTTTGCCTTGTATCTGCACATGTGGTGGCTTTGTCTTCAGATGTCTCTTTGTCTTTGTTCAATCCATTAATCCTTGATTCTTGACCTATTTCTACTTGAGCCTTCCCCTTGCTTCTTGTTTGCACTGTAAAAGATTCAATTTCTTCTAACTACACCACCCTGGTAGATGGTGATGGCACATTCACTTGATCTACCATTTCTTCTTTGCGCATAGAAATCATTTGAATGTGGGGCCCACATGAGGATGCTTGGTTCTTAGGACAAAAATTAGTATAGTGGTCTCTGGCCTCTACGCTGTTCCCGCAAGGAGGGGCATTTTTTCGTAGAGTGCACCTACTTTGGTAGCGCCCACATTCTCCACATCTGAAACAAATAATTGGCCTCCTTGGCCCATTTCCAAAGTTATCCCTATATCTACGGTTGTAATTGTTACCTTGATTAGGTGTAGTCGCCATCCCATTAGCTGGTGGTAGGGATCCTCCTTGTGTCCAATATGTTGTTGCAGGCATTCCTCTTGATTGACATTCATGGGCCTCATGACTAGCTTTCCTGCATAGCTAGCAAGTTACACTTAGCAATGGACAATTGTGAAGAGAGATGGTGGATGCAATCCAAAGATGAGTAGGTGCCGCTACAACCAGCTTCACACCAGCCAACTGAGACTTCAGAGTTGATTAGTAGACCCTTTGAGCTTCTTAAATCCACCAAAATATCAGCCAAGTACTTTGGAACATGTATCCCAAAAGTTTAAGTCAAGACAGGCTAGTTGCGAAATGACTAGCTCCCAAAACTTGCTATTTTTGGACATACACCTGCTAGAAAAAATGAACAGTGCTCTCAACCTGGAAGGAATTAGAAAAATTCCTTTTGGGCATAGCAAATAGACTTAGCAAGCTTCCTATTCCAAGTTAAAACACTTCAAATGATGGACTGAGCACTGAGAACAAGTTTCATCAAGTTCTGGAACATTCCCACAATTCTCGGGGCTCTGCAGAGATAGACCAGTAAGCAGTAAAATGCAGATATCTCCAAAAGTATAAATGCAATGACCTTGAAAATTTATAGGTAGAAATTAGACAGTGAGAGCTATCCAACGCACTTTAAAACACTGAAAAAGGTTCAGTAAAACTCGAGATATGACCTTCTGAAGCTACTGCTCTGAGTGAGTATAGCAGAGAACAAAACAGAGAGGTAGATGATAATAAATGTATAGATTCACATATGATTACAACCACATTGGCAATGAATCTTTGCACAATGGGAGTAGAATGATAGAGCTATGGAGTAAGCTCTTCAATCTCTACAAAATGACATGAAGTGGTCACGTACAAGGCTTGCTAATCGCCTCTTCCTTCTTACTCCTTTTATAGCTATTCTTGGAGGGAGTTTTGAATTCGAATTCGAATGGCTCCACCTAAAAGTGATCCCCAAAGTTAGGAGAGATTCCCTCAGCTCAAAAATTCGTGATTTTGGTAGTTGAAGCCACGAATTTGCTTTTACATCATGGATGAGGTAAGCCATCCTTTTACTTTTTACTTTTTCCATTTACAAGAGATAAAATGTACTCTTTTACAAGAGGTGTTCACATGACTACTCATGTGACTTACAAATGCGGATAATATCAAACATATCAAGCATGTAGGCTTGGGCAAAATGCACCAACAGCTCCCCCTCAAGCCTAACATGCTTGGCCTCCAAATAAGTCTTCAATTGTCCTTGATTTCCTGCAAACCAATCATCAACTTGAATCTACTTAATTTCGTACCATCAAGAGCTTTCGTCAACATGTCTGCACATTGCATATCTGTAGAGACGTAGGATAGTTGAATATCCTTGCTCATTAGCTTCTCCCTTACATAATGGTAGTGGACTTCAATATGCTTGGTTCTAGCATGGTATACCGGATTAGCTGCTAGATGTAGTGAGCTTGTGTTGTCACCAAAAATGTGAGGTGTTGAAGAATGAAGTCCAAGATCTGTGTACAAAGATTTTAACCACATGATTTCTTGAGTTGCATTAGCCAAACCTCTATATTCAGCTTCAGTAGAAGATAATGCCACGGTTGGTTGCTTCTTCGATGACCAAGAAATGATTTTTGAACCTGCAAATGATATATACCCTGATGTGCTTCTTCTATCATCTTTAGATCCGGCCCAATCTGCATCTGAGTAGACCTTTAGCTCAATATCTGAAGTATATGAATAAAACAAACCTTCATTCATGGTCCCCTTTAGATACTTGAGGACTCGCTTGGCCGCTTCCATATGTGGTCTTCTCGGCTTATGCATAAACTGACTCAATATGCTAACACTATAGCATATATCCACCCTTGTGAGTGTTGCATAGTTCAAACTTCCAACCAAGCTTTGATAGCTTGTGATGTCTTCAATTGGCTCTCCTTCATAAGCACTAAGCTTATGATTTTGCTCCATAGGTGTACCTGCACACTTTGTATTTTCCATCTTGAACTTGACGAGCATGTCATGGACATACTTCCTTTGTGTGATGTATATACCTGAATCTGTGTAGATCAACTCCAATCCAAGAAAATAAGTGAGTGGTCCGAGGTCACTTATTTTGAACTCCTCCTTCATTTGACTCTTTACCTGTTTGATTCCTTCAAGATCATTGCCTGTGATAATAATATCATCAACATACACACATAAATAGATCACTTCAGATCCATTCCTCTTTATGAACAAAGAGGTATCCGCCTTGCTAGCTTTGAATCCTTGGTCCTGCAAATAAGTAACCAATCTGAAATTCCAAGCTCTTGGAGCTTGCTTCAATCCATACAAAGCTTTCTTTAGTTTGCATACATAGTTAGGATGATGTGCATCCTCATATCCAGGAGGTTGTGCCATATACACTTCCTCAGAAATCCATCCATTCAAGAAGGCATTCTTTACATCAAGTTGATAAAGATTCCAATTTCTAGATGCAGCAAGACTAATGAGAACCCTAATTGTAGGCATTTTTGCAACAGGAGAGAAAGTCTCCTCATAATCAATACCATGGGTTTGAGCAAACCCTTTAGCAACTAACCTTGCTTTGTGTCTATTTATACTTCCATCTGGATTCCTCTTGATTTTGTATATCCATCGAGATCCGATTATCTTCATAGATGGCTTGTTAGGTACAAGCTCCCAAGTGTCATTCTCCTTCAAGGCTTCCATTTCTTCATCCATTGCATCTCTCCAAGCTTTCTTGCTTTGTGCTTCTTCGAATGTGGTAGGTTCTTCATTGGTTGAATCCTTTGCAATGTAGATTGAGTGCTTGGTGACCAAAGAAGTATCATAACCAAACCTCTCTGGTTTCTTCTTCTCCCTCGAAGACCTTCTAAGTGGTTGATGTGAGCTCTCGGGTCCATATGTAGCATCCTGCATCTTTGCTTTACCTTTGTTCTTCCATAGCTTTAGTCTTTCCAAGTCTTCTAGGTCAATCTCCGAATCACTTTCTTCAATCTGCTTTGGCTCCTTTGGTTGAAGTGATGGAAAATCTTCATCCAAGTCATATGGCAGCTTCACTTTCCTGTCATCATCAAACCATGATTTGTTTTCATCAAAAATTACATCTCTACTCACAGAAAATCCTTTATTGGTTGGATTGTACAATCTATATCCTTTTTGGTTTTGATCATAACCAATGAATACACACTTCTCTGCCTTGGGATCCAATTTCCCTCTTACTTGAGAAGGAATGTGAGCATAGGCTAAGCATCCAAAGATTTTACAATGCTCTAGACTAGGTCTTCTTCCATTCCACACTTCATATGGAGTGGTTCCATCTAGTGACTTAGATGGAAGTCTATTTATGAGATATGTGGCTGTCGACACAGCCTCTGCCCATAGGTAGTTCGGCAATCCCTTTTCGTTGAGCATGGACCTTGCAGCTTCGACGATAGCTCTATTCCTCCTCTCTGCTACACCATTGAGTTCAGGTGTATACCTTGTAGTGACTTCCCTTTTAATGCCTCTTTCATGCAAGAAGGCATCAAATTCAGAAGAGAAGTATTCTCCTCCACCATCTGATCTGAGTCTTTTCAAAGTCCTACCTGTTTGATTTTCAACAAGAGCAATATACTTCTTAAAGCAATTAAACACTTCATCCTTGTGCTTCATGAAAAACAGAATGGTCCACCTGCTACAATCATCTATGAAAGACACATAATATCTTGAGCCTGATATAGATGGCTCCTTACTTGGACCCCACACATCCGTGTGCACTAGATCCAAAGGATTTTGATACATATATCCTTTCTTATTGAAAGGTTGTCTATGAGCCTTGCCGAGTTGACAAGCTTCACACTTATAAATCATGTGTTGCCTTGTGATATTAGGCAAACCAAGTACACTTTGGTCCCTGCAAATCTGTTTGAGTGTCCTCTCACCAATGTGAGCAAGCCTTTTGTGCCATATCTCCAACTCTGTTAGAGTTTGAGATCCATAGCTAAACAAAGCTATGTTCTTTGTATCTTCCACTTCAAAAGTGAAAAGCCTTCCTGTCTTTTCTCCTTTGGCAATCCTTCGAAAGCCTTGCCTTGGGTCTTCAACATATGCTCCAAATCGATTGAATCTAACCTGCAATCCTTTTTCAACAATCTGTCCAACACTTATTAAATTTTGGTAATTGTAGGGACATACAAGACTTTGCTTAAGAGGTTCATATTCCCATCTGATGTCTTCACATTACCTATCTTCTCCACTGAGTGCTTTGTGTCATCTCCTGTCTGCACTTCATGCTTGTTATGAGGATCTTCCAAATCAGAAAGTAAAGCCACATTTCCTGCTACATGGTTCGAGCATCCCGAATCAATGTAAAATATGTGATCATCATCCTTACCCTTCTTTGTTAATAGATTCATAATCAATAATGAATCTTCTTGACTTTGGTCCTCTGCATAGTTATTGTAATCTCTTCTTCCTCTATGGCCACTTTGATAGTTGTTGTTGTTGTTGTAATTGTTGTTGTAGTAGTTGTTGTTGTTGTAGCCTCCATTGTACCTACCTCTATTTGATCCATAGCCACCTCTATTGAATCCTCTTCCTCTTGAGTTCCTTGGATTCCTGAAACATTCTTCAGTAGTATGGTTAGATAAGCCACATATGTTGCAAGGTTGAGATGATTGGAATCTCCCCCTGCCTTGCTTTCCACCTCTGCCTCTTCCTCTAGCTCTTCCTCTACCTGCAAAGTTTGCTTGGAAAGAGCTTCCTTCATCTTCATTCTTCCTATTCTTTGACTTGTCCTTGACCTTAGCTTTATCAGAATATAAGGCAGAAGTTTAATTACCTCTTGAGGACTCACCACCTTTGCTAATCTTTGCTTCATGAGTGAAGAGTTGGCCCATGAGTGTGTTGAGGTCGGGTACATGCATATCTATGTATAAATCCATGGCTGTTGTGAATGACTCCCACTTGTCGTCTGCTTTGATTCCATTCATGATTTGTCTTATGATTTGCTCCTCTTCAATTACCTCTCCAATGCTTCCAAGTTGGTCGGAAATCTCCTTCATCTTTGTGACATAATCAGTCACATTTTGCTTCGGGCTTTTCTTCATTGTTGTGAACTCCATCCACAATTGGTTCTTCCTTGCTCGAGTGTTGGAAGAGAAGAAAGAAGCAAGTGCATTCCAGGTTTCTCTTGATTTCTTGCATCCCTTGACATGAGGTAAAAGAAAATCAGAGATTGAGTTTAGAATATAAGACCTTGCAAGTGCATCCTTCGAACACCAATTCGAAAGTCCTTCCACTTCTTCATGTGATGGTTGCCCTTTGTTCCTCATGGTTGGCATTGCTTCATCTCCGGATATGAATCCATATAGATTCCTTCCTTGAAGGTAAGCCTCCATCCTTAGAGACCATGCCGGGTAGTTGTTTCGATCCAATTTGTCAATTGTTGATGGAAATCCATCTCCCATGTTGCTTGACTATGCTCTGATACCACTGTGAAGAGAGATGGTGGATGCAATCCAAAGATGAGTAGGTGCCGCTACAACCAGCTTCACACCAGCCAACTGAGACTTCAGAGTTGATTAGTAGACCCTTTGAGCTTCTTAAATCCACCAAAATATCAGCCAAGTACTTTGGAACATGTATCCCAAAAGTTTAAGTCAAGACAGGCTAGTTGCGAAATGACTAGCTCCCAAAACTTGCTATTTTTGGACATACACCTGCTGGAAAAAATGAACAGTGCTCTCAACTTGGAAGGAATTAGAAAAATTCCTTTTGGGCATAGCAAATAGACTTAGCAAGCTTCCTATTCCAAGTTAAAACACTTCAAATGATGGACTGAGCACTGAGAACAAGTTTCATCAAGTTCTGGAACATTCCCACAATTCTCGGGGCTCTGCAGAGATAGACCAGTAAGCAGTAAAATGCAGATATCTCCAAACGTATAAATCCAATGACCTTGAAAATTTATAGGTAGAAACTAGACAGTGAGAGCTATCCAACGCACTTTAAAACACTGAAAAAGGTTCAGTAAAACTCGAGATATGACCTTCTGAAGCTACTGCTCTGAGTGAGTATAGCAGAGAACAAAACAGAGAGGTAGATGATAATAAATGTATAGATTCACATATGATTACAACCACATTGGCAATGAATCTTTGCACAATGGGAGTAGAATGATAGAGCTATGGAGTAAGCTCTTCAATCTCTACAAAATGACATGAAGTGGTCACGTACAAGGCTTGCTAATCGCCTCTTCCTTCTTACTCCTTTTATAGCTATTCTTGGAGGGAGTTTTGAATTCGAATTCGAATGGCTCCACCTAAAAGTGATCCCCAAAGTTAGGAGAGATTCCCTCAGCTCAAAAATTCGTGATTTTGGTAGTTGGAGCCACGAATTTGCTTTTACATCATGGATGAGGTAAGCCATCCTTTTACTTTTTTCTTTTTCCATTTACAAGAGATAAAATGTACTCTTTTACAAGAGGTGTTCACATGACTACTCATGTGACTTACAAATGAGGATAATATCAAACATATCAAGCATGTAGGCTTGGGCAAAATGCACCAACAACAATGACCCTACTTACTGCACATGGTACACCATAGCCCACTTTTGATGCCACCCCCTTCCAGTTCCTTCAAATCTTGTCGAAGTTGAGCTAGTTCTTCTACTTGGGCTTCCTCTTCCTTTTGTAGATTCAATGCTTCATTTTCCCTTCTCAATTGAGTCACAACACTCTCCTCTTTATGGGGCTTATTCCTTTTTAAGCTCTCAAGCTCTTTCCTTAGCTGAATTAGTAGCTCTTCACGTTCTGTAGGATATGAAAAATTGGAAAAGCTTGCCCCATATTGCTCTCTCATTTGTTCCAATCTTGTAGCTATATTGATAAATTATTCTATGGAGGCTGTTGGCAACACTAATTCCTTCATTTTACATTCTATAGTCATTGGAAGTGGTTTAGCTAACCATTTCTTAATAAAGAAATCATGTGGAGGATCTGGCAACTTAGACATTAGTGCCTTGGCCCTAGTTACAAACTCTAGAAATGTTTCAGCAGGACCTAGTATGAAATTTTCTAATTCCTCTATGATTATCTCTATAGTATTCCCATGCTAGAATAAAGTTTTGAATGCTTGTTTCATTAAATCCCACGTGGTGAAATGGTTTTCAACAAACTGGCTGAACCATTTATCTACTAGCCCTTCTAATGTGGCAGGGAAGAGGATAAAAAAGGCATCCTCTCTTCCCATCAAACCTCTTGTTTTACATCATGCTAAGAATCTCCTAATGTGCTCGTCCGGATCTTCCTGACCTAAACCTTTTAAAGATGGAAATTTTATATTCAATCTAGAAAGTAAAGTTTCCAAATCTACCTAGGCTGCAATATTCTTTACTAATGATGTCGATGATAGTGGACTAGAGGATCTTCTAACAACCTTCCTTCTTGTTGCTTTGCAAGTGACCCTCAATGTTTGAGACCGGGTTGCGGTCATGAGCTGTTCATAATCCTCTCAAGCTAGGATAATCAATAAGAAGGTTTACCTCTTACCCCAAAGAAGTAGTATTGTCTTCCTTGGATGCCAAAGCCTTTTGAAGCAAAGGGAGCGCTCCTTACAAGAAGAACTGGACTTCAAGGCGTTGAAGAAGCTCCCCCGTCACTTTTAAAGATTTTAAGGCCAATTATAAAATAAAGATCTCTTAAACTAAGGCATTGAACAGCGAAAGGCAGCCAAAAAATAGAAGAAGTCTAGCATCAATCAAGAACGCGACGTCCGCTGCACAAAAAACGTGATGCTCACTTCACGATGCCCGCCAACACGACGCTCAAGCGATGCCCACAACACACACAAATGCGATGCCCGCCTTAGAACAAAAACGTGATTCTCTCTTCTAGGAAAAACGCGATCCTCTGACTATCACTCACTTCACGATGCCCACCAACACGAAGCTCACCTAAGCACACACAATCGCAATGCCCACAACACACAAAATCGCGATGCCCGCCTAAGAACAAAAACGCGATTCTCTCTGCCAGGCAAAACAAGATCCTCTGACTGCCACTCGCTTCACGATGCTCACCTAGCACACACAATCGCGATGCTCACAACACACCCAATCGCGATGCCCACCTTAGAACAAAATTGCGATTCTATCTCCCTTGCAAAACGCGATCCTCTGACTACCACTCGCGTAAGGCTCGGAGGCCAATGATGGCACTCCAAAGACCCCCACCCCGATGGGACTCAAGAGCAGCTCAAGAAAGTTTGCCTCATCGGCCAAATGTTTGGCCCTAGGCTCTCGCTTGAGACTGTGCGATAGTGGCTTCGCAACGAGTGGTTCCCCTGTGGGCTAATTGTTTGTAAGTGTCAGTTCTTACTGTTGGGCGACCCTCTGCCTATTCAAATGGTCCCCTGACTTTACTCCTGACAAATCGAAATCTCTTCGGTACCCTCTCTAGGTTGAGCTCCCTAACTTGCCATACTTCTTGTACAACTTCATGTGGGACATTGTTTCTCCTATCGGCAAGCCATTGGCCTCACGCGAGGACATTGGTGGTCTCATTTATGAAGTTGCAAGACACTCGTTCAACGCTCGGTGGCACCCTCAAATCTGTGTCGAGGATGACCTCAGCTAGCCGTTTCAATCGAAGATCAAAGTGGACTTGGGCGAAGGGGATGTATGGGAGCAAGACATCAATTACAAAAACCTTCCCAATGCGTGCTTTCGTTGTGGCCAACAAGGTCATAGGATTAAAGATTGCCCTTTGAGACAAAAAAGCAAGCAAAATCAATAAGCCCCCAGAAACGCTCAAGACAACAAAGGGGCATTGACTCACTCGACAAAGGAAGAGGATGTCAAGGGCCCCCTTAATCCAGAAGCTGATGCAGAAGGGTTCATCGAAGTCAAAAGAAGAAGGAAAAGAAGCCCTAGGGCGACTTCTGAGCGAAACAACATGTCAGTTACCCCATCCAGCAACTTGTGTTGCAATCTAGAAAAGGAGATCAATGAGTTTGACTACCCAGGTGGTGACCAACTTGAGGTGGACCCCAACAACAAAGCCCTAGAGATCCCTAACAATAAAGAGACCTCCCAGGAGGGTTACACTACAAGTAAAGAAGACGGCTTTACTACTAGTAACGAAGATAACATGGATAGTGAAAGTTCCATCATCGGATCGACTATTCCGGAAACGGTGTAAAAAACGGTGCCCAGTTCTTCCCAGCAGGAGGCATCCCGCAAAGGAAAACAACCTATGGAGTTACCCTGGAAAAACCCCCACAAGAACCTATTGCTAATTTGGGATCCGATCCCAACAAAAAAGAAATATGAATCCAAGAAGAGAAAGGACAAAGATCCCTCCCGCAAAGAGGGCTCACCACGACAATGATCATCATCTCCTTAAATGCTAGAGGGCTAAGCGACCCCTCAAGAGCGACCATCATTGGTCAATGGCTTTGTGACATTAGCCTGAACCCAAAATTTATATGTATTCAAGAGATTAAAATTGACGGAGAAGACCTCCAAAAATGGCTTAGACATGTCTCCTCGACCCATGTTTGGATTTCAACGGCGCACTAGCGGGGGTCGGGTGGAACGGTAATCGGTATTAATCAATTCTTGTTTGAAAAGCTTGAGAACTCCATTGAAGATGAATGCCATCGATGGATTGCTGTTTCTTTTGGTGCTCCTTTTTGTTTTACTTTAGTTTCTCTGCATGCCCCTAATGGGGAGTTAGAGAGACTAAACACTTGGGCCTCCTTGGACTCGCTCCCCCACAACATGCTTATTTGTGGTGACTTCAACATGGTGGAGGACCCTATGGACAGATGGATGGGCAAGGGTAGGGTCATCGATAGTCGGGAGAAAGAAACGTGGGACAAAACCAAACTACACTTGGATTTGGTCGAATTCAAAGACTCGAATGGCTTTTCTTGGTCAAATCTCCAAGCGGGCGAGGACCTGAGGAAAGCTAGACTTGATAGATGCTACATCTCTCAGAGTTTTACTCATCAATGGGGCCACCCTTCCCTCTCGCAACGCACCGACCTCACCATCTCTGATCACTACCTGATCGTTATCACTTTCCAACCTTCCACCAAGATCCGTAAGGCTCCTTGGTTCCACGCTAGTGCGACCTCCTTCTCTCTCCCCTCCGTCCATCAAGAAATTGCTGATGTGTGGAAGGAGGCGTTCGCCTCCGGCTTGTCCCCAGCCAAGTGCTGGAGAAGTGCGGTCAATAAGTCACGACAGATCATGATTAGATCCACAAAGATGCTCGAGACTGTGCGGCAGGCTCGTAGAGAAGCTCTATATCACAGACTCTAGAGGCTCGAGGAGGATGTGAACAAAGGAAAATCTCAAGCCTAGAAAGGTCTTCAAAAAATCAGAGCGCTGTTGAGATACAAGAAAGAAATGCAAAGGAAAAATTTGGAAATTTTCTTCAAAGGAGTGGTGGCTAGCAAAGCCAACAAACCCACCAAAGAGATGTGCCGTATCCTTAAAAGGAAACATAATAGAGAATCGATCCCCTTATTGCTTGACTTTCTGCAATACGGAAGAAGATAATTTTGGGATCATTGAAGGGCACTTCACGAGACTCCAAGGGACCTCAAACCCCCTCTCCCACCATAGAAGGGACTGTATGGCAGCCATATCTAGGGTTTCCCCTCACAGGATACCACTCAACCTTCACTCCCTGCTACATGCCCCTATCTCTGAAGCAAAAATCATTGAGGTCATTGATGCCCTCCCTTATGGTAAAAGCTCGGGACCCAACGGGCTCACTAATGAGTTCTTTGAATCTTTCAAGTTGGTGCTTGCCACCCCTCTTCATCTGGTTTGGCAAAAGGCGCTCAAGCTTGGCGCGTTGCCTTCTTGTCTCAACAATGGCATTATCAAGTTAATACACAAAAAAGGGGAAAAGAACAGAATAGAGAACTGGCGTCCTATTACGATGCTCCAAACAGGATACAAGATCATCACCAAAGTCATTGCCAATAGAATCTCTTGCCACTTGAGAGCGTGGTTAAGCGAGGACCAAAAAGGTTTCATCAAAGGCATGTCAATTTTGGAAACCATTACAGATATCTGGGAAGGTCTTGAATTTGCAAATGAGTCTAAACAAGACATGGTCTTCCTCAAGATCGACTTTGATAAAGCCTACCACAGGCTGGAATGGGACTATATTTTGTAGTCGCTCCAAGATCTTGGATGTAGTCAGAAATTCATCAAGATGATCACGACCCTTCTCGGAAAACTCGACCCAAATTAACATTAACGACAAACTTTCAAAGGTGATCTAACTTAGAAGATCTATCAGACAAGGGTGCCCATTGGCTCCCCTTCTCTTTGCCATTGCCACGGAAGGACATAGCAGGATGGTGGAGCATCAGGTGGAAACTAGTAATATCAAAGGCCTCTGTTTGCCTCATAGTCAGATCACCATGAGACTTTTTGAAATGATTGACTATTAGGTTAACCTCAACAAGAAGTGGTGCCTGTCATGGGGGCGGCTTTGGTGGGACATGAAGTTCATGGCTATCTGGCACCCCCTCATAGAAATCAAAAAGTATGTCCTCTTATAACAAATTATTCATCATGGAATCGGGACCAACCTTAAGGCTAGCAAATTTTGTGGGATTCCTCCCTGGTGCAAACGCTGCTATCGGTCTATCGAAGACGTTTCACACATCTTCTTTACCAGCCCTAAATCCAACAGACTCTGACAGACGGTTGGAAAGAAAATTAGACTTCAGAAACATCTCCGTTGGAAGCAAGCCCTGGTGGGAGAAGCGATCGGCTGCTCAGCGACTCTCTAAAACACCACCAGAGGGGAGGTCCTTGGAAAATCTGGCGAGAAAGATGTGCTTTCAACTTCAGTGACTCCCTCAAAGAGTGGTCAATTGAGAAATCATTGTTCCTCCTTTGCAAAAGGATTGTTAACTGTAAGAAATCCCCCCCCCCCTTCAGGCATCATCAAGTACTCCTTTTGATCAATAACAAGCTTAAACCCAAGTGGGCCCCTCGTGAGGGAGATGAGAGGGTGATTAAACTTCTTTGTAATGCCATCTAAGCTCTGTAAAAGCTTCCCCTGTTTTGTGGGATTTGGGGGGTCCCGTGGGCACTAGTTCCCTTCTCTTGTACTTTTATTTATTTAATTCAAGTCCGAGAGAGTAGGCTAATGCCGAACTTCCTTTACATTATAAAAAAATAAGTAGTATTGTCGGCACTTCAATAATGTTTCTCCACACTGCAATATTTCTTCTCCTATGCTCAAATCTCCTTGTGGTCCCACCGGGCATGCCCAATTTTGTTGGGGGATTCTCATGCAGAGAGGGATTTGCGTGTTTGTAGGAGAAGGAATAAAGATAAGAAGAAAGATACAGACATTGGAAGCTTTTGTAGATCGATTATAAGGGGAAAAGTACAATGGTGATGTTCAATACAATCCAATGCTCTCTATGCAAAATACCAGAGAGTGCAGAATCACAAGTACAAAATACCCAAAGTTCTTGTTGTTGCCGACCTTCTCTGCACCAAACCTCCACCTTCTCCAAGCTTGCACTTGTGCATACCTTGCACTCAAACTTCCAATAGGGGGAGGGATGGACACCTTCTGTTAGTGTCTGCACAGCTTCAATGGGACCTTCGGCCTTTGGTTGTATGGCTTAGCACTTCTCTACACACTTCTAAGTCAATCTTCATGCACACCTTGCACTTCAGTTCTCTACGTCGCACACACTCTGTATGCCTCTCGCACTTCTCTCTTATTCTAGACTATGCTCACCTTGCTTAGTCTTCAAGAATAATGTCTTGCTTTGATTTGAATGTCGGTTCATGTACGCTCCTAATTGATAGAGTATCTTGGTGCTCACTTTGATGTCCCAAGATTGTCTCCTAAAGTGGGCAGCCAATGACTCCTTGTTTTGTCCTATAGTGATTTTAGACTAAAACAAAAAATTTAATTGGGGGGCCATGCTTTCACTTCTACGTATGCTGTCGCTTCACATACCTTCACATTTTGCCTTTTAATTCTTCAAATGTGCACCTAAGAGAGGCTTCACCTGAAGCTTCCAAATACTTTTAAAAACACTTTGAACCTTAGAGAATTACAGAAATACCTCTAGACCTTGCAACCAACTTTCAGCAATTTTACCCTTTGTGAACAATTAACTGTCCACTACCTGTGCACCTTGACACTGGACTTTGAACGCTTTGACTTCACCCATGTTGACCTTTGACCTTGAACATGTTGACTTTGATTGGTTTGAATTTGACCTTTTGACTTTGACTATAGTTGACTTTGACTACTATTGACTTTGACCAATATGACTTTAATGGGCTCAACAGTTGCCCACCACCTAATGGGCTCTCCATCCCGGAGAGCTACAGCCAATGAAGTAGTACTGCCAGCACTTGAGTAATGTTTCTCCACACTGCAATATTTCTTCTCCTATGCTCAAATCTCCTTGTGGTTCCACCATGCATGTCAAATTTTGTTGGTGGATTCTTGTGCAGAGAGGGATTTGAGTGTTTGTAGTAGAAGGGAGAAAGATAAGAAGAAATATATAGATGTCGAAAGCTTCTGTACATCGATTATAAGGGGAAAAGTACAATGGTGATGTTCAATACAATCGAATGCTGTCTGTGCAAAATACCAAAGAGTGCACAATCCCAAGTACAAAATACCCAAAGTTCTTGTTGCGATCGACCTTCTCTGCACCAGATCTCCACCTTCTCCAAGCTTGCACTTATGCATACCTTGCACTCAAGCTTCCAATAGGGGGAGGGATGGACACCTTCTATCCGTGTGCGCACAACTTCAATGGGACCTTGGGCCTTTGGTTGTATGGCTTGGCACTTCTTTGCACACTTCTAAGTCAATCTTAATGCACACCTTGCACTTCACTTCTCTGTGTTGCACACACTCTCTATGCCTCTTGCACTTCTCTCTTAGTCTTGAATATGTGCACCTTGCTTAGTGTTCAAGAATAATGCCTTGCCTTGATTTGAGTGTCAATTCTTGAGGTGTCCATCCATCTTTACCAATAGTGGTATCTTAGCAATTTGAGGTAAAATGGGAGATGGTTTCCCTTCTTTTATTGATAAATTGGACAAGGAAAATTACCAAGCATGGTCCTTGAGGATGAAGACATACTTACAATGAAGGAGTCTCTATGGATACATATCAGGAGATGAGGAGCTGCCCATTTTTAGAAGCAAAGGACAACCTACAAGAGAAGAGCATGAAAGGCTCAACTCATGGTGTACCAAAGATGCATTAGCAAGGTCATATTTTCTTAACTCTATCTCTTACTTCCTTCTTCCACATATTAGGAACTGTAAAACATCCCAAGAGACTTGGGATACATTTTCTTCATACTTTTCTTCCAACACAAGAGCTAGAAAGAATCAATTATGGATTGAATTTAGCACTCAAAGGAAGCAACCCAAGCAAAACATTTCAAAGTATATGACCGAAGTCAAAGATGTGGCTGACCAATTGCCAAGCATAGGAGAGGAGATTGAAGAGGAGAAAATAGTGAGACAAGTGATCGATGGCATCAAGGTAGATAACAAATGGGAAAGCTTCACAACTACCATGGACTTGTACATGGACATGCAGATTCCAGATCTTACCACACTCATGGGGCAAATGTTTACCCATGAAGCCGAGCTCAACAAAAATGGAGAACCATCGAGGTAAGAACTTTTCTGCCCTATACACAGATAAAGGCAATTCTAAAGAGAAAGGGAAAAGCAAAAAGATTGAAGATCAAGGTACTACTTCTCAAGCTAACTATGCAAGGAGGTAGGAACTCAAGAGGTAGGGGTAGAGGAGGTAAGCAAGGTAGGGGGAGACCTTTCAACTCTTCCTCATGCAACATATGTGGATTGTCTAATCACACTACAAATGAGTGCTATAGGAACTATAAGAATGAGAGAGGAAGAGGATATCAAAGAGATGGCTACTCACAATCAAGAGGAAGATTCAATCATACTCAAAACTACGACAACAACTACAACAACAATTACAACAATAACTACCAAGGAGGCCACAAATCAAGAAAAGACGACAAAAATTACACAAAGGATCAAGAGGAATCCCTTTTGATTATGAACATGACTTCAAAGCAAGGTATGAATGATGAACACCTCATCTTTATTGACTCAGGATGTTCAAACCATGTGGCAGGAAATGTAGCTCTTCTCTCTGACCTTGAGGAACATAAGGGAAAGCACCAAGTACAAACATGTGATGACACCAAGCATTCAATGGTCAAGATAGGGAATGTTAAAACCTCTAATGGAAAAAGTAATCTGTTGTGCAAGGTTCTATATGTACCTACAATCACCAAGAATTTGATGAGTGTTGGGCAGATTGTGGAAAAGGGTTTGTAGGTTGAGTTCAACAAATATGGAGCATTTGTGGAGTATCCCCAACATGGATTCAAGAGAATTTCCAAGGGAGAAAAGACAAGTAGATTATTTACATTTGAACTTAAAGACACAAGGATATTGCACTTTATAATTACAAGGAGCAGTCCTAGAGTGTTCACACACATCACTACCTAAATGTATCAACAACAAGCAAGGGGCCTTTTTGCCGGAGTTTATGACTTCACCAAACTAAGTGGGAAGCTTGTGAAATACATAAAATGCAAGAAACAAAGGTGGGATGGTGCTTATATAAAGTTTTTTGTTTACATACAGTCTAGCTAACCACCCACCAATCACTGTAGGTACACTTTTTGGTGGGCGATGGATGAGATTTGAATTTGATTGAATTTGGTGGAGCTTCTAACTAAATTCCACGACTTTGGGTCCTCATTTTTTATTGTCCCCCTTTCAAAATTCATGGATGCATCCTTTTGGATGATTGAGTCTTGATTTTCAACAACACTTACATAACAAAGCCCCTTTTTTGAACTAAGTAAGATATATGTTGGGTTCAAATTCTTTCCAATGTTTGGAAGTGCAAATTTCACACACTAAACAAGAAGGATTATTTTTAATGTATGCTTGATCATTTAACATGCATTAGCCCTATTGCATTGTATAATTCCAAGCTTTACGATACATTGCATATAGGAAGAACTGTTTAAGGTCATCAAAAGAGAACAAGAAGAATTTAAAATGTTATAGAGCTTACTTGAATTGAAATCCCTACTCCATCATAGGTGTAAAACTTATAATAAAAAACAAGAATTTAATTAAAAGATCACTAGCACTATTGACACTCAAGGTCAAGCACAAGGCACAAGAACGTGTCAAAGAAGTGGATACACAAGAAGAGGGAGCATATATGGAGCTCCAAGAAGTATATGTCAAATTTTGAGAAGAAATCCCAATAAAAACAGTGATTTTGATCACTAAAAACCATTGTAAATATCATTTCACATTTTTGGAACTCCATTTTGTTCAAGCCTAGGAGTCCTTGAGCTTGAGGAGTATTAGAAGCATCTATCTACAACGTTTTATAATTTTTAGATTCAGTTGGAGCCCTCTAATGAGCCTTGGAACCTAATTTTTAACTAGGACGGACACTACGTCAGAACAGGGCCAAAACTGGTCAAAAAACTATAAGAAGAGCTACAACGCTCATTTTTGAGATAGCTAGTTGGAGAGTGAACTTATTATTGAGTGTTCTAAACTTTCTTTGAGCTTGCTAATAGAAGCTTCCATTGTTCCTATCTTTGTTATCTTGCCTTGTGTGTGTGTGTGTGTGTGTGTGTGTGCATGTATGTGCTTGTCACTCACATTTGTCCACCACAATTGCTTATGATATACATATCCTCCTCACATCTCTACGGATTGACAAGTAAAGGAGGTGGTACTCATGCTTGAGCTACACAAAATTTTGGTACCTTTGCCTAGGAGTGTTGCTCGAGGACGAGCGTTGTGATGGTAAGATCATAGATTTGCAATGTTGGAAGGTAAAAAATAGTCATTTTTTGTTTTCTATTTTTCCATCTTCATCTTCATCATCAACATCATCACCATCTTCTCCCACCTTCATGTGCACAGAAATATTTCATTTTTTGGTCATATAAGCACTATTTTCACCTTATTTTTCATTCATGGCTATGCGAGAGAGAAAGAAAGGTAAACTGTTTGTGTTTGTGAGTGTCTGAGCTTTCCATGACCTTCTACACAACGTGGAGGCCTTAGTGCTTAATTTTGAAGTGCAAAAAATCATGACTTTTTGGAATTTCAAATTTTTTTGAATTTCACGATTCTTTGGTTCCTACCTAGAATCACTCAAAAAATATGCGAATTTTTGCAAAGGAAATTTTGAGAAAATCACGATTCTTTGGCTCTCTAAGTTTGAGAAAATCACCATTCTTAACCCCCTTAGTCAATTCTTAGCTTAGTCTAAATACAACTAGTAATATTGATTAAGTAAGGTGACAATAAGCACAACATAGGTCCAAGAAAACACTAATTTCTCAGCTTCAAGCTAAGATTATACAAGAGAAACCTATACAAGAATAAGTAACTAATTTAAAAGAATATTGCCATGCAATTGTACTTGGGAAAATAGGGATTAATAGAAAAAGCTTATGAACTATAGATCAGGTAGACACCTAGGCCAGGATAGACAAAGCATCAAATCCTTTGAAGCTAGTGTCAATCACATAGCTAGGTCATGGGTGTAACAACTTATTGATTATCCCTATGTACTAAGCTCAGAAACAAGTGATTTATAAATGTCATTTAGCTTGAAGAGACCTGCAGGTAGCTCAAGCACTGCCTATTTACAAACACCCGAAGGTCCCTATAATAAGACACAATTGGAGTATATTAGGACCAACCGATTAGGTGCGCACATCTATGAGGATGATCTGAGGCAATCCATTGTCCAACTCAAAAATCCAAATCAACCCTTCAAACTTGAACACATAGTGATCAAATTCAAAGATGGTTCTTATATTGACAAGCAAAGAACCATGTACATGGTTATGAGCTTATAGACAGGATAAATGAGTTTGGAAATATCATTCCCAATAATGAGATAGGAGACCTAGAACAAGGAGACCTACGACAAGAACCCAACACTACTTGAGGCAAATCGGTCTTAACCATAATACTCACACCAGAATGGATTCCCCAAGATAACAAAAACGTAGAATTGTTTTGAAATAGGGTACATCTGAAGCTTTTTGTAGGTTTACAACTCATCAACCTACCAGAGTAGGAAATGTGATTATAAGAAAGCATGGGAGGAATGCATACACTTGGCAAGGCGAATTGATTTTCCCTCCACCAAGATCTAATGCTTCCCAAGGCCTCCAAGGAGCAGGATCATCCCACGCTCATGAAAATGAGAGGGAAAGAGATAGACCTGAGGTAAGCTTTGCACATACGGTAGGCAGAGATAGATCAAGATTTGAAAGTGAAAGACCTGAAAGAGAGAGAGACATACAACACATAGGCATCAAAGAGATGAACATGACTTTCCATTGCCTAGACCTTGAGAGTACCCAAGAACCCTTAGACCCTCTGAAGTGGTCAAGACAATGAAAAACTACTTTGATGGTTCAGGAGATCGTTATGATCATGTGGCCGAGTTCAAACAAATATTAAGAGCTAAACAGGTCGATGACTTGTTCACCCAGTATAGGTCAATTGCTAGAATCATTCATCGTAGAATTTTCCAAGAGTGGCATTAGGCATAACACATCATCCTTGATCCATAGCTTCAAGCAGACACCGTAAGAAACAGTTAGGCTAGCGGGACACAGATTTAAACAATACGTGGAAAGATGTCTCACACTTGAACTACCTACACAAGCAAAACAAGTTTCCTTGTTTTTAGGTGGACTTCTAAGCAAGAAACTCAGGTCATATGTATATCTCAAGGAACCAACCACACTAGATCAATGCTTGAGGATGTGCATTGACATAGAAGATAACTTGGGTGAGGAGTTAGAATTGTCGAAACTCTATAAGGATTCTGAAACATCTACTAGTCACACTTCCAAACCGTCCACTGAGATAGATGAGCTAGCTGAGTAGGTTGCCAAGAAGCTAGGAGTTCAAAATAGACAAACAACCAGGTTCACCTTATTGAAGCGATGTTATACTTGCGGAGGCGACCACATGGCCAATGTATGCCTAATGCAAAATCAGAACATGAGAGAAATGAAAGCTCCATATTGCACTATTGAGAGGAAATACACAAACCAATGCCTCAAGATTGTCCATAAAATAGGTAGGCTATCAAACAAACTTATCAGCAACCTTATCAACAAGGTAGGTATCAGAACCAATGTCGATAGTTGTATTATAGGCCACAACAACAATATCAACATCAATACCAACAACAATATTCGGCACCATATAAGCCAGAATCGGTCTAAGAAAAACAACTACCACCTTCGACTAATGTGATCCCACTTAAGAATGCAATGCTAGAAGAAAACCATAATAGAGAATTAGTGCTAATGACCCCTTTGGTCTCAGAAAATGACCCTCTTGCTCAGAGTTCTTGTTGGAGAAACAATCACTAATTGGACATATATTTGAAGGTCAAAGCATTAGAAGAAAACCACATGCCTATGTGAAGGGACAAATTCACAAGTGTATTATATTTGTAAAGTTAGTTCACTTTAGTTCTAGAAGTTTTTTTTCACGAGAATGAGAAAATCTATATAAGTTAGTTTGTATCAACTGACGCGATTAGAGAGAAGAAGTGGAAGAGAGTGATAGAATCTGAGAAGGAGTTCATTTTGTATGATTGAGTATAGTCGGGCTTCTCTGAGTGAGAAAGCATGTGTAAAACTTCTGAGTTTTTCATAGCTATGAGAAGAAATAGTTAAAGTTTTGTGTATGAGACTCTCTCCATCATCTCTATGCTTGTCTACTGTGAAATGATTTCAAAAGTTCAAGTTTTCCAAGAAACTCGATGCCTAGCATCGAGTTTGTGCTTATAAGTCTGTATTTTATTCTATGAGTTCTAACTCCTGCTAAATCTTCTTAAAAACATGAGGTTTGTGGAGTAACTCGATGCCTGGCATCGAGTTTCAACATAAAGTCGAGGCCTAGCATCGACTTCCCACATAAAAGTGATCTTGATCATATGTGTGTTAAACTTGCCTATTTTAGGAATGAAAAAGTGGCTGAAAAAGCTAAAAGTCAATGCCTGGCATCGACTTTTGGTTGCAAGTCGATGCTAGGCATCGAATTTTCATTTTTAGACAGTGATCTTTACTAAAACAGGAAAAATTTCCACTTTTGGAAGTCATATAGGGTGATCTTGTGAAGGCCATAACTTGAGTTCTAGAGATCTGTTTCTTGCGAATGTTAGCTGGTTGGAAAGCTCTACTCTTCTAGTTTCATTCACAAAAAAATCGTGGAGAAATAGTATTTGATCTAAGAGAAATTAGCAAAATTTTGAAGGTATGTCATTTTAGTGACTGGAAAAATCTGAAGAAGTAAAGTTCTTGGTTTTGGCTATCATTTCTCAAAGTTTTGAGTGGCAATGAGTTAATGGTGACCATAGAGGTGTTCTAGTGTCACATTAATTCATTTCTTGTGGTCTTTTACACATCAACAAGTGGTATCAGAGCAAAAATATCCTAAAGAGCTGAAGGCGGCAAAGGTACGAGAAGTTTTGGAAAGTTTTCCATTAAAGTTTGAAAGGTGAAGCATTTGAAGACACAAGAAATCTAAAGTTTACTTAAAAAGTATCTTCATACACAAAGAACTCCAAAAGGTATTATCCTTTATCCTTTAAGCTCACAGGTTGTAACAGAAGGAAAGGAGTATGGCAAATCATATCTCTATTGACAAACTGGACAGATACAATTATCCTCCATGGGTAATGAGAATGGAAGCCTTACTTATGAGTAAGGATCTCATGGTATATGTAACAGGGGAAGAAGAGAAGCCAGTATTTGAAGATGAAAGCCGACCAAAGAAAGAAGAACTTGATGCTTTAAAGCATTGGCAGAAGAAGGATGCAAGTGCAAAAGCCTACATCTATAATACAATCTCTGATCATTTGCTACCACACATCAGAGGATTGGAATCATCTGAAGATAGGAGTATCATTTCCAAAGCACTACTAAAGCACGGAAAGCAAGTCTATGGTCAGAGTTTACAACATTTAAGAAGAAGCCAAGTCAAAGTATTAGTGATTATGTCACTAAGATGAAGGATCTAGCAGATAGTCTTCGATCCATAGATGAAGATATTGAGGATCACAAGTTGATTGCTCAATTACTGACAGGTTTGAGAGGGGATGAAAGGTGGAAACCTTTTGTATTATCAACAGAACTTTCATTAAATCGTTCTGTTCCAGATTTGAACCAGTTGCTTGGTTTGATGCTCACATTTGAGCAAGACTTGAAAGGAAATGGAGATAAAGGACAAAGTTCTGCAATGTACATGAAGAACAAGAAGAAAGGAGACAAAGGAAAAGCAAAGGATGAAGAAGAGTCAACTTCTCAAGTTTATTATGCAAGAGGTAAAGGCACTGGTAGAGGAAGAGCAAGAGGTTTTGGAAGAGGAAGAGGTAATCAGAATAACAACAAGAAGGCTCGCTGGATCTGTGTATTGAGTAATCATTTGGCTTATGACTATTGGCACAATAAACAAGGATCAAACCTAAATCAAAACAACAATAGCAGAGGCTGAGGTGTAAGATATCAAAGTAATTTTCAAAGAGGTAGACAAAATCAAAGAGGAGGCTATGGTAGAGGTGGAGGAAGAAGTTGGGGACAAAATCAATCCTACAACACCACCTACTACAACTATGCAACTGACACACAGAATGAAAGTCATACATCATTGATGATGAACTCAATCAGCACATCAGACAAAGAAGATCTAAAGGTATTTTACATTGACTCTGGATGTTCTAGTCATTTGTCAGGAAACATAGAATTGATGTCAGAATTGGAAAAAGGTATTTCTAGTCATACAGTTCAAACAGGTGATAAAACAAGACATAGTGTACATTCAATTGGAAAAGTGAAATGCAAGAGTGGAGCAGATTTGCTAACCAATGTCTTGTATGTTCCTACAATACCTAAAAACTTGATTAGTGTGGGAGAGATAGTTGAAAAAGTTTTTCAAGTCAAGTTTACAAATGAAGGAGTATTTGTTGAAGATCTAGAGAATGGATATAATCAGATTGTCTCTGGTAAGAAAGAAGGTAGAATCTTTACTTTAAGAGTACAAGGGAGCATTGGTCAAGCTTTGCTCACACATGGTGAAGGAGTGATTACAAAACTTGATCTCTGGCATAAGAGATTAGGTCACTTCAATGAAAGAGGAATTAAAGCTATGGTTGCTAATCAGTCTGTACTAGGACTACCAAATGTGTAGAGTCAACATATGGTTTATAAATGTGAAGCATGTCAAATGGGAAAAGCACACATGTTACCATTTCAAAAGAAAGGATTCAAACATGATGGATTACTAGAGCTCATTCATACAGATGTATGGGGACCAACAAAAGAAGGATCTATCAGTGGCTCAAGGTATTATGTTCTTTTTATTGATGATGCTACAAGATGGATAACATTATATGTTTTGAAGGAAAGATCAGAAGTGCTTGGAGCTTATAAGCATTTTCATGCATATGCAGAGAGAGTCACAGGTCAAAAGCTTAAAAGACTGAGGTCTGATGGAGGGGGAGAATACTTCTCCCAAGAGTTCAATGATTATCTTTGGAATGCAAGTATTAAGAGATAAATAACCTGCAGGTATACACCACAACAAAATGGTGTAGCAGAAAGAAGAAATAGGACTTTGGTTGAGTTTGCTCGAGCTATGCTAAAGGAGAAGAATTGTCCAAATTATCTTTGGGCTGAGGTTGTAAATATAGCTACATATCTTGTGAATAGATTACCATGTGCAGCTCTAAATGGAATGACTCCATATGAAGCTTGGTGGGGTAAGAAACCAACACTAGATCGCTGTAGAGTGTTTGGATCAATTGCATATGCTTATGTGCCATCACAACTTAGACATAAACTTGAACCAAAGGCAGAAAAATATGTGTTCATTGGTTATGATGAAAATCAGATGGGTTATAGATTGTGGAGTCCTCTAACCAGACAATTTATTGTTTCTAGAGATGTTACATTTGATGAACAGAGAAGTTGGTATGCAGATCAAAGTGTTACAGGTGAAGAATTTGAAGAAGAGGTAAGAAGATGTGAGAAAGGAAAATCAATTGTGCAGGTAAATGAAGAAGAAGGATATATGCAAGCAAGCACATCCAGAAGTGGATTAGCAAGAAGAAATAAAGAAGCTCCTATATTTGATGAAGAGGTGTATCCAGACACTTATGAAGAATGTGAACCAAGAAGGTCAAGCAGGACAAGAAGACAACCAGAAAGGTATACTTATGATACTTCTTACATAACTCAGAAGAACTATGCATATATGGTCAAAGATGATGAAGAACCTCAAAACTATGATGAAGCTAAAGGTAAGAAGCAATGGGAAGAAGCAATGAAGGAAGAATTCAATGCACTGGAGGAGAACAAGACATGGGAATTAAACTTGTTCCTAAACCAAATGGTAAGAAAGTAATTGGAAATAAACGGATTTATAAAGTGAAGAAGCTTGTAGATGGAAGTATAGCCAGATACAAAGCTAGATTGGTGGTGAAAGGCTATGCCCAAACATATGGCATAGATTATGATGAGACATTCAGTCCTGTAGCTAAGATGTCAACTATAAGGACAATCATTGCTATTGCAGCTTCAAAAGGATGGACCCTAAGTCAATTGGATATAAAGAATGCATTCTTGAATGGATACATATCAGATGAGGTATACATGGAACAACCTCAAGGGTTTATAGATTCCAGGTATCCAAATTTTGTTTGCAGGCTAAGAAGAGCATTGTATGGATTGAAACAAGCTCCAAGAGCATGGAACTATAGACTGGTGAAGTATCTTAATGATCTTGGATATCAAAGTTCAAAAGCAATCCAAGTCACTCATCAAAAGAATAGAGGAAGGTACAATCTACATTTGCATTTATGTAGATGACATTATAATCACAGGTACTTCAGATGAAGGAATCAAGGAGGTAAAGAGATTACTTGAGAAAGAGTTCAAGATCAGTGACCTAGGAAAGTTATCATACTTTCTTGGAATGGAAGTCACTCATACAGATCATGTCATATATGTATCACAAGAAAGGTATCTTCTGAATCTATTGAAGAAGTTTGATATGGAAATTTGCAGAGAAGCTTAAACACCACTTGAAGTTAATCACAAGCTTAGTAAATATGATGGTGCAGAATACCAAGATATGATGAAGTATCAATCTCTTATGGGTAATTTTGATTTATGCTACAGTAACAAGACCTGATCTTGGTTATGCAGTGGGATTTTTGTCACAATTCATGAATTGTCCAAACGACCCACATTGGATTGCAGGTCAAAGAGTTCTCAGCTATATCAAAGGAACTATAAAGGAAGGATTATATTATCCTTTTACACCAGATTTTAAGTTGAGAGCCTACAGTGACTCAGAATGGGCAGGTAACCAGGATGACAGAAGATCAACTCATGGCTACATGATATACATTGGTGATAAGCTTGTAAGTTGGTGTTCAAAGAAACAACATACAGTAGCATTATCATCAACTGAAGCTGAGTACAAAGGACTTGTGGAAGCAACTAAGGAGGTCATATGGATGCAGACATTGTTCAGAAGCTTGGGCATTGATCAAGGTATACCTACAATACATGGAGATAATATGAGTTCACTTTATCTTGCAGCAAATCCAGTATTTCATGCCAGAACAAAACATATAGAGATACATTATCATTTCCTGAGAGAAAAGGTAATGGAGAAAGAAATTGAAGTGGAGTACATTTCTACAAAAGATCAGATAGCAGACATAATGACAAAGATCTTGGATGGTGTAAAGACCAGCAGATTCAAAAGCATGGCAAGAGTAAAAGAAAAGAAGATGATATGAAGAAACAGAGAATGTCAAATAGTGATTGAGGGGGAGCTGTTGGAGAAACAATCACTAATTGGACATATATTTGAAGGTCAAAGCATTAGAAGAAAACCACATGCCTATGTGAAGGGACAAATTCACAAGTGTATTATATTTGTAAAGTTAGTTCACTTTAGTTCTAGAAGTTTTTTTCACGAGAATGAGAAAATCTATAAAAGTTAGTTTGTATCAATTGACGCGATTAGAGAGAAGAAGTGGAAGAGAGTGATAGAATGTGAGAAGGAGTTCATTTTGTATGACTTAGTATAGTCGGGCTTCTCTGAGTGAGAAAGCATCTCTAAAACTTCTGAGTTTTCATAGCTATGAGAAGAAATAGTTAAAGTTTTGTGTATGAGACTCTCTCCATCATCTCCATGCCTGTCTATTGTGAAATGATTTCAAAAGTTCAAGTTTTCCAAGCAACTTCATGCCTGGCATCGAGTTTGTGCTGATAAGTCTGTATTTTATCCTTTGAGTTCTAACTCCTGCTAAATCTTCTTAAAAACATGAGGTTTGTGGAGCAACTCAATGCCTGGTATCGAGTTTCAGCATAAAGTCGATGCCTGTCATCGACTTCCCACATAAAAGTGGTCTTGATCATATGTGTGTTAAATGCGCCTATTTAAGGAATGAAAAAGTGGCTAAAAAAGCTGAAAGTCAATGCCTAGCATTGACTTTTGGTTGCAAGTCGATGCTAGGCATCAAATTTTCATTTTTAGACAGTGATCTTTACTAAAACAGGCAAAATTTCCACTTTTGGTAGTCATACAGGGTGATCTTGTGAAGGCCATAACTTGAGTTTTAGAGATCTGTTTCATTCTGAATGATAGCTTGTTGGAAAGCTCTACTCTTCTAGTTTCATCCACCAAAAGATCTTGGAGAAATAGTATTTGAGCTAAGAGAAATTAGCAAAATACTGAAGGTATGTCATTTTAGTGACTGGAAAAATTTGAAGAAGTAAAGTTCTTGGTTTTGGCTATCATTTCTCAAAGTTTTGAGTGGCAATGAGTTAATGGTGACCATAGAGGTGTTCTAGTGTCACATTGATTCATTTCTTGTGGTGTTTTACACATCAACAGTTTTGACTACACCCATAAAGATGGTCCACAAGCTTATTAGAGAGAGTCATCTACACATAGTGAGACTTATCCATCATTCAATATGAGGCACTACCTATGGAACCGAATCGGGAGCCAGAATAATATAATATCATGTATACCAATCATAACCTCAAGCCCCAATTAAAACAAATGAGACCAAAAGCCCCTATAGGACCATGTTTTAGATGTTAGTGCAATCATTTCATTCGTGAATGTCCCCATCCATTGGCTCAGGGACAAGTGTTGGAAATCAATGTCAAGCACAAGCATGGAAGCACAAGAAGAGGGAGCAATTAGATAGCTCTAAGAAGTGTAAACCAAATTTTCAAAAGAATCCCCTACAAAAACAGTGATTCTTTATCACTAAAAACCATTGTAAATATCATTTTTACCTTTTTGTAACTCCATTTTGTTCAAGCCAAGGAGTCCTTGAGCTTGAGGAGTATTAGAAGTATCATCTTGCCAATTTTCATAATTTTTAGACTCCGTTGAGTCCTCAAACAAGCCCTAGAACCTAATTTTTAACTAGGTTGGACGCTAGGTATGGATAGGATCAAAACTACTCAAAAAACTATAAAAAGAGCTAAAGAGCTCATTTTTGGGGTTATCTTGTTAGAGAATAGAGCTTTTGTAAGACATTTCCTTTGTAATCAAAGTCCTTCCATTGTTCCTCTCTTTGATCTTGCCTTGTGCGCGTGTGTGTATGTGTGTGCATGTTTGTGTGCTTTCACTCATGCACTTGTGCCTTCACTTGCTCTTTTCTGATTTTGTTCTTCATCTTCATCATCGTCATCATCACCATCTTCATCCATCTTCTTTTACATAGCAATTTCTTGTTTTATAGTGCATTTTCACCAATTTCATACCATTTTTCATGCATTATTGTGCGAAGAGTTAGGAAGTGCAAGGGAGAGCAAGCGCCTATGTTTTTTCATAATTTTTTGCACATATGGAGCTCCCATTGCTCGGCACTCAAAAATTTGAATTTCCCGCCAAAAAACAGGATTCTAACTAAAAATCGTGATTTTCATAAAATTCAAAATTTTTCAAAAAAAATCCAATCTTCTATTTCCTACCTAAAAGCTTTCTGAAGAAGAATATGATTCTGAGGTCGTTCTTAGAATCACGATTCTCTAGTTGTGCTCAAAATCACGATTCTCTATGTTTCTCAAAAACATGATTCTCTGGTCATTCTAATAAGAGTGATTTTTTGACGATTCTCAAAAACACAATTCTGAGGTAAAATTGCGATTTTCAAGTAAAAACATGACTTTGAGAAAACACTATTTTCAGAGGGCTCAAAATCCCGATTTTCACAAATCACAATTTTTAGCCAAAAACACGATTTTGGGAAAAAAACGATTCCCTATTGGCTCCAAAATCGTGACTTTTCAACTTTCATCCAAAATCACGATTTTTAGAAAACACGATTTTCATTAAGGTACAAAATCGCGATTTTCACAAATCACGATTTTCAAGCCAAAAACATGATTTTGACAAAACACGATTTTCAGTCAAAATCGTGATTTTCTAATCACTCTCAAAATCGTGATTTTCAAAAAAACACCATTCTCACTCAAAATCGCGTTTTTCATGATTTTCATTCAAAATCCTAGTGTTGGGGATTACTCAAAATCGAGATTTTTATAAGTGCTCAACATCTCAATTTTCAGACCTCCAAAATCGCAATTTTCACACAAAATTGTGATTTTTCAAAAGGTCCTATTTGCCTCTTTTGACCCCCAAGAGCCTGATTTGACATAACTTTTTCATCAAAAGTCCATTTTTTTAGCTCTATAGTGCATTGGAATTTGAAGTTGACCCTCAAATGGGACTAGGAAACCAAGGGGGCTCCAAAGGATTTTGAGCAATAAAAAGGGGAATTTTGGGGCTAGAAGACAAAGCTTATGAACCTCAGATCTAGTAGACACCTAGGCAAGGATAGACAAAGCAATAGATCATCTGAGGCTAGTGTCAATCATACAGCTAAGTCTTGGGCACAACAACTAAGTGGTTATCCTTACGTACTAAGTTCAGACACGAGTGACTCAGAAATGTCTTTTAGCATGGTGAAACCTATAGGTGGCTCACGAAGCGCTTATTTACAAGCATGAGAAAGTCCATATAAGACACAATTGGAATATATTCAGACCAACCGATTAGGTGCTCACATCTATGAGGATGGCCTCAGACGATCAGTGGTCCAACTAAAAAATCCAGATCAACCCTTGGGACTTGAATATCGAGTAGTCAAGTTTGAAGAGGGTTCATACATTGATAAGGAAGGAACCATGTATGTGGTCACCAACTTACCAGATAGGACAGATGAGTTTGGAAACATGATTCTAGAGAATGAAATAGGAGACTAAGAGCAAGGAGATGTAGAACGAGAACCCAAGACTCCTAGAGGTAAGTCAGTTTTGACTAGAGTGATCACTCCAGATTGGATCCCTCAAGACAACGAAAGCATAGAACTATTTTTAAATAGAGAAACAGAGGAAGCCTTTTGGAGATTTAAGCCAGATCAACCTAGCTAATTGGGCATAGTCATCATCTAGGAGTTCAAGGATCCAGAGACACCAGGCAAAGTTGTCTACCTGGATAACACATCGGAGAAAATGTTCTTGGTATCAAAGCATGATAGACACGCATATACTTGGCAGGGTGAATTGATCTTTCCTCCACGACCGTCTAATATTTCCCACGGCCACCAAGGTGTAGGATCATCACAGGCTCATGAAGCACAACAAGAATGCACAAGAGAGAGGCCTGAAGTAAGATTTGCAAACACTAGGGGTAGAGACAAATCAAGACTTGAGGGGGAAAGACTTGACAAAGAGAGACATCGAGCACATAGGCATCAAAGAGATGAACATGATTTTCCATTGCCTGGACCCCGAGAGTACCCAAGAACCCTTAGACCCTCTCAAGTGTTCAAGACAATGAAAAACTACTTTGACGGTTCAGGAGATCCTTATGATCATGTGGCCGAGTTCAAACAAGTGTTAAGAGCTGAACAAATTGAGGATTTGTTCACCGAGTTCAAGGCATTTGGTTTGACTCTCAAGGGTATTGCCTTAGCTTGGTTTGAACCGTTGAACAACTGTAATTACAAAGCATAGGTCAACTGCTAGAAGAATTCATTGTAGAGGTCTCCAAGAGTGGCATAAGGCATAATACATCATCCTTGATCCACAGCTTCAAGTAGACACCCCAAGAAATAGTGCGACTTGCAGGAAGATGGTCCAAACATTACCTAGAAAGATGCCCTATGCCAGAATTACCCACACTAGCCAAACAAGTGGCTTTGTTTTTAGATGGCTTACTAAGCACAAAGTTGAGATCATATGTGTACTTGAAAAAGCCTAGATCCCTAGAAGAGTGTGTGCAAATGTTCATAGACATAGAAGATAGCTTGGGTGAGGAGTTAGAATTGTCCAAAATCTACAAGGATTCATATAGTTCTACTGGTCATACTCCTAGAGCCTCCACTAAGATAGATGAGATAGCTGAGCAAGTTGCCAAGAAGCTAGGAGTCCAAAATAGACAAACACCAAGATTCACCTCATTGAACCGTTGTTATACTTGCGGAGGGGACCACATGGCTAACGTATGCCCAATGCAAAACCCGAACATAAGAGAAAGGAATGCCCCATACTACACTATCGAAAGGAAGTACACAAACCATACGGCTCAAGATTGTCCCTACAATGGGCAAGCTATTAGACAAAATCATTAGCAACCTTACCAACAAGGTAGGTATCAAAACCAATACCAATAGCCATATTATAGACCACAACAGTAATATCAGGCACCATATAGGCCACAACCAGTCCTAGGAAACCAACCACCAACTCTTGCCACGGTGATTCTAGTTAAGTATGCAATGGCAGAGGAGAACCCTAATACAACATTGGTGCCAATGACCCCATTGGTACTAGAGAATGATCCTCATGCTCAGAGTTCTGACTACTCCTATGAAGATAGTCCACAAGGTTATTACATAGAGTCACCTGAGCATAGTGAGACTTATCCTTATCACTACGAGACACCACCTATGGGACACAATTGGGAGCCTGAATACTCAAATGTCATGTATGCAAATCCTAACCCTAGGACCCAATTGAGACAAATGAGACCACAAGCCCCTAGAGGACCATGTTTCACATGTCAAGGCGACCATTTCATTTGTGATTGTCCCCACCCACCATCTCCGGATCAAGGACATGCCATCACAATACAAGCTTTTTGTCTTGCATGTGGCAAAGACCATCTCCTTAGAGATTGTCCAAGAAACCCCTCTAGTGCGCCCAAGGTTACACCCATTAATGTGGTAGGGTTAGTGGTTGATTCAAGTTCGAGGATCTTGATGCTTATGGCTTGGAGGGAGGGACATCAACTCATCTCTTGGGGCATGGTTTCTTAGTGCTCATTGACTAGCCCATTTCGTAGTTACGACTACATGGTCAATAATACTATTTTGTTGGCTAGGGATGGGTGGGGTTCCTTCACTCAAGACTTGAGTATTCTTCTTCAAGGACCAACAATGACCTTTATTGGGCACTAATCAGTAGCCTTTCCATGTGGTTTGTTTGGAGGGCACAATGCCAGTGCATTTTTTTGAAGCATGTGATTCCTCCGTGGAAGATTATTCAAGACTTCTGGATTGAGCTGGTTCACACTCTCCAAGGGCACATGGACCATCTTAAAGATGATTGGATGGCTTGATTTGAAGGTCACTTTTCTTTCTTCAAATTTGGTAGAAATGCCCTTTCTTTACCTCTCAAGGTGATATTATTTGGTGGAACTATCGGCTGCTTGCTTTCCTTCTCCCATCCCTCCATCCCTCCCCTAGGATCTAGGCCTTCTCCTTCTTGTGGTGGGTGTGTGTGTGTGGAGTGTTTGTTTCCCCTTGTATATGATCTCTTTGAGCTTAGGTTGGGTATGTAGCCATATGGGCATATTGTCTCTTTAACTAATGGAAAGATGTTTTTTTTGGAAGAAAATGGTAGCTAAAACTCAAAAATATTCTTCAGTTTTATAATAAAATTACGTTGAAGAAGATTCAAATCGTTTCTAAAGGCTAGTGGATGTGGAAAAGTAAAACACCAACTAAAGAAATGTGCATAATACTAAACGAGAAACAAAGTAAACAAGTCATTCCATGCATGATTGACAAGAATGGTACCGAATGTACTATGGATGAGGAAAATTATCACATAATCATAAAGCAATTCATCCAGCTCCTTGGGGTTTTTACTCTACCCTCTTTGTGTAGGCAAGAGTGCATGGTCTACATCTGGAGCATCACATCTTAGAAGACTTTGCAAGATACTAAGAACTTTCTTGAAACTACCCTGACTAGCTAGGAAATCATTTGATGAAATTCACTCTCTATCAAAAGGTAAAAGCCTAGGTCTTGATGGCCTTACCAATACATTCTTCAAGTTTTTCAAGAATTTTTTGGTGGTTCCTCTGTTCAATTCGGTACGAGGCTATGAGCTTTGATGCTTTACTAAGTTTCTTGAATGAAGATGTTACCAAGATCATCCACAAGAATGATAGTAAAGCATGATTCAAAATTTTCATCCTATTGTCATGCTTCAAAGAGGCTACAAGGTCTATACCAAGAAACTCATGTGGATTAGAAATGAGCTTGCCAAGAGCATGGAGTATGCTCCTCAAGCTTCTAACAAAGTACAAATGGGGGAGAGGCCTTCCTTATATAGATTTGGGAAGGGCTCTCCAAAGTTCATCTCATGTGGGATAATTCTCGTTAAACGAGAATGAATACAACTGGTAGAAGCACATGGCAAGGTACCCAAATACAAAGGAATTACAATATAAAATGGAAATAAACTAGAAACGGAGTGCCTCTTAGATACAAAATGGAGATGCACTCATGCCGATACAAATGTAGATGATGTATGAGCAATCATGTCGTTAACACCCCCTCTGCAACTCCATTTTGGAGCGTCTGAATGCTATAGGGGTCCACCAAGTGCTGGAGTGGAACTAGAGGTAGAGCCTTCATGAAGATGTTTGCCAGGTTCTCCTGAGAGGTACACTACTCTAGAGTAATCTCCTGAGACATGAGCTTCTTGTGGATGAAGTGGTATTAGATCTCGATGTGCTTCATCCAAGCATGGAACACCAGATTCCTGGCGATGGTGAAGGCCGACTCGTTGTCTATGTAGATGCATGTCAGAATAACCTACAAAACACCAATGTTAGATAATAAACATCGAAGCTAGATGACCTCACATGCTACCAAGCTGGATGCTCAATACTTGGCCTCAGTGGGTGATAGAGCAACTATAGGCTGCTTCTTAGTTGACCAAGAGATAGGTCCTCATCCAAGCAAGAATATGTACCCAGAAGTAGAGCATTGAGGATCAGGATCACTAGCCCAATCAGAATATGAATATCCAACAAGTTCGATGCCCCCTCTCTACCAAAGACCCTGAGGTCCAGTGAGGGCAATGTATCAAAGTAGTCTCTGAGCAGCATCCCAATGAATCTAATGAGGCTGATGTGCAAAGTGACTGAGTATACCAACTGCATATGCAGTATCTGGTCTAGTGTTGGCTAGGTAAAGTAGAGAGCCAACAAGTTGTCTATACGTCTGCACATCTATAAGTGATGATCTATCCTTTAGTGCGAGCTTAATGCTAGGATCAAGTGGTGTAGAAACTAGACAACACTAGTCCATGTTATATCTAGAAAGTAGATCAGAGCAATACCTCTTCTGTGAGAGGAATATGCATTCTTAAGTTCCTTAAACTTCCATACCTAAGACGTAGTGAACTAGGCCAAGATCTATCATAGAATACTCAAGATGAACTTGTGTGATGATGAATTGGATGCATTCGTCATCTGAACCTATCAAGATCAAGTCATCTACATAGAGGATGATGAGGGAAATTAAGGACTCCTTTTGATAGATGTCGAGGTTAGCATCAGTAATGCACCATTGTGCACTATATTTAGAATACTCCCATATCCCTTTGCGAGTTCTTCTTCTTCTTCAGAGATATGGAAGAGGTTGAAGAGTTTCCAAAAGGGGAAAAATTGAGTGGAACAATTTTTTCAAAATTGAGCTCTTACCTTTGTGTTTGTCTCCTTGACAAGCTCACACCTTTCTAACCACTACTAAGGCTCAGAGTTACTGATGAAAAACTTCATTGCCTTCTCTTTGAAAGTTGCATCCATTTTTCTTTGCATCCCTTTACCTTGAGGTTCATTGCCTACGAGATGAACATCTTCATCATCGCTCCATATGCGAGGCATTTCTGGGTCTGACATGCATAGAAACTCAGTTATGAATACAAGAGACTCTTGTACAAGCCATCCCTCTGCCATGCTGCCCTTTAGATGTGCTCTCCATCAAACAAACCATTTTAATGTCTTCGCAAAGTGCTCTAAAAAGAAAATCCATCGACTATGGATATTTCTTGCTATTGCAACTTCATCTGCCACATGAATGAGTAAATGAAGCTGAATTGTGAGAATACTTGTGGGAAAGTATTTCTCTACCATACAAACACCCTCTATAGCATTGAATTTTGCACTCTCTATACTATCTCTATTTATCTCTTTAGAAGAGATCCATCGTACCAAGGAACTGATTTTATAAATGGTTGTTCACACATCCTCCAAAAGACAAACTTTTAAAGCTACAGGGAGCACAAATTGTAAATACTTGTGGCAATCATGAGAGTTGAGACCTCCAAGATTATCGTTTTGTGTGAAGGTAGTCTTTAGACACCTCGTGCACCTAGTAGGTGTTTGAAAATTTGAAATTATCTTCTTCACTTGTTGCTCTTCTATCCTGGGAAGCACCCAAGGAGCTCTTGGTAATGATACTATTTCGTTCGGCTTAGTAATTGCCCACAACCCTTGCATGTGACCTTGCTCTTCCAAGTCCTCCCTTTGTAGTGTGCTTTCTTTCTTTCCAATCAAAGTCTTCTAGAGAATCTCTCACACTTTTCTGAAAATATGCATCAAGTCCACCAAATGATTGATCAATAACTTTCTTCAATAAGGGACTTAATGAAAGATCAAAAACCATTTCATGCCAGCGACTCGCATTTCTGAATCCCATAGCTACTTCCAATCACTAGCTTTCATTTGGTGTTGCGCTTGTCAACCAATTTGTCCTTCACGTAAAACGTGTCCATGAGGAAAATATCTTTGATGTCCTTCATAGAGAGTTTTACGAAGTGCTTTGGAATAGCATGCTTTGAGTCATGGTCTGCATAGGGGACAAACATGGTAACCCGAAATCGATAAACCTAAAGATTCATCATAACCAAGCTAATCATGCATCCCCCACATAAGTATGCCTTCCACTCCCACGTCTCGTCTTCTTATAGGTTGAGACATGTCGTGCATAGTAATCCCATCCCATAAAGTATAGAGTTCTTCCATAAGTGGTGCAAGGTATACATCCATGTTTTTGACCTTATACTTACCTGGCACAATAAGAGCTAATAATAAGTGGCCCTTCTTTGTAGTCAGGGACGGTGGGATGTTATAATTGACCAAACATACAGGGCATGTGCTCCATGAAGAGCTATGTAAAACAAATGGATTTACTCCATCCATAGCTAGGCCTAGACGTATGTTTCGAGGCTCACTAGCAAAGTCTGGCCACTTACTATCTATGTGATTCCAAGCATGAGAGTCAAAAACCACTCGCATTACACTATCTTTAGTCGTGCTCTTTGCATGCCATGACATTAACTCAGCTATGGATTTACATCTAAACATGCTCTTAATTCTTGGAATGATAGGAATGTGGCTAAGAACATTTGTAGGGATTGCTTCATCTACAAGGTCTTCTCTAAACCTATTTGCTCCACACTTTGGACATATGAGGAGATGCTCATACTCATTCTGAAAGAGGATGCAATGATTGGGACAAACATGAATCTTAGCACAGACCATTCTAATGGATTATAAAAGTTTTTTTGCATCTCCAGGTGTTGGAGGGGTGTAATTGCCCTCTAGCAAAAATTGATCTTTAAGAAACATGCAATAAGCAATTAGAAGGATATTAGTAAATAAAGTTATTTTGATACAGCAATGAAAGTTTATTTCAAATCCACTTACCTATACAATTCAAAGACACTACTATCTGACCATCCGTAAATGGATTACACATTGAGCATCATGAGTGACACACGTAGTACACATATCTTTGCCGTAGTGTACAGAAATGAGCTAGTCTTCACATGTTCTCGTATTCTTTATCGGCTTTTGATCGTGGAAATTCTACTGTGTCCATGAAACTCATGACATCTTCTCCACCATCTTGATCTTCGTCCAACTCATTAAATGCTTCGAGCATTTCTTCCATGTGTTCATTTTGTGTAATGCTATCAGTACCTTGTACTTCTACCTCCCTTTTTGTTCTCTTCTATCTATGAGAGTTTACTGGTGCAACGTCGTTTGGGTCCATTTAATTATATATTTATATATTTATTTATCTATACTAATGACCTAAAAAAACCTAAAACCCTAATCCAAAAGACCTAGACCTAAAACATGTATATGTGTCTATGCATGTGTATATGTATGTATATATTTATAGCAGATGACAAGTGGGAGAGCTTCACAACTGCTATGGACTTGTACATGGACATGCAGATTCCAATTTACCACACTCATGGGGCAACTCTTTACCCATGAAGCCAAACTCAACAAAAATGGACATTCATCAAGAAGTAATCACTCTTCTGCTCTATATACAGATAAACGCAAGTCTAAAGAGAAAGGGAAAAGTAGAAAGATTGAGGATGAAGGTACAACCTCTCAAGCTAACTATTCAGGGAGAGGTAGAAACTCAAGAGGTAGGGGTAGAGGAGGTAAGCAAGGTAGGGGGAGATCTTTCAACTCTTCCCCATGTAATATTTGTGGTTTATCAAATCACACTACAAATGAGTGTTACAAAAACTTCAAGAATCAGGGAGGTAGAGGTTTCCAAAGAGGTGGCTACACATAATAAAGAGGAAGATTCAACCATCATCAAGGCTACAATAACAACTACAACACCAATTACAATAACAACTACCCAAGGGGCTACAAATCAAGGAAAGACTACAAAAACTACATAGAGGAACAAGAGGATTCCCTTCTGATTATGAATATGACTTCAAAGGAAGGTATGAATGATGACCATCTCTTCTACATTGACTCAAGATGTTCAAATCATGTGGCAAGCAATGTAGCTCTTCTCTATGACCTTGAGGAACCCAAGGGAAAGCATCAATTAAAAACACGTGATGACACCAAGCACTCAGTGGTCAAGGTAGAAAATGTTAAAACCTCTGATGGAAATAGAAATCTGTTGAGGAGGGTTCTATATAGACCTACAATCACCAAGAATTTGATGAGTGTTGGGCAGATTGTGGAAAAAGGTTTGCAGGTTAGGTTCAACAAATATGGAGCATTTGTGGAGGATCCCCAAAATGGATTCAAGAGAATTGCTAAGGGAGAAAAGACAGGTAGACTATGTACATTTGAACTTGAAGATAGAAAGAATCTTGCACTTTATAACTACAAAGATCAAACATTGTCAGAGCTTGAAATTTGGCATAAGAGATTAGGGCTTATTGGTGAGAGAACCTTAAAGCAAATATGTAGAGATCAATGTGTGCTTGGGATACCTAATGTATCCAAGCAACACATGATATATAAATGTGGTGCTTGTCAGTTTGGAAAATCTCAGAGGTTACCCTTCTCAAGGAAAAGCTACATGCATGAGGACTACTTGAAGCTTGTTCATACAGATGTATGGGGACCAAGTAAGAATCCCTGAATTTCTAGATCAAGGTATTATGTATCTTTCATTGATGATTTGAGTAGATGGACTATCTTATATTTTATGAAGCACAAAGATGAAGTATTCAGTTGCTTTAAGAAGCATCTTGCACTTGTGGAAAACCAAACACGAAGAAGCCTAAAGAGACTAAGGTCAGATGGAGGAGGTGAGTACTTCTCAAATGAGTTTGATGCATTCTTGCGGATAGAGGAATCAAAAGGGAAATCACAACAAGGTATACCCCTGAGAAAAATGGGGTGGTAGAGAGGAGAAATGGGTTAATTGTTGAAATAGCTAGGTCAATGCTAAATGAGAAAAAAGCTACCAAATTATTTATGGGAAGAGAGTATATCTAATGCCACTTATCTTGTAAACATGTTTCCATCAAAATATCTTGATGCGATGACCCCATATGAAGCATGGAATGGTAGAAGACCTTCACTTGATCATTGGAGGATCTATGGATGTGTTCCTTATGTGCATATCCCATCTCAAATCAGAGGTAAGCTAGACCTTAAGGCAAAGAAGTGCATCTTCATAGGGTATGGCTTGAATAAAAAAGGATACGGGTTTTATAATCCATCCAACAAAGGACTCATGGTCAGTAGAGATGTTGTCTTTGATGAGAATGATTCTTGGTTTGAAAGTGAATGCAGGAAAATGAAGTTGCCATATGACTTGGAAGAGGAGTTCCCAAGCCTCACCAAGGAGGAGCCAAATCAGATTGAAGACATCAAATCAGATGATGAGGACATCATCAACCTAGATGAATTCAAGGCATGGAAATCAGAAGGCAAAACCAAGATGAAGAAGTTGGAGGACATACATGAATCATCCAACCAAGCAATCAGAAGATCACAAAGGGAGAGCAAGAAGCCAATCAGATATGGGTATGACACTTCTTTAGTTACTAAGCATTCTATTTAACTTGCTAAAGAATTATCAATTGAAGAGCCATCATCATATGAAGAGGCAAAGACAAAGGCAGAATGGAAGGAAGCTATGGATGAAGAAATTGAAGCACTCAAGGAGAGTGATACTTGGGAACTAGTGCCAAAGAAGGAGTCTATGAAGGTAATTAGTTCTAGAAGGATCTATAAAATCAAGAGAAATTTCAGATGGATCAATAAGCAGGTACACAACTAGACTTGTGGCTAAGGATTTTGCACAAACCCAAGGAGTTGATTATGAAGAAACTTTCTCACCTGTGGCCAAAATGCAAACCATCAGGGTATTGGTAAGTATGGCTGCATCAAGGAATTGGAATATGTACCAATTGGATGTAAAAAATGCTTTTCTTAATGGCTGGATTTCAGAGGAGGTTTACAGAGCTCAACCTCTTGGTTACGAGGACCCAAGCAAGGTAAATTATGTGTGTAAACTAAACAAATCTCTTTATGGATTCAAGCACGCACCTAGGGTATGGAACCATAGGTTGACTGCATACCTTCAAGATCAAGAATTCATCATGAGCAAAGTAGATACTTCTCTATTTGTTAAGAGAAGTAATTCAGAGGTAATATATCTATGTGTGTATGTTGATGATATCATACTAATAGGTAATGATGCTAATGGCATCAAGCAGATTAAGAATCAAATGATGCACGAGTTCAAAATCAATGATCTAAGGTCACTAAAGTATTTTCTGGGACCTGATTTAGTCCACACTAATTTTGGAATTTATATCACACAAAGAAAGTATGTGCAAGATATGTTGAAGAAGTTTCACTTGGAGGATGCCAAGATAGCAAGCACTCCTATGGAGGTAAACCAGAAATTTAGTGCTCATGAAGGTGATGTGCTTGAGAATGTTGCAAGATACCAAAGCATAGTTGGAAGCTTAACCTATGCTACATTGACAAGGATTGATATTGCTTATGGAGTAAGTGACTTTAGCCAATTCATGCACAAACCTAGAGCACCTCACTTGGAAGCTGCCAAGAGGATTTTGAAGTACCTTAAGGGTACTCAAAATCAAGGTTTATACTTTCCTTATACTTCAGATTTGGACATCAGGTCATACTCAGATGCAAATTGGGCAAGTTGCAAAGATGATAGTAGGAGGACCTTAGGTTATCTCTCTTTTGCAGGTGATAAGCCCATTTCATGGTCTTCCAAGAACCAACCTATTGTTGGTCTATCTTCAACAGAGGCAGAATATAGAGGAATATTGGCCAATGCTACTCAAGAGGCCGTATGAATTAGATTGCTATATGCAGACTTGGGATTACATGCTAACCCTCGAATGATTTTTGAAGATAATACAAGTTCTTTACATCTTGCAACAAATCTTATCCATCATGCTAGGACCAAGCATATAGAGGTCCATTACCATTATGTTAGAGAGAAGCTATTGAGCAAGGAAATTCAGTGATTCAACTAATATGTAATGTGCATACTTATTGACCAAAGCACTTGATGGTACTAAACTTTGCAGGTTTAAAGCTATGATTGGATTGAAGGACATTCAAGAGGATTCATGAAGAATACCAAGACAAGATGATTGGCTTGAGGGGGAGCTCTTGGTGCAAATGACAACCCTACACACTTGGCTAGGGATGAGAAGTCTTTATGTGCAAATGATTGGAGAACCATGAGAACCATTGCTGATGGATTTTTATCTTTAACCATTTGTAAAAGTCAAATTGACTTGGAGGAATTCTTGTAAATCCACTAAACTCGTGGAGTTAGATATAATGAAAAGCTAAAAATCCATTTGGAAAGAATATCTCCTAGATTACGGGATCACTTTTCTAGAGAGATCCAAATTTGAAGTTAGCTTCTATAAAAACAAGTTGTAAAATCTCGTGGGGTACCTCTCCAATTATGAGCCTTTACTTGATCACATTGCAGAGATTGTGTGGCCCACTTCATAGAATACACTTCTCACTATCATTGGGCATTGATTATCATGCCAATGATCATGTACAACATTGTCATATAGTACAATAGATCATTGCTTGCATCTATTGATTTCTCCATCATTGTCACTTAGAACAATGTTCTTGTCTTGCTCATATCTCAGTCATTAGTCTACCATTTTCAATATTCTATGGCTTATTGGAATCAAATCTAAGTCCTCTACATGGTGACAAATTTTGAAGACATTCCATTTAGTGGATTGGGAGAAAAGCACCTCGAAGTGGTCACTGTTCATTCTCTCTAGAGGTCCTAAAAAATGGGGGGTAATGCTACACTTGCTGAATTGATTGCTCTATGTATAGTCAATCATTTTAAGTGATTCCACTTAAAATCATTAGCTCCTTAAGCTAAATAGATACATCGAGAAGGAATTTTTCTTATTCCTATTGTACTTGAAGCACTGAGCTTAACAAGCAGCAAGTGTGTGAACCAAAATAGAAGTTTTTGGATGAATTGTGAAATGTGAAGTTATCTGTTTAGGATCAATCATTACTTGAATTATCTCCAAAGTACATAGGCACATATTTAGTGTCATTGGAAAGCTAAAAGGGCCTACAAATCAAATCTGAAGTGAAAGATGGCTGGTACAAAGCAGGGATTAGAAGTACCAACTCATTTCTTAGAGTGTCCATCCATCTTTCCAACAATACTTGCACTTAAAAACATCCAAAAATTATCACAAACTCATTGTTTTTATTATATCTTTGTATGCATTTCAACAAGAGTTGACCACTAGTTACACTTGCACATTTATGAGTGGTGGGTACAAATGGAGAAATGAAACTCGAGGCTATATCTTACACTATGAACATTGAGAAGAAAGGGTTGAAAGTTGTTCAATCAGTCCTTAAGGAGAAAGGACAATTCACAAGCACTGATATCAATGAATATTTGCGTACTTTTGAAGAGAATCCTCAACTTCATGGTCTACCTGAAACTATGATGAGTATATAGTTTGAAAGAATTATAAAGGGATTGATTGTTAAGCATATTCAAGATCAGAAAAACATGGCTTGGAATGAGTTTAAGGCTGATTTAATCAAAGAATCATCCAAGGACTCTTATCACCATAACCAAAAGATTTTTCATGAGGGGAGAAAATGGAAGAAAAGGGATGTATAAGGATTTCATGTATTTGTGCTTAATATAGATTAATGTTGGTAAATCATTTTAAAAAATTCCATGTAGGTTCATTTAAATCATATCTTATGCAAATATATTAGTCTTGGAAGAGAGAGAAATTTTGTGTGAAAATCATGAAAAGTGATATGCCTCAAAGTTTGTGCTCGTCTGACCTTCAACAAATTTGAGTTTTTCCCTCTTGTTCTTTGACCTACAGAATGTGTGTTTAGGATGTTCTGCAACTTTTTACCTGACTCTCCAAAGAAACCTTCCCTTTTTGTGATAATTTTAGACACTTTTGCCATGAAAAACCTCAATCCAAACACTTTGATTGAATTTTCATCTAGTAAGAATCTCTGTAAGTTCCATATCAATATTGCAATCAATCATGAGTACACAACAATGACAAAGGTATTCTAAAGATATCTACAATCTTTTGACATTGATGCATTAAGCAAAGAAGGCAAAAAGCATATTGACATATGGATAGATGGAGTTGTTTATCCAATTGATCTACAAACTGGAAGGTATCCACCTTTTGATAATCTTCATAATCTAATAAGATTTGTAGGGGTTGGCAATGAAAGTTTACGTGGATATTTTCAAGGCTCTTAGAGTTTTCAAAGAGCTGTATGAAACACATAAACTATCTATAAAATATATTACATCAAAGTGATCTACATAAGAAGGATCGTGAAAAAATATGTTTGTATTTTTCTTTTGAGTTAGAAGCTTTTAAACAAATGAAAGAAACTCTTATAGGATTGAAAATGCATTGAAAATGAAGAACGCCTTTCCTAGAATTGACTGAAAAATCTGGCCAAAAGAAAAAGAGAATGATTGTAAGAGATCATGTAACAAATGTGCTCGGTCTAAACATGTTAAGCAGTTTTGAGCACGTACATTTCTATAATGAAATTATGAGTCAACATGGTGTTTTAATACTATTCAAACTAAATGAAAATGCATGCTTAACACAGTTTATCTTTCAAAAAATCATGAAAGAAATGAATTTGTTGTTAGAACCATCTCAAATCTAGGAGGTTTGTGATGGTGTTGGAGCAAGTACAAAGGGTTCTAGAGCAATTTCAACAGTTTGAAGTTAAGTTTTAAATTTAATAAAGTAAAAACCTTTGGATTGCCTAGAACTCATCATGTAGGAAAGTACTAGTTGTACTTGAATACAAAAATCATGTCTATATTTGGTGATTATAAACATAATCACGATAACATGCCTTATGAGGTAGGAAAAAAAACTTAACATTTCACTTACAATGCATTTATCAATATATGGATAGATATTATACGACTTCATTCATACATGCTTCAATTCTATCATATAAAAGAAAATCAATGTTTTAGCCTTTTGAGATTTGTAATAAAAGTTGATAAAGCTAAAAGTATAAAACATTATATATATATATATATATATATATATATATATATATATATATATATATATATATATATATATATATATATATATATATATATATATATATATATATATATATATATATATATATATAGTAAGTGCACGAATGAGGTTCAAGGTCTATGCAAGTACACAAATCACACAAGGAAGAAGAAGAAGCTTGGAGCAAACATAACAGTGAATGAATTACCAAGTGAATGTACAAAGATAAGTAAGCCACTAGAGTTATATGAATGTATGCAAGGCAATGGAAAGAACCTCCTAAAGAGGGAAAAAAGTGCTCCGATGGTCCTAAGTGTGTTCACACATATGAGTACTTTAATATATCAACAAATCCTCTCTCAAGAGTGATGTAGTGAACACGTAGCTATCATTCATGTGTAAGGAAGTGTTGAGTTGTGAGGACATAGATCAATCACAAAAGGAAGTAAGCCCAAAGCTTTCTGGAAAGCTTCAAACATCTCCCTAGGCCAAGCCTTTGTGAAAAGGTCTGCAATGTTATCCTATGTGGGTACATATGCCAGAATGATCTCTCCAATAGAAAACCTCTCCCTTACATAATGATTATGCAGCCCAATGTGCTTTGTGTAACCATTGAGTACAACATTCCTTGTAATTGAAAATGTGCTCTAACTATCAACGAAGATAGTGGTGGTAGAAGATTGACCAACACCAAAATCAGCCACAAGGCATCTAAGGCACACAAAATGAACAATCACTATGGAAGCTACCTTATACGATACCTCACAACTAGAAGTGCACACAATAGGATGGTTTTTGCTCAACCAAGATATGCACGAGCTAGCAAGCATGAAGCAAAGAGCACTATTGGATACACGAATGTCATAGTAACCAGCCCAATCTAGTCATAAGAAGCATGTAAATATAGTAGTATTGATCCCCCTTCCAATAAAACAACCCAAATATCCAGGTTCCACTCAAGTAGTGAAAGAAACACTTACTTTCTTGCCAATGTTTGATGCTTGGACAATGCATAAATGTGCTCATCTAAGAGAGAGTAGACTGAATATTAGGCTGAGTAATGCATATATATATATCAAGCATGCAACAACCTACTGATAGAGAATAATATCAAATTCATCTCCAACATAAAAAAGACTCAACCATAAACTTGTCTCCATAGGAGTGGAAATAGGTTTGCAACCTTCAAGGATAAAATGTTGCAATAATGTGTAATATAATTTTTTTTGACACAAAGCTATTCCCCATAAACTTGCATAAATTGAATATTGCCCAAATAATGATGCAAGTGCCACAAATGTAACATCTCAAAAGTGGCATCCAAATCAGCCTTAAATTCAGCAATACAATTCTCAATAGGATGAGTGAGTAGCATGTCATCAACATACACAAAAGTGATTAAAAGTATATCATCTGTACACTTAACATATAAGGTTCTCTCAATTGGACTATTATCAAAACCATGTGCAATCAAGTAGGCATGTATATTTTCATACCAAGCACGTGGTTCTTGATTCAAACTAAATAATGCCTTTTTCAACTTGCACACTTTGGTGTCATCACCTTTTTGCACAAAACCATGTGCAATCAAGTTGGCATGTATCTTTTCATGCCGAGCACATGGTTCTTGATTCAAACCATATAATGCCTTTTTCAACTTGCACACTTTGGTGTCATCACCTTTTTGCACAAAACCATGGGCATGAAATGCATACACTTCTCTATGTAATTCACCATTCAGAAATGTCGAATTGATGTACATCCCAAGCATGATGAGCTAGGAATGCACAAATGCTACAAATCCTGGGCATTCAACATGTGGGTGCAAAGGTCTCATAAAAATAAATCCATCTCTCCTCATCATAACCTTTTGCAACAAGCGTAGGTTTATATTTGTCAACTATTCCATCACGTTTATGCCACAACTCGCATACTATTGGAAATCAATGTCACATCAGTCCAAAATCCTATTAGGGCAGAAACCCTAATTTTGGAACTTAGTCATTTTTGGCACAAAATGTGGGTAAAACTTTTATGATCCTATCTTGAAGAGCTTGATGACAGCTTTCTAATGCTATAGAACATTTAATTATCAGAGACCAAATGTGGGAGAAAACCCTAATTGAAGTTGAGCAAAATTATAAGTTAAAAGCTCATGAAAAGCTAATTTTAGCGATAGAATTAAAAAAACATCGATCAGCCTAGTTTTTTAGCGATCAAAGTTTTATGAATATCTTTTCGACAGGGTTCCATCGTTTTTGTCAATGTTGAGCTTTATTCAGGAGATTTCTTTGCAAGAGGACTTACAGGCTATATAAGAGAACTTTTTGGTCACTTTTTGAAGCATCCAACACCAACACTTGGTCACTCTTGGAGGTGATTGTGCTGATGCACACATGGCGCAATCATGGTGCACATATGGGCAACTATGGAGCAACTTTTGAAGCACATAAGGAGCACTCATGGAGTTCTTCTTAGAGAAGAGTGTGCTCACACTCTTGCTTATGGAGAAGACTTACTTATTAGCAGATTGGTGGTGTGGATCATCCATCTACATGTTGTATTTTAAGATTGTCTTCTACATGATTATGGAGTACTTCAAAGACATTGGATGAAGCTTATTATAAGATTGCATATTAGTTAACAATTCAGGTACATATTCTCTTTATGCATACATGTACTACTTGGAGCTTATGGAGGTGGTGGCATCCATATCTGGAGAAGTCCTATTTGGCATACATGGAAGCATTGGCATCCATAAAGGAGAATCAGTATATGCATGCTACATGCATCAGATGAGGTGTTAGAGAAGATGTTTTCATATGAGTATGAGGATTTCTATCAGCAATATGTCGGCATTCTATGCTAATTCTGTAAGTATGTGATCTATAACACACACATCTGATTTAGGGTCTTCCATAGCCGAATTTCAGATTAGGGTTTTTTGAAAATCAGTTTCAAACTGATCTTTCCTCTTTCAATCACTCATATTCACTCTTCTACATCCTATCCGGTCATACATCTCATACATATTCAGATTTCTGACCCTACATCTGAATATTCTTGTAAATTCTATATATAATTTAAGACCACATTAAAAAAAACAAAGGATACATTTACTTCTAGCATCATTGATAATTACAAATACAGATCATATTATTCAATAAGAGATAATATGCTCAACATAAAATCATATATTTAGTAATTCTTAAAAGATTAGCATAAATGATTTTGTAAAATAATCATAAATTTAGCCACCACTAACATTGAGAAAATAAATTTATACCTCAGAAACTATAAAATTTACTACAATACATTGACTGGTCTCTTTTCAAGGTCCATGTCATCCTTCTATATTTGAAGTACATAATATATGTTCATTCATTCTTACAAAAGCTTCTTCAAATTCTATATCCTTCTGATTAGTTTCAGAGTCTTCTCCACTAGGTTGTATATCAATCTCAAAATTTTGGAACATGTCATTTTTATTATATATAGATTTATCAGTGATAGCACACCACTCATGCAAAGAAGCTTCGTTCTCAAAAAGTGTAGAGAAATTTGATTGTATTTGCTTTTCTTCAACATCATCTACAGAAACATCTATGTTCCTTGGATAAACATCTTTGAAGAATAAGTCCTCGATAATATAGCTCTAGAGCATAGCTATCTTCATGAGAAAAAGCCATGATAAATTCATCAATAAAATTTCAATCTACGAATTCATTAGATCCTTTCTTAACAAGAATATTTAAATTCCTTTGATTTACTTTATCAATCATCTAAATATTATCTTCTTTGCTTATATACATAAGCACTTATATAATGTTGAACTTTTCTCTAACCCAAATATTTTTGTTTTGAATTTTTCCAATTCTGAAAGTCATCTTTCTAGCAGTTTTTCTAACTCTAATAAGCATATGAAAATGAAGAAAATAAAAAAATATATATCAAAATATTTTTTCTATGAGTTTATCCCTTTGAGTGCAAAATTTAATCTAGAGAGGCAGGTTGCTATGATACATTTGTTCTAAGCATGTAAACTATTAAATCCCAAATGAAACCAAAGAAAACAATGTTGAATGGAAAAAATTGCTCTTTACATAAATTTTGCAACTTGTTAAAATGAAAACCAAATCCATAAATTCACCATAGAGTAATGCTTGTCATTGTATTTATACCCATTCTAACCCTTGTAAGTGTTATCTCTGAACTCATTAAAAGAAATCAGCATAATAACATCAATGTTATCATCTCTAGAAATGAACCTAAAAACAAGCCTTAAGTTCGAGACTCTTGGATTATAAGGGAGAGTCAAAATTAAGTTTTTCCCTCTAGTCATATAACTAGGAAAAGCTCAAACTTAACTTTAAGGCTTCAATATAACTTAACGAAGCCCTAACTTACTTTTGAGGCTCCATGGAGTGAGAGAGGCTCGAACTTAAGTCTATGTGTGTGTATATATATACATATATACATACATACATACACACACACACACACACACACACACACATATATATATATATATATATATATATATATATATATATATATATATATATATATATATATATATATATATATATATGTGTGTGTGTGTGTGTGTGTGTGTGTGTGTGTGTGTGTATATATATATATTGCACAGACACATAAATATATCCTAGAGCCCTACTTTTGTATCTAATTATGTACTTATACTGATCTAAATCATAAAACCTTAATTTTTATTTATCTATATATGTTGAAATATAAACACTTAAAACTCTAGATTATATATATATATATATATATATATATATATATATATATATATATATATATATATATATATATATATATATATATATATATATATATATTTTTTTTTAAATACTAAATATGTCTCTCTTTCTCTCTCTCTGTCTCTATCTAAGCTCGTTTCAACCTTCGAACATACTATCATAATTCCTTTGTAGGAGATTTCATCCTTTTTTTTCCAAAAATATATATAGGTTTGGATTTGCGAGTAGAAGTGCGTGGAAGTCTTCTATGGGTTTAGTAGAGCTCAAGAGGGTGGTTTTGTTCAATGTTTTAAGATCTAGTCATTTTTCTACATCAAAGTATCTAGTTAGTGGACATGGTCGAAAGCAATGATGTATTTCATATGTTGGCTACTAAGGACAAGTTGGATAGTATCAATTACCCATTATGGGCATATATGATGCGTGATGTATGGGTAGCATAAGGGATATGGAATATTATGCAAGGTTCCTACTTGACCTACAATACAACAACTCCGTTGGGTTGAGAGAGATGCTTACGCACAAGCACTAATAGCCTTGTCCATCAAATGTGCCATTACCCCTCATATTCACTCTTAGGAGAAAACAAAGGATGTGTAGGATACACTTAGAACCTTATGCCAAGCAACAAATGAGGCTCTTGTTGCTTACCTCTAAAAAAGATCGAAAGTGAGCACATGAATGAAGGAGACTACATGGACAATTGTATGAAAAAGATCAAAGATTTGAAGGAGCATGTTGATTCCTACCGATAAAGTGTCACCACATAGTTCACTTGTGCAGACTGTTCTTAATGGTCTTCTAGATTCATATCAAAGTTTTTGTTCTCCTCTTCAATTGATAATTAAAGGAAATTCAAATTCCTTCACATTTGAGGAGTTAGTCTTACTATCTTTGTTTTGTTGCAAGAAGAGCAGTCTAGGTAGACAATTCCATTTTCCATGTTGTAGATCAAGCTCTCTTAGCTAGTTAGAAGGAAAAATTTAAGTGGAACTTATCTACTAGTGAGCAAAAATCTACTTATGTTGTAGAACCAAAAAAGGACGACAAAGATGAGAAAAGAACAGAAAATTAGAAATAATTTTGCAAATATTTTTAAGGAAATGATCATGTCATAGAGAGTTGGTGAAAATTTGTTACAAAAGAGCAAAATAAGAAGGATGCTAGAATGGTTTTTGTAGAGGCCTCTACACCTAAAACATAGTCTACTAATCTTATGCAGAATGAGGAATGGGTGTATACTACTGTTTGCACCTATGACACATCTTTCATGACCAATGTATGTCTGCAGTAGACTTAGATGTTTGATACTTTGACAGAGGTGTAACCAAACATATTACCTCACATTGGAGCTTCTTTAATTCACTTGAGTCTGCCCCTATAGGGAATAATATCACATGTGCTAACAACTCATCTTATCATGTAATGGGAATTGGTAAGATCATTCTAATTGCTACTAATAGGATTTGTCTCACATTTTCAGATGCTTTGTATATACCAAGAATGAAGAAAATTCTATTATTAGTTTCCAGATTAGCCAAGATTGGCTTTGTTGAATTTGTTGATGAAAGGTGTACACTTCATGATTTTCTAAATGGTGAAGTTAGTATTGCTTTTGGAATTTTATGTCATGGGTACATAGGTCATAGACTATGCAAAACCTATGAATGATTCACCATGTGTTGTTCAAGATTCTCAAGCTATCTCATATGAAAAGCTTTGGCATGCAGGCTTTGGTCATCACGATTATGCTAGTTTGCTATGCTTGTGGAATTTTGATATGGTGTCCTCTCTTCCCAAACTTGAGGAACTTTGTAAACATGTCTATGAATGTTTTATTTTGTGAAAACTGTAGCGTTCTTGCTTCGCTAAATATGATTAAGTTAGAGGTGCTAATAAATTGTAGCTTATTCATAGTGAGATGTGTGGTACTATGTAGAAACCTTCTTTTGGGAAATATCTTGACTTAGTGACATTTATTAATTATTTTTTCTAGGCATGCATAGGTGTATCCATTGAAAGAAAATTCTAAGTGTTTATGTAGTTCAAATAGTTTTTGGTTATGGTTGAAAATCTCTCAGCATGTAAATTTTTGTAGCCTCCATTCTGATCGAGGGGGAAATACATGTCCTCTGATTTTAATGCATTTCTACATGAGCGTGGGATAAAGCAAAAGTATAGAGTGCCATATACACCACAACAAAATGGATTTGTAGCAAAGAATAGGTCTCTTATGGAGATGGAGAGGTGTATAGTAAAAAATCATGCTTTACCATATAGCTTTAGGCTTGAGGTTGTTATGTATGCAACATATGTACTTAACATGTGTCCCACCAAAGCGTTACAATCAATAACTCCATAAGAGGCTTGGCATATCAGAAGCCATGTCTTGCTCATCTGCGTGTCTTGGATTATCTGGCATATGCATAAATGTCTAAACAACAACACAAGAAATTGGATGATAGAGCTACAAAATGTAATTTTCTTGGGTACAATTCTAAAACCAAAGGTTGTTGTCTATATCATCCATAGACTCAACACAGTTTTTTTAGTTGTGATATTGTTTTTGTCAAAGATGCAATACAGCCATTACTTTCATTTCATTTCTCATGTACATTTACATGATGTACTTGCTGATGAGAGGGCTGATATAGAGGAGGCCAAAACTATGCTTAAATGGCTGATGCAAACTTTGCAAGATAGCAAACTAGATGCACCTCTATCATATCATACTTTTTCACAATCTTTAAGTGCTTCTTTGGCATCATATTGCTATTCAATGGCTGCCTCTAGTCTCTCTGATGAGAACGAGCTTGTTTCCTTTTGATGAAGCAAAAAATTCAAAAAAATGGATGGGTGCTATGAAATTAGAATATGATGCTATTATGAAGAATGGTTCTTGGTTTTTATGTGATTTTTCTCTAGAGAATGAGGCCCTAAAATGGGTATGTTGGAAATTAGGTAGGCACATAACAAATACCACAGGTTTCCAGGATCTATAAACATTGATTCTAGCATCTTCGAACATTGACATACATGAACATACATCACTTAATCATACAAATGATGAGAGAAAGATAGAGAGAGATTAGACAACATGTGAAAAGTGTTACATAAGCCACTTGCTTACTCACACCATCATATATACAAATGTCAATTTACAATGTGGGAGTCAAAACCTCAACCACTCTATGTGAACAAAAATAGATGGAAAAGTGTATGTACAAAATTTAGAAGAATATTTAGATGTAGGGTGAGAAATCTAAATATTTATGAGATGTATGACCTGATAGGTTGTAGAAGAGTAAATATGAGTGATTGAAAGACAAAAGATCAACTTGAAACTGATATTCAATAAACCCTAATCTGAATTTAGGCTATGGAAGACCCTAAATCAGATGTGTGTGTGATTGATCACATACTTATAGAATTAGCATAGAATGCTAACATGTTGCTCATAGAAATCCTCATACTCATATGACAACACCTTCTCTAACACCTCATCTGATGCATGCAACATGCATATACTGATTCTCCTTTATGGATGCCAATGCGTCCATGTATGCAGAATAGAGCTTCTCCAAATATGGATGCCACCACCTCCATGACCTCCAAGTAGTTCTTGTATGCATAAAGAGAATATGTACCTGAATAAATAACATAAGATGCAATCTTATGTTAAGCTCCATCCAATGTCTTTGAAGTACTCCATAATCTTCATGTAGAAGACAATCTTCAAATACAACATGTAGATGGATGATCCACACCATCAATCTGTTGATAAGTAACTCTTCTCTATAAGCAAGAGTGTGACAACACTCTTTTCCAAGAAGAACTCCATGAATGCTCCTTATGTGCTTCAAAAGCTGCTCCATAGCTGCCCATATGTGCACCATGGCTGCCCCATGTGTGCATCAGCACAATCACCTCCAAAAGTGACCAAGTGTTGGAGTTGGATGCTTCAAAAAGTGACCACAAAGTTCTCTTATGTAGCCATTAAGTCCTCTTGCAAAAACATCTCCTGAATTGAAAAAAAAAAGATGGACCACTGCCCAAAAGCTATTCATAAAACTTTGATCGCTAAAAAACTAGGCTGATCGTTGTTTTTTTAATTCTATCACTAAAATTAACTTTTCATGAGCTTTTAACTTATAATTTTGCTCGACTTTAATTAGGGTTTTCTCCCACATGTGATCTATGATAATTGAATTTCCTATATCATTAGAAAGCTCTCATCAAGCTCTTCAAGATAGGATCATAAAAATTTTACCCACATTTTGCGCCAAAAGTGACTAAGTACCAAAATTAGGGTTTCTACCCTAATAAAATTTTGGAGTGATGTGACATTGATTTCCAACACTCCCCCCCTGCAATGTCATATTGGTACAAACTGAACTGGATATGCAACTTCATTCATCTGCAAACTGACATAAGCTTCAATCTTGTCCTTCAAAATTGACCTTCAAACTTTATCTTCAAAAGTCTTCTTCAAAACTGAATTTGAACTTCTTCAAACTTCAAAAAATCTGAGTTTGCTGAATATGAACCATAATACATGAGAAAATATGAATCTAGATATCCAATAGTGTTAGCATACATTAAGCAATCACTGCTTGACAACATATGTAGCATGACTTGACTCTGAATCTTCTATCTCCTGTCTTCTCAAACTTGTAAGCAGAAACTAGGATCCACATATTTGTATTTACCTTACAAAATTTTTGTCAACGTACTTCTATTGTGTCATGTAAATACACTAAACAGAATCAAAAATTGAATCCATCTTGGGACTTCTGATTGCCAATTCACAACTTAGTGTATTATGAACACTAGCTGGTTCATCTCCGACTATACTCAACTCTCATGAATCTCACCAAAGTTTCATATCTTTGATGTCATCTTGTCTTCATCCTTGTTTTATCTATAAGTCCTTCATACCTCTTTCCTTCAAAGTCTAGTATAAACATATATGTGCGCACCTCATAAGTAACATACCTCTATGAAATATCAAGTTTCTATGTAATAGAACTCTAGAACTTTCTCCCGAACAGGAACATCCAACAGGAACTTTCTCGAGACATTCTCCTTCTTCCTTCTTCTTTTAAAGCTCGAACATAAAGAGAAACTGACAAAGGAAATATAGGAATACCTGTAGGTTTGATTCTCCATTCCTTCACATATGGCTGAAAATAAGTCTTCATGTTTTGTCACCCCCTTGGATGATTTAACACTAGTATCGAGAATTCTTCAAAGTATATCAGACTTTATGAAATCTGGAACGTCTTCCTTCTTTCAATAAATCTGATCTTCACTGATTTAGCATTGGTTTCATAATATTAATACCTGTGTCTAAAACAAATAATATGAACCCTTTTTTATTAGTAGTGCACATGCCAATAGCTTTCCTTGCCATTCCTTAGCTTTCCATAATCTAGAATAAGGTTAGCTGATCTATTACATCATAACAAAAACCTTGCTAAAAGCACTTTAGGTTTCATAATCTTCTACCACAACACTAATCTCATACAATCTGAATCTTTGAGTTACTTTTTCCAATGTTAAGAACTTTACAAACAAAGGATAGACATATGACTCAAAAATACTCAAGATCTTCAAGATCATTCAAGATCTCTCCAACAAAATACCTGTGTAGAATCTGCTCTTATCAAACCTTCATGACTGAATGTTTGATTTGCTACCTGAATGTCTCTAAGTGTCCATGCTTCTTACAAAAATTTGTAAAACTTTTCTTCAACTAAATCCTTCCCAAGAATCTGGAATTCCTACTGGAACACAAGTGGACAAACTCTCACCTTGAGAACTCCAAAATTTGCAAGTTGATACTTCATATCTTCATATTTTTCTCGGGTGAAATGTGATAGTATCTCCTTGACTTTCTTTTGGCTTTCTCCACTTTTCAATCAAGTGATAGGATCTGATGGAACACCTTTTTGAATACAAGCATGTATCCAAAAATCAAGACAATCATAGAAAGTAGATTCTCCATCTGACTGGTACATCAAAAAATCTGAATTTTTCTAAATTTTTTGAAAATACTGAATTTTTTGAATTTTCTTTAAATTTCTGAATTTTCTGAAAAATACTGAATTTTCTGAATTTTTGTCACTCCAAGTCTCCAACATCTACTACAAATAATGTTTTACCTCAAGAGTTAGGTAAAGAACAAAAAATACTTCTCTGAACTTGTCATATACCAAGTCGCTCTGAATTGACACTCCAAGAATTCTTTGAGGGAACATATAAGCTGCCTGCTCAAAATCTTCAACTTATACATAACTCATACACATATGAGTAAAAAAATATAAGCTGTCTTAAATATCTCCTGCTTTTCTTTCTCTCAATGTAATTCTTTGTCAAAACCTACTAGACCAACTATAATGCAAAACAAGAAACTGCTTCTTCTTTAAACTATCTTCTTCACACAAGATGTTTTCCTAGACTTGTCTTTCGACGTAGAGGATAAAATTAGGAAAAGTATATGGAAAATATAAGAGAAAAAATGAAGTCTTACTTTCCCTTTGGAATTGTTGGACCTTCTTCTTCTGCCTCTTTCTTCCACCTGATGATGTCAACATCTTCAAACTTCTCTTTACCTTTTGTTCTCTCCATCTTGAAGTAGCAAGCACTCTTGAATTCTTCAAATGAATTTTTTTCTTCCTCTAGTGCTAAGAATAAGAGACAAAACAAACATGGTATATAGATAGAAGTGAACATAGAGATAAAACATGCTTCTACCATCTCCTCATATGTTGAATCAACACTCTGCTTCAAATGTGACTAATGTGTCTGAATTCACCAACCTTTTCCTTGAGTTGGCTGAGTACTGAATTACCTTTCTAGGTTCAAAATCTGATAAAAAAACTTCCAACCTTGTGTTGGATGAAAACAAAACTAATCTCATCTCCAAATTTTTCTTCTTAGATGAGATTTCTTGCCATGAAAGAGATCTATCAAAACTGTCAAGAATGACCTCTAGATATGTGTTTTAATGTAGCTAATGCTTTAACTTTGAAAGTAATGAAAGTGTTTAAAAGCACTTCTTGAATCCTTAAAATCTTCAATACTTCTGTAAAGTATCTTTATACTTCCAAAAATATTTGGCTGCTAACACATTATCAACTTCATACTCTACAGTGATAAATAAACATGTGACCGAATTGTCTAATTCTCAAATCTCTACTCATCTAGATTAAGTGTGTATGTCATATGTTAAATTTTAGAAGATGCTCTCAAACCATATGTTGATAGTCTGGGAGCCTGGGAGCTCTGATACCAAATGTTGGAAATTAGGTAGGCCCATAAAAAATACCACAAGTTTCCAGGATCTACAAACATTGATTCGAGCATCTTCCAATATTGACAGACATGAACATACATCACTTAATCATGTGACAAAGATAGAGAGAGATTAGACAACATGTGAAAAGTGTTACGTAATCTAGTTGCTTAGTCACACCATCAAATATTACATTTATTGATAATATCATCTACTTGTAAGATTAGATATCTAAAATATTTTATCTAATATTTTTAATTTAGATATTCTGTTTTTTCTTAATGTATGTTGCATAGCTTAAGTTCAAGATTAAAACTTAGGCTTATGGTTCAAATGAAAGAGTAAGGTAAGGTTTGAAATTAAGATTGAGGCTCAAGCTTAAGCTCTAGTCTCCCCTCTCTTAGGAGGTTCAAACTTAATGTTTTGTATTGGGAGGGGCTCAAACATCTCTACGTTCATAAGAGGATATATGTTCCATTTTAAGTTCAAGCCAAAGTTAAGAGTTCAAACTTAGGTTTTATGTTTGAACTTAATCTTGAAGGTGGGTTTAAGGTTTGGGGTTTTAGAAACCAACCAAAAGTTCCTTCTCATCATTTCATTGAGTATATAATCATTTTTTTTCTAAATACGTTTCTAAAGTACAAAAGAATTTTAAGAAAAAGCAAGATGTTTTATTGAATTCTAAGGAAATGGGAAAGGAAGATCTAAAGACATTGGCATCAACATTTTGTGTTCATTTTTTTAAATAAAGAGCAACTGAGATTGTAAATGTGCTAAAAAATTAAAATTTTAATAGCATATCATGTGATTGTGTATGCGACATAGTTAGGCTACCAAAATGGTCGTCTAATAGGTGCCATTGCAAAAAAATCATACATAGGGAGGTTACAAAATGCATAATTTATATTTATAGGTAACAAATAATTTCTCTCATAAAATATATATGTTTTTTCTTATATTTGTTGGAGATAGATGTCTACGAAAGCACCCGAACAGCACAAGGAAGACGAAGAAGCTTGGAGCACAACACACAAGACTGAATGTATTACTAGACAATGTACAAAGATAAGTAGCCCATTAGGGCAATAGGCGTATATACAAGCCGGGGGAAAAAAACCTCCTAAAGAGGGAAAAAAGTGCCCCCACTGTCCTAGTGTGTTCACACACATCACTACCTAAATATATCAACAAAACCCCCCTGGGAGTGATGTGATGAACAAGGAGCTGGCACTCATGTATAAGGAAGTTCCAAGCTATGTGGAAACCACTCCACAAAAGGAAGTAAGCCCAAAGCTTTGCGGAAAGCTTCAAACTTCTCCCTAGGCAGAGCCTTCATGAAAAGGTCTGCAATGTTCTCCTGCGTGGGCACATATGCCAAGCTGATCTCCCCAGTAGAGAACCTCTCCCTAACATAGTGATAATGCACCTCAATGTGCTTAGTGCGAGCATGGAACACAGGGTTCCTCGCAACTGCCAATGTGCTCTGACTATCAGTGAAGATGGTGGTGGCAGAAGACTAGCCAACACCCAAATCAGCCATAAGGCGTCTGAGCCACACACACTCAACAGTCGTTGTGAAAGCTACCCTATACTCAGCCTCACAACTAGAAGTGGCCACAGTAGGCTGCTTCTAGCTCAACCAAGATATACATGAGCTACGAAGCATGAATCAAAAACCACTTGTGGACACACGAGTGTCATAGCAACCAGCCCAATCTGAGTCAGAAAAAGCATGCAAATCTGGCGGTAGTGATGCCCCCTTGGGATAAAACAACCGAAGTAGCCGCGTACCACTCAAGTAGCGAAAGATGCGCTTAACCACCTTCCAATGCGTGACTCCTGGGCAATGCATAAACCTGCTCATCTGTGAGATAGCAAACTGAGTATCTGGCCGAGTAATGCATAAGTAAATCAAGCATCCAACAGCTTGTTGATAGAGAATAGCATCAAATGCATCTCCAGCATCATGAAGACTCAATCGTAAACCTGTCTCCATAGGAGTGGCTATAGGCTTACAGTCTTCAAGGCCAAAACGCTGCAATAATGTGTCAATATATTTCGTTTGACACAAAGCCATTCCACCATCAACTTGCATAAATTGAATGCCCAAGTAGTGATGCAAATGCCCAAAATCAAACATCTCAAATGAGGCATGCAAATCAGCCTTGAAATCAGCAATATGCTTCTCAATAGGACCAGTGAGCAGCATGTCGTCAACATAGACAACAATGATCAGAAGCACATCATTAGCATGCTTAACATATAAGGTGCTTTCAGTTGGACTGTTCTCAAAACCATGTGCAACCAGATAGGCATGTATCTTCTCATACCAAGCACGTGGTGCTTGCTTTAAACCATATAATGCCTTCTTTAACCTACACACCTGGTTTTCATGCGCTTTTTGCACAAAGCCACGGGGTTGAAAAACATACACTTCTTCATGCAAGTCACCATTCAGAAATGCTGTTTTAATGTCCAACTGATGTACATTCCAACCATGATGGGCTCCAAGTGCACAAATGCTCCGAACAGTAGTCATATGGCATGTAGGTGCAAAGGTCTCATCAAAATCAATGCCTCTTTCCTACGCATAACCCTTTGCAACAAGCCTAGCCTTATACCTATCCACTGTACCATCAGGTTTACGCTTTAGCTTGTATACCCACTTAGTGCCAATGGCCTTCTTGCCAGGAGGCAAGTCACATAAAGACAAAGTACCATTCTTCATTATAGCATCATATTCAGATTGCATAGCAGCCATCCAATCTTCTGAATTTTGTGCTTCATAAAATGAAACAGGCTCATTCTCATCACAGAGACTAGATGCAGCCATAGCATAGCAATCTGATGCAAAAGAGGCACTATGAGAGCCTGAACGAGTACGATATGACAGAGGTGCATCTAATTTGTTGTCACGCAAAGTCTGCACCAGCCATTTTGGGATAGTTCTTGCCTGCTCAATATCAGCTCTCACATCAATAAGTGCATCATGTACATTTGCATCAGAAATAGAATTATCTGCATCATCACATGAAACCTGCAAAGGCTGAGAGTTGCCTCATTAGGACCAGCACTAGACTGTCCACTTGTAAAAAGAGGCATCAAAGTATCATACATGTCTTTGGAGCTGATAGATGTCTCCTTGGTACATGAAAGCAATGGCTGAATAGCATCTTCGACAAAAACAATATCATGGCTTTGTAGAATGCGTTTAGTCTATGGATGATACAGACGATAGCCTGTACTTTCAGAGATGTACCCAACAAAAATACATTTTACTGCCTCATCATCCAATTTTCTGCGATATTGTTCAGGCACTAATGCATATGCCAAACAACCAGAAACACGCAGATGAGCAATGGATGGCTTGTGGTCATGCCAAGCCTCATATGGAGTGATAGACTGCAGCGCTTTAGTGGGACACCTGTTAAGTACATATGCTGCACACATGACAGCCTCAAGCCAGAAACTATGTGGTAAAGCCTGACTCTTGACCATACACCTCGCCATCTCCATGAGTGACATGTTCTTCCATTCAGCAACTCCATTCTATTGAGGTGTATACGGAACTCTACACTGGTGTTTTATCCCACGTTCAGCCAAAAATGCATTAAAAGCAGAAGACATATATTCCCCCCCTCGATCAGAACGGAGGGTGCCCATTTTACATGCTGATAAATTTTCAGCCAAAACCAAAAACTGTTTAAAGCACATGAACACTTCGAACTTTGCTTTGAGTGGATATACCCATGCATGCCTGGAAAAATCATCAATGAAAGTCACGAAGTAAAGGTAATTTCCAAAAGAGGGTGTTTGCATAGGACCACAAACATCACTATGTACAAGCTGCAATTTTTGTGTAGCCCAAATTGAACCATCTTTTGGAAAGGAGGAACGCTGCATTTTGCCCAAAATACAGCCTTCACAAACATGTTTTCCAGGTGCCTCAAGCTTGGGCAAAGAAGACACCATATCAGATTTCTGCAGGCATAGCAAACTAGCAAAATTCAGATGACCAAAGCATGCATGCCAAAGCTTTGCATCTGACATAGCCTGAGAATCATGAACTGCACATGCCAAATCATTCACAGATCTTTCATAGTCTATGAGCTTATACAACCCACGACGTAAAACGTCAGAAGCAATAATAACATCGCCATTTGACAGATCATGAACTGTACATCTGTCATCAACAAATTTCACAACCAAGCCAATCTTGGCTAATGTAGAAACTGTTAGTATATGATCAATGTCTACCCCTCATGATTGTATGCACATTTTGTAAGGCCCCCTTTATGAGGAGAAGCCAAGCGTGCATTACCCAATTGATAGGAATCCCAACTTGCATGTTGGATGAAGGTCATATTGGACCAAGGTATTATAAGGAAAGGGAGTTACCAGGGTCCCCAATTGTGGGGTCCGGGGCAGCGGTGAGCGGGCCCCCTGGCTGGGGGGTCCTAGGGGGCCAATGGGCCCCCTGGTGGGGGTCCAGGGGCAGCGCCCCCGGCGCGACGATAAAGGGAATATTCCATGGAATATTCCCTATCAGAGTCAAAAATCATTTATATTTGTTAGGTTGGTTCAACCAGTCTAAGCCGTGTATGGCAATTACGCGGGTGGTGGCCGCCCACGCTCTACCGCCCATGTATAGCCGTCCATGGCAGGCCACCCATGATCCTATATATAGATGACTTCTGCACTACCTAAGACACGGAGTTGAGCCAGCATACCTCTACCTTGTATCTCCCTATCTAGAGTTGTCTAGATCACCATTTAAGCTCTACCTTGAGAGCGCACGGGTGGACAACGCCATCATCTTTGTACTTGCTGCTAGTAGAAAATTGTTGAGATTCTCCTATATTTGTTATCTTCTCTGCTATTGCTCCTGTGTTATATTGCGTAACTATTGTCTTACATGGTATCAGAGCTGTAAGGTTCGAATAGCTTGAGAAGTATCATTATTTTAGCCTACTAGCAGACTAGAATATCAGTAGATTATTCGAGTGATTACATGATGGCTTCATCGTCGAACACTAGTCTTGGTGCTTCAGCTAATGTTAATGCTACACCTATTCGAATTCGTCCACCTGCATTCACTGAAGGGAAGCTGGATGGAACCAACTATACACTCTGGAAGTTCAAAATTTCCGCAATTTTGGACTCCTATGAATTACTTGACACTCTCATGGGACCGATGGGATTGGATCCAGAGCCTATACCAGTTGAAGATCCAGCAAATTTAAGATTGATGATTCAGCCAGATCGAGATCTTCTACGAGCTTGGAAGAGGCGGAATGCTGATGCATTATGTGCGATTGTCACTAGTGTAAGTGATTCTGTGCTTACTTTAGTTCAACATACTACTAAAGCACATGAGGCTTGGGGCATATTGGCTCGACAATATGAGACCAAGAACCACACTAGGATACAGAATTTAGAAAATCAGTTGGCAAATGAAAAGCATTCTGATTCTGAAAAGGCTGAAGATTTTATCAAACGGATAAAGCATCTTCAAGATCAATTGGCTGCAGTTGGTGTTGTTATAACACCAGAAGAGTTGGCTCGAAGATCTGTACGTGTTCTTCCAGCAAAGTATGATGGATTAGTAACAGCCCTTAACACTCAAGTAAGGCCAACTCCTCTTACATTTGAAGAGTTTTGTGCCATGCTTTTAGAAGAAGAGATGCGGCTGAAGAATCGGCAAAGTACAAGTGATGCTGCATTCTTAGCAAATGCAAAAGGTAAAGGCTCTTCAGAGGGATCAAAGAAGAAGCCAAAGAAGAAAAAGTTTATAGGAAGTTGCTTCTATTGTGAAAAGAAAGGCCATGCCATCAAGGATTGCAGAAAGAAGCAAGCTGATGAACAGAATGGGACTGTAAAATCATCATGGAAGAACAAAGAGTCTGCAAACAACACAGAGCTGGAATTTTGGGTAGCTATTGAAGAGGTATGTTCATCTGCTCAAGCTCGTGTTGATGAGCCATGGATTTTAGATAGTGGAGCTTCTCGCCATATGACTAGTAAAAAGGATTGGTATAGTTCCCTAGTGCCTCTGCGGGAATCCATCAATGTAGTGGTGGGAAATGACTCCAAGTGTCCAGCTGAAGGAACTGGAACCATCTCTTTTATCACTTCTCCAAGTGTTGAGAAAAAGTTATCCGATGTTCTCTATGTACCTACACTCAAAAGAAATTTGTTGTCAGTTTCTACAATAACAGATCGTGGACTCGAAGTTCACTTCAATAAGAGTGGTGCGGAAATCATGGATTCATCAGGTAATGTTGTAGGTAAAGGCATACGACGGGATAACTTGTATGAGTTAAGTGCTTTAACTGCTATAGAAGATAAAGATGTAAGCAGGTTATGGCACCAACGATTTGGGCATCTCGGATTTGCAGTTTTGAAGGAAATGCAACGAACACGGATGGTTGCTCATTTGCCTGCATTTTCAGAGTTGCAGGAACCTTGTGAAGCTTGTATGATGGGCAAGCAACAACGAAAGGCGTTTCCAAGAGAGACCAGCAATCGATCTCAAGCTCCTCTAGAGTTGGTACATGCTGATCTCTGCGGTAAAATGTCTACACCTGCTTTAGGAGGATCTTTCTACTTCTTGCTGTTAGTCGACGATTATAGTACAAAGATGTGGGTTTATTTCATTCGAGAGAAGGCTGATGCTTTTGAAAAATTTAAAGCGTGGCATAAGTATGTAGAAAATGAATCAGGAAGGAAACTGAAGAAATTTAGAACAGATAGAGGAGGTGAATTCTTGTCAACAGAATTCAACAATTACTGTAAGGAGCATATTGTGAAAAGGCAACTTACCACAGCTCATACACCTCAACAAAATGGCGTTGTTGAGCACAGGAACAGGACAATAGTTGAAATGGATCGTTGTATGTTAAAGGCTCAAGACATGCCTGATTCATTCTGGGCAGAAGCAGTGAATACAGCAGTCTACATCCTCAATCGAAGCTACACAAAAGCTCTGAAGGGGATGACTCCTCAAGAAGCATATTCTGGTAAAAAGCCTTCAGTTTTGCATTTCAGAATTTTTGGTTGTTTCTGTTATGCACATATTCCTGATTCAACAAGATCAAAGTTGGATTCAAAAAGCAAAAAGTGTGTCTTCCTAGGATATAGTGAAGAGTCTAAAGCATATAGGTTATGGGATCCTAAGGCAAGGAAGATTTTTGTCAGCCGAGATGTGGTGTTTGATGAACGACCACACTTAGTAGAAGATAAAGGTAAATCTACTATCTCATCAAATGGAGAAATATCTCACCTTGTGCCTATCAAAAGATAGGTTAAAGTTGAGGAGGAGGAAACATCTGATGGAGAAATTTCCGCAATAAAAAGCCAACCAGTTGTAGCTGCACAGCGTAAGCCACTACCGAAGTGGGCACAACAGCTCTTTGATGATCACAATCCACATGTAGATGTACCAGAATCATCTTCGGATGGATTACGAAGATCAAAGAGAATAGAGGAGCAAAGAAGAGCCTCAGAACACATTGTTAACATGGCTCTAATGGCAGATATCATGGGTTCGATAAAGGAACCTACCACCATTGAAGAAGCCATTGATGATCCAGGTTGGAGAGTGGCAATGCAGTCTGAGTATGATAGTATACTAAAAAATGATACATGGGATCTAGTCAACTTGCCGCCAAAGAAGAAGGTAATAGGTACTAAATGGATTTGGAAAGCTAAGTATAAAGCTGATGGAACATTAGAAAAGTATAAGGCACGATTAGTTGCACAGGGTTTTTCACAGATTGAAGGATTTGATGTTCAAGAAACTTTTGCACCAACAGCACGCATGACAGCTATTCGGACGGTACTTGCAGTAGCTGCACAAAAGTCCTGGCCTATTTTCCAGATGGATGTCAAATTTGCATTTTTGAATGGTCACCTCAAGGAGGAGGTATATGTATCTCAACCACCAGGTTTTGAGGTGCCCAATTCAGAAAATAAAGTTTGCAGGTTGAAGAAAGCTTTGTATGGACTTAAGCAAGCTCCACCGGCTTGGTACCAACGAATAGGTCATTTTTTCAAAAATATGGGTTTTGAAAGAAGTACTTCTGATGCTAACTTGTATGTAACGAAAAGGGATAGCAAGCTAGTTGTTGTCATTGTATATGTGGATGATTCGATCATTACAGGAGATCATCAGGAACTCATCAATCAAACTCGGATCAGCTTGGGAACTGAGTTTGAAATGACAGACTTAGGTCTACTCCATTTTTGTCTGGGAATTGAAGTATGGCAAAGGAAGGATGGCATTTTCATCTCACAACAAAAATATTCCAAAGAAATTCTCAAGGCATTTGGAATGATGGACTGCAAACCAACTAGCACACCTATGGAGGTAAATCATAAGCTATCTATGGATGATAACATGCCTGATGTAGATGCTAAGAAGTATAGGAAGCTCGTTGGAAGTCTTATTTTTCTGTGCAACACTAGACCAGACATTTGCTATGCTGTTGGAGTGTTAAGCAAGTTTTCCAACAGACCTAAGGAGAGTCACTGGAATGCTGGAATGCGAATTCTAAGGTACATTGCAGGAACCTTGGATTTTGGTATTTTGTATACCACAGGTGATACACTCCAAGGATATTGTGATTCAGATTCGGCTAGAGATTGTGATTCTAGAAAATCCGTTTCTGGATATTGTTTCTCACTTGGTTCAGGAATATTTTCTTGGGTAAGTAGGAAGCAACCAACTCTCGCACTCTCCTCCACTGAAGCAGAGTACAAAGCAGCTTGTTTTGCTTCTTGTGAGGCAGTTTGGTTAAGGAGAATTCTTGCAGATCTAGGCTTTCCATCAAATATGCCAACTGTACTCAAGTGTGATAATCAAAGTTGTATGGCTATTGCAAAGAACCCAGTATTTCATGCTCGCACCAAGCACATAGAAGTACAGTACCATTACATTCGTGAGCTAATTGAAGATGAAATTGTGGAGCTAGAATATTGCCCAACAGAGGCAAATTGTGCTGACATATTCACTAAAGCACTTGGAAGAGAGCAGCTCAACAAGCATCTTCAACAGATGGGCATAGGACCGAGGCCTACTTGATTTATCATCGGTAAACATTGAGGGGGGGTGTTAGTATATGATCAATGTCTACCCCTCATGATTGTATGCACATTTTGTAAGGCCCCCTTTATGAGGAGAAGCCAAGCGTGCATTACCCAATTGATGGGAATCCCAACTTGCATGTTGGATGAAGGTCATATTGGACCATGTAAGGTATTATAAGGAAAGGGAGTTACCAGGGTCCCCAATTGTGGGGTCCGGGGCAGCGGTGAGCAGGCCCCCTGGCTGGGGGGTCGTAGGGGGCCAATGGGCCCCCTGGTGCGGGTCCGGGGGCAGCGCCCCCGGCGCGACGGTAAAGGGAATATTCCATGGAATATTCCCTATCAGAGTCAAAAATCATTTATATTTGTTAGGTTGGTTCAACCAGTCTAAGCCGTGTATGGAAATTACGCGGGTGGTGGCTGCCCACGCTCTACCGCCCATGTATAGCCGTCCATGGCACGCCACCCATGATCCTATATATAGATGACTTCTGCACTACCTAAGACACAGAGTTGAGCCAGCATACCTCTACCTTGTATCTCCCTATCTAGAGTTGTCTAGATCACCATTTAAGCTCTACCTTGAGAGCGCACGGGTGGACAACGCCATCATCTTTGTACTTGCTGCTAGTAGAAAATTGTTGAGATTCTCCTATATTTGTTATCTTCTCTGCTATTGCTCCTATGTTATATTGTGTAACTATTGTCTTACATGGTATCAGAGCTGTAAGGTTCGAATAGCTTGAGAAGTATCATTATTTTAGCCTACTAGCAGACTAGAATATCAGTAGATTATTCGAGTGATTACATGATGGCTTCATCGTCGAACACTAGTCTTGGTGCTTCAGCTAATGTTAATGCTGCACCTATTCGAATTCGTCCACCTGCATTCACTGAAGGGAAGCTGGATGGAACCAACTATACACTCTGGAAGTTCAAAATTTCTGCAATTTTGGACTCCTATGAATTACTTGACACTATCATGGGACCGATGGGATTGGATCCAGAGCCTATACCAGTTGAAGATCCAGCAAATTTAAGATTGATGATTAAGCCAGATCGAGATCTTCTACGAGCTTGGAAGAGGCGGAATGCTGATGCATTATGTGCGATTGTCACTAGTGTAAGTGATTTTGTGCTTACTTTAGTTCAACATACTACTAAAGCACATGAGGCTTGGGGCATATTGGCTCGACAATATGAGACCAAGAACCACACTAGGATACAGAATTTAGAAAATCAGTTGGCAAATGAAAAGCATTCTGATTCTGAAACGACTGAAGATTTTATCAAACGGATAAAGCATCTTCAAGATCAATTGGCTGCAGTTGGTGTTGTTATAACAACAGAAGAGTTGGCTCGAAGATCTGTACGTGTTCTTCCAGCAAAGTATGATGGATTAGTAACAGCCCTTAACACTCAAGTAAGGCCAACTCCTCTTACATTTGAAGAGTTTTGTGCCATGCTTTTAGAAGAAGAGATGCGGCTGAAGAATCGGCAAAGTACAAGTGATGCTGCATTCTCAGCAAATGCAAAAGGTAAAGGCTCTTCAGAGGGATCAAAGAAGAAGCCAAAGAAGAAAAAGTTTATAGGAAGTTGCTTCTATTGTGAAAAGAAAGGCCATGCCATCAAGGATTGCAGAAAGAAGCAAGCTGATGAACAGAATGGGACTGTAAAATCATCATGGAAGAACAAAGAGTCTGCAAACAACACAGAGCTGGAATTTTGGGTAGCTATTGAAGAGGTATGTTCATCTGCTCAAGCTCGTGTTGATGAGCCATGGATTTTAGATAGTGGAGCTTCTCGCCATATGACTAGTAAAAAGGATTGGTATAGTTCCCTAGTGCCTCTGCGGGAATCCATCAATGTAGTGGTGGGAAATGACTCCAAGTGTCCAGCTGAAGGAATTGGAACCATCTCTTTTATCACTTCTCCAAGTGTTGAGAAAAAGTTATCCGATGTTCTCTATGTACCTACACTCAAAAGAAATTTGTTGTCAGTTTCTACAATAACAGATCGTGGACTCGAAGTTCACTTCAATAAGAGTGGTGCGGAAATCATGGATTCATCAGGTAATGTTGTAGGTAAAGGCATACGACGGGATAACTTGTATGAGTTAAGTGCTTTAACTGCTATAGAAGATAAAGATGTAAGCAGGTTATGGCACCAACGATTTGGGCATCTCGGATTTGCAGTTTTGAAGGAAATGCAACGAACAGGGATGGTTGCTCATTTGCCTGCATTTTCAGAGTTGCAGGAACCTTGTGAAGCTTGTATGATGGGCAAGCAACAACGAAAGGCGTTTCCAAGAGAGACCAGCAATCGATCTCAAGCTCCTCTAGAGTTGGTACATGCTGATCTCTGCGGTAAAATGTCTACACCTGCTTTAGCAGGATCTTTCTACTTCTTGCTGTTAGTCGACGATTATAGTACAAAGATGTGGGTTTATTTCATTCGAGAGAAGGCTGATGCTTTTGAAAAATTTAAAGCGTGGCATAAGTATGTAGAAAATGAATCAGGAAGGAAACTGAAGAAATTTAGAACAGATAGAGGAGGTGAATTCTTGCCAACAGAATTCAACAATTACTGTAAGGAGCATGGTGTGAAAAGGCAACTTACCACAGCTCATACACCTCAACAAAATGGCGTTGTTGAGCGCAGGAACAGGACAGTAGTTGAAATGGATCGTTGTATGTTAAAGGCTCAAGACATGCCTGATTCATTCTGGGCAGAAGCAGTCAATACAGCAGTCTACATCCTCAATCGAAGCTACACAAAAGCTCTGAAGGGGATGACTCCTCAGGAAGCATATTCTGGTAAAAAGCCTTCAGTTTTGCATTTCAGAATTTTTGGTTGTTTCTGTTATGCACATATTCCTAATTCAACAAGATCAAAGTTGGATTCAAAAAGCAAAAAGTGTGTCTTCCTAGGATATAGTGAAGAGTCTAAAGCATACAGGTTATGGGATCCTAAGGCAAGGAAGATTTTTGTCAGCCGAGATGTGGTGTTTGATGAACGACCACACTTAGTAGAAGATAAAGGTAAATCTACTATCTCATCAAATGGAGAAATATCTCACCTTGTGCCTATCAAAAGATAGGTTAAAGTTGAGGAGGAGGAAACATCTGATGGAGAAATTTCCGCAATAAAAAGCCAACCAGTTGTAGCTGCACAGCGTAAGCCACTACCGAAGTGGGCACAACAGCTCTTTGATGATCACAATCCACATGTAGATGTACCAGAATCATCTTCGGATGGATTACGAAGATCAAAGAGAATAGAGGAGCAAAGAAGAGCCTCAGAACACATTGTTAACATGGCTCTAATGGCAGATATCATGGGTTCGATAAAGGAACCTACCACCATTGAAGAAGCCATTGATGATCCAGGTTGGAGAGTGGCAATGTAGTCTGAGTATGATAGTATACTAAAAAATGATACATGGGATCTAGTCAACTTGCCGCCAAAGAAGAAGGTAATAGGTACTAAATGGATTTGGAAAGCTAAGTATAAAGCTGATGGAACATTAGAAAAGTATAAGGCACGATTAGTTGCACAGGGTTTTTCACAGATTGAAGGATTTGATGTTCAAGAAACTTTTGCACCAACAGCACGCATGACAACTATTCGGACGGTACTTGCAGTAGCTGCACAAAAGTCCTGGCCTATTTTCCAGATGGATGTCAAATCTGCATTTTTGAATTGTCACCTCAAGGAGGAGGTATATGTATCTCAACCACCAGGTTTTGAGGTGCCCAATTCAGAAAATAAAGTTTGCAGGTTGAAGAAAGCTTTGTATGGACTTAAGCAAGCTCCACGGGCTTGGTACCAACGAATAGATCATTTTTTCAAAAATATGGGTTTTGAAAGAAGTACTTCTGATGCTAACTTGTATGTAACGAAAAGGGATAGCAAGCTAGTTGTTGTCATTGTATATGTGGATGATTTGATCATTACAGGAGATCATCAGGAACTCATCAATCAAACTCGGATCAGCTTGGGAACTGAGTTTGAAATGATAGACTTAGGTCTACTCCATTTTTGTCTGGGAATTGAAGTATGGCAAAGGAAGGATGGCATTTTCATCTCACAACAAAAATATTCCAAAGAAATTCTCAAGGCATTTGGAATGATGGACTGCAAACCAACTAGCACACCTATGGAGGTAAATCATAAGCTATCTATGGATGATAACATGCCTGATGTAGATGCTAAGAAGTATAGGAAGCTCGTTGGAAGTCTTATTTTTCTGTGCAACACTAGACCAGACATTTGCTATGCTGTTGGAGTGTTAAGCAGGTTTTCCAACAAACCTAAGGAGAGTCACTGGAATGTTGGAATGCGAATTCTAAGGTACATTGCAGGAACCTTGGATTTTGGTATTTTGTATACCACAGGTGATACACTCCAAGGATATTGTGATTTTGATTGGGCTAGAGATTGTGATTCTAGAAAATCCGTTTCTAGATATTGTTTCTCACTTGGTTCAGGAATATTTTCTTGGGTAAGTAGGAAGCAACCAACTCTCGCACTCTCCTCCACTGAAGCAGAGTACAAAGCAGCTTGTTTTGCTTCTTGTGAGGCAGTTTGGTTAAGGAGAATTCTTGCAGATCTAGGCTTTCCATCAAATATGCCAACTGTACTCAAGTGTGATAATCAAAGTTGTATGGCTATTGCAAAGAACCCAGTATTTCATGCTCGCACCAAGCACGTAGAAGTACAGTACCATTACATTCGTGAGCTAATTGAAGATGAAATTGTGGAGCTAGAATATTGCCCAACAGAGGCAAATTGTGCTGACATATTCACTAAAGCACTTGGAAGAGAGCAGCTCAACAAGCATCTTCAACAGATGGGCATAGGACCGAGGCCTACTTGATTTATCATCGGTAAACATTGAGGGGGGGTGTTAGTATATGATCAATGTCTACCCCTCATGATTGTATGCACATTTTGTAAGGCCCCCTTTATGAGGAGAAGCCAAGCATGCATTACCCAATTGATGGGAATCCCAACTTGCATGTTGGATGAAGGTCATATTGGACCATGTAAGGTATTATAAGGAAAGGGAGTTACCAGGGTCCCCAATTGTGGGGTCCGAGGCAGCGGTGAGTGGGCCCCCTGGCTGGGGGGTCCCAGGGGGCCAGCGGGCCCCCTGGTGGGGGTCCGGGGGCAGCGCCCCGGCGCGACGGTAAAGGGAATATTCCATGGAATATTCCCTATCAGAGTTAGAAATCATTTATATTTCATAGGTCGGCTCAACCAGTCTAAGCCGTGTATGGCAATTACGCGGGCGGTGGCCGCCCACGCTCTACCGCCCATGTATAGCCGTCCATGGCAGGCCACCCATGATCCTATATATACATGACTTCTGCACTACCTAAGACACGGAGTTGAGCCAGCATACCTCTACCTTGTATCTCCCTATCTAGAGTTGTCTAGATCACGATTTAAGCTCTACCTTGAGAGCACACGGGTGGACAACGCCATCATCTTTGTACTTGCTGCTAGTAGAAAATTGTTGAGATTCTCCTATATTTGTTATCTTCTCTGCTATTGCTCCTGTGTTATATTGCGTAACTATTGTCTTACAGAAACTCATAACAGATTCTTCTTGATCCCTGGCACAAATAAAGCATCTGACAAAGTGAAAGAACTACCATCAGCAGTAGTCAGAATGATCTTACCAACTCCCATAACAGGATAAGAGGAGTTGTTGGTGCATGTGACAGTATTCCCTGTAGGGGCAGGCTCGAGTGAAGAGAAGAAACTGCGCTGCGTGGTAATATGTTTGGTTGCCCCACTGTCAAAGTACCAAACATCTGAGTCCACTGCAGACATGCACTGCTCATGAGAAGATGGGTCAAAACGGCAAAACAGTAGTAAACGCCCATTCTTCTTCCTGCACAAGATTAGCAGACTCTGTTTTTGGTGTAGAGGCTTCTGCAACAACCATTCCAGAATCCTTTTTCTTTGCCTCTTTTGCAGCCAGTTTTGGACAGTTCTTTATGATATGATCATTCCCTTTACAGTACTTGCAAAACAATTTCTGCTTTTTAGATTTCTTCTCATCTTTATCCTGGTTCTTCGAATGTGCAGCATTTGCAGATTTCTACTTACTAGTAGAAGAGCTCGATTTTCCTTTGCCCTTCTGACTAGCTAGGAAAGCTTGATCTGCAACACACATAATGGACCTGTTCTGCCTAGATTGATCTTCCTACAATAGAACAGAGACTAACTCCTCAAATGATAAGGCATTCGGATTGCCTTTCATCATTAACTGAAGAGTAGAAGCAAAACCCTGATATCAATCAGGAAGACCATTCAGAACATTCTACACAAGTGAGCTATCTGGTATAACCTCATCAGGAGAAATCAACTGTTCCTTCAAATCTTTCATCTTCGTTAGGAAACTGTCCATAGATACACCTTCATTCATGTGCTCACTCTCCAACTCTTTTCGGAGGTAAGCAACACGAGCCTCATTCCTAGCTTGGTACAATGTGGTAAGTGTATCCCAAGCATCCCTAGTTGTTCTGCAAGAGCGAATATGAGGAGTAATGGCACGTTTGACAGACAAAGCTAACAATGCATGTGCCTGGGCATCTCTGCCATCCCAACGAATCTGCTCTGCAGTAGGTGCAGCAGAAACAGTAGCACGAATAGGAATCTGCACAATATCATTTTCGACACCATCTTCATCAGCTCCAACACCTGTATTCATAGTACCTATTATTACAGGTGTAACAGGATGTCTTTCAACACCCTACACAATGTTCCACAATCCTTTTGCAACCAATACATGTCGCATCATATAAGTTGATAATGGGTAGTTGGTACCATCCAACTTATCCTCAACAACCAACATACGGAATACATCACTACTTTCTGCCATGGCGGGTGACTAAAATACCTTGATGCAAAAAATTGATTGTATCTCAAAAAGTTGAACGGAACTGCCCAGACGAGTTTTGCTAAACCTGTAGCAGACTTTGAGACACTAATACTGGCGAACAGAAACTGGTATATACCTTTGGCACAAAAAGACGAAATAGCCTGCGCAAGCACTACGATAGTGCATTCGGAGGCTAAAACGAGCTCAGATCGCGATTTCGGCACCACACAGTGAAGCTGTTTTGATCTCGAAAACACCTTGAGTATGCTCACCAAAATTCGTACGATTCTGACACTACAAACGGAGGAGTGTCGACGGCACCCTAGATGAAGCGACGACCTGCTGTGATACCAATTGTTGGAGATAGATGTCTACGAAAGCACGCGAACAGCACAAGGAAGAAGAAGAAGCTTGGAGCACAACACGCAAGACTGAATGTATTACTAGACAATGTACAAAGATAAGTAGCCCATTAGGGCAATAGGCGTGTATACAAGCCAGGGGAAAAAAACCTCCTAAAGAGGGAAAAAAGTGCCCTGGCGGTCCTAGTGTGTTCACACACATCACTACCTAAATATATCAACAATATTGGCCACCATATATGTATATTATTTTCTTCTCCAAGATAAAGAAAACCATCAATGGCATGGTGGAATTATGAAACTCTCTCAAAAAATAGTTGATGTGGTTCAAAGATTATCCATGATTAAATTTTCAATTTTATTTTATATTTTCTATGAGACATGTTTTTTTAGAGAAACAAGGTTTAAACTATATACAAGGAAATTACAACAAATGTAAATGGGATCCTTACAAATGGGAAGAAACTTTCTGAATTTTCTTTGGAACTTGACATAACTTCCTTGTACTTATTTCCATGTTTATAATTTAAACAAATTTCTAGTAAAAAACTATAGTTGAATATTAATTTAAAATTACTTCTATTAAGTTTTCTTTAGCATTAATATAGAATTGGCTAGATACAAATTTATAAATTTAAATTATTTGAGATATTTTTTATGTATCATCAACTTGTAATCATTTTGACCTTTGGATATTGATAGAAATTGTAACAAATTGACTTTGTGAATTAGACTAATTTTAAATATTATTTATAAATTTTGATTAGATTTCTTTCTTTTGTGTAGAAATCTATACTTATTTGCATTCGAATTAGAAACAAAAGAGAAAGTTGGTATTGACATGTTGTTCATCTTTAAATAAATATAGATTTTCAACAAAAAAGCCAACATTTTCTTCATTGCCAAGAGATGAAAGAAGGGTATTAATTATTGAATTGAATGATGTTTTGATTAAGATAGTTGATAAGAAAAGGGATGATCTAGTTTCTAGATTTTTTCAAAAATATATGGACTTTGCTGAATGGAACTCAAGAATTTATCATTATGTTCACAAGGATGCATTATATTACTTCGCCTTACGTACATATCTTTTTAAAGTATGGAGTTTGACCACAGAAAGATTGTGAACATCTCAAAGAACACTCCCATTATTTTTTCTGAAACACTATCCGTGGTTTCATGTTATAACATGACTGAGTGCATGTCAATAAATTAACATTTGCATCTGATGTAAGTTTGTGCATCATAAAAACTTAGATGCATTAAGGAAACAATTTGATGATTTGGTGCAATAATAATATAATTTCTTATGATAGATTATATCAAGTAATGTGGAATATGCAAGGGAATCACCTAGTTTTACCAAAGCTATGGATTAAATCATCATAGGAGTTGGCAAAACATTTTACCAAAATAGTGGTTCATTTGCTTCTAGGGTGGATTTTTCATAACGAATAGGTGTTCTTATACATGCAATATAATTGTGAATCAAACACCTTATGATAGAGAAACATGTCTGTAGTTGAACAATACATTAAGAAATACTATAAGAAAAATTATGAAATATTTGAAAATCATGTATTAAAGTTTATTGGTGTTTTTAAATACCACATACTTTTTGGATCATCCAATCAAGTGAACAATTATTGGTAAATTGAATCGCATATAATTGAGTTATTGATAAATTGAAATATTTTTCCAAGCTTTAAATTCATACATTAGATTTGTTGAGATGTTTCTTAGGAAAATTAATTGGAGGTCGTATTTCACTTTCCTAAAAAAAACGTATAATTGAAGACAATTCAAGTCCTTACTATAGTTATATATATAACTAATTTTTTCTTAAATATATTTATGACTACTATCAGTAGTCGATGTTTTTCAAGTAATGAATCCGAATAAGTGGTCAATAATTGGTCAAAGGTTGCTCAAAATAGGTCAAAATGGTACAAAATATGGAAAACCGTTTTATTGCATAATGTGAAAATACTCACAAGGATCTTTACAAATTTGATATATAACGTTCACGTATCTCCACATTGTATTATAACATCATATATCTAACAAAATGGTAATGGACGTCTATATTCTTCATTCTACCATACAAAAGTAGATAGGATTCTGGATGAATGCTAATAACTTTTGTCAAAATCTTTGCATATGTAGTTCTTTTGAGTCATCTCTTAGCAACATTCATGCACAAAATGCTTCAATTGATAGAACGTCCCAATTACATAAAAAAACTTCATCTTTTTAATAAGAGAGAACCTTTGTGACATCTCAACATTTCAATGTAATAAATATCACCTCATTCTTATTATAGTAGATTTACTTTTACCTTTGTACATAATTACAAGCCTACATTTCTTCATACGAATTTCTTCACCTACAGATATACTACATTTCCTTTAGAAATCCACATGAAACATCCACAAGTCTAAATACATAGAAAAAGTCATAAACAAAGTTATGGAAATCTCTTGTAGACTCATAAAGTGAATAATAAGCAATCGAAGCTTCTTGCACATGACAAGGAAAAAAACAAAAATTATGCTTCATGTAGAGACATCAAGGGCATATGTCCTATTGTGCACATCTACAAGAGTAAGTTATCCATTAGAAATATTCACTGATATAATAAATCAATGAAAGTTTTATATACATACAGGAATAAAATATCAAGCATATGGAACATGGAAACTATAAAGAAGCATCAAAATTTAACGAATAGTGAAAGGTCTTGAGTGAAGAAAAGAATGTTTTAAGAAAAAAACAACACATGAAAAATAATAAATTTAAAACAAATTGGATGCAAGTGGACGCATATATTCAAATGTAAGGTATGTTGAAAGGTTTAAATAATGTCTTATTTCGAAAATGGCAATAGTTATAACATTATCTACATGGCAAGCAATGAAATGATTGAAATTGTATCACATGGATGTAAATAATGATTTTTTCAATGGATGGTTACAAGAAGAAGCGTATGTGGAAAAACATTCTTTGTTAATGCTAAGTTTCTATGCTATGTAAGAAGCTAAAGAAAACACGTTGTCATTAGAGGAAAATATGAGCCCCATTCGGGCCTTGTAAGGAATTGGATTAGGCCTCTTAATTTTTGTGATTAGAGAGTCAGACAAAACTACTAGTGGTTTTAGTCCTTAAAATATTATTTCTCAATACTATGCTCAGTGTGACGGGACTCGTGGAAGTTCTCTTCCATTGGATCTTTGTCATGGACGATGGGGAATATGATGGAAGTGTCTGGCACAGAAGGACAAAAGTTGTCCTCTTTAATGCCTCATGTGTAGAGAAGCGCTTGATAGAAAATGACAAACATGTGGCACAATCTGGGAGTGTTTCTTGCAAAAAATGATGAAATAGGAGCTCAAGAGTTCCGTCGTTCATTTTGGAGGGATAATCGGAGCTGTCCGATTGTTGCTAGATCCAATGAATCACAACATAGTGTTTTGACAACTATTAGATGAAACCACAAATGAATGGCTATGATTGAGTGCGCACACGCCTAGCAAATAAGGACATAACCTCTTTGAGTTTGTGGGGAGGAGGAATGTGAACCATTTGATGCATCGTCTAACCAATGATGGATATTTGATGGAATAATTACCTTTATAAATTTAAAGAGAACCATTAGAATTTTGTTGCATCCAATGGTCTAGATTGTATGCGACTATTTAATTGTGGTTTAATAATAGACTTTAAATTTTCATGTCAACCCAACGGTTATGGTTAAAAGCTAAAGCCTCAAAAACCATGTTTCAAGGCAAACTAGTGGTTTCTATCTTTCAATACCATCTTTGACCACATAAAAACAAGGAAACCCTATGTCTAGCCTAGGGGATTAGTGAACTAGACCATGGCAACTGCTCACATCCTATTGGTGGATCACTAATGACTCCTCAAGCTAAAAGGACAAAGGAGGGTTCATTTTTTCCCCTAATGTGGATCCAAATAATCAGCATGTGCATGGTGTCAAAGATTTAGCAAGAAGCAGATACATAAAGATTTTAAAAAAATTAGACACTAATAATTCTCTTGTTAGATGGAATAATGGAAGCGTGACACATTGTTGTTTATGTATGTCAATAAAATTTTTATATTGGAAATTACAAAATAAGTATATAGATTTTCAATATGCATTGAAACTTCAATCTCTAATGGAAGACTTTGGGGGAGGTTATGTACGATTTGCATAACGGAAGTTATATTGATGTCAAAAGGTAAATGGTTAGTACAACATCATTTTATGTTTAGAATGCTTTATACGTTTGGAATTAGTGCTTGTAAACTAACTGATAGGCTGCATTGCAAATGCAAAATCTGATAGGCCGCATTGCAAATGCAAAATCTATGGATGATGAAAATTACTTTGATGATACAAATATGAAGAGAAATATAGCTCAACGTTTTGACATGTACATCAATAAATAGACCTAATATAATCTCTGAAATCAAATTTTTTATCTAGTTTATGCACATGAGAAACACCTTATCTAAATGCCTTGTGTACTAAATGCCTTATCTAATGACAAACACGTGTTATGCACATGAGAAACACCTTATCTAAATGCCTCTCCCTCCCTGCTTGTATTTTGTACAGGCACATAGAGTAATTCCATAAAGGTGCATAACCAACACCTTGAGACTTCATTAAAATACGTAGCCGATAAGCTTTCGTTGAATATTGTTTTTGAGAGGGCACTATAGTAAGACAAAACTTTAGTTAATTGTTTGCAATACAGCCAATCACTATGTTTTTTATAGAGTTTCTTTGTTTGATCCTAGGTAACCGTTTGCAATACAATCATTATATGTTAGGTTCATTAAATCTCTTAATAAGAAAAAATATCAACAAGAAAATGAAGTTCTTGAACAGTGAAGGTTCTTTTACAGCTTTGATGACTTGTGTACTTGAACTGATGTTGCGCGATCTCCTAGAATACCTCCACTCAAGAGAAATACTTACCATGTTGCTTACACAGAATACTGCCAGATCGCTCTTAGGCTGCATAGCTTGTGTAGTTCAATTGACGTTATGAGATCTCACAGGAATCTTGGACTGAAGACGGAGAAGGCCACCATGATTCTCAAACAAAATCTCTCGTAATTCCTCAGCTCGGTTGCTATTAACCTCATCTTTATAAATCCAAGCGATGGTCAGCACTCTGAGAACGAACACAACAGCCGATACGAGTAATGCTGCTTCGATAACTGTGCAATTCATATATATGTTCATGATATGCGCTGTTTCGTCTGCCTTCTGAAGGACAAGCAATTTAATATAACTTTGATATCTGAAGGACAATCTATTTAATGCATTGGAGACCAAAGACACAATCGGAATAAAAGAAATGATATTTCTAACAAGGATTCAAACAGAAAAACAGTAGAATAGAATAAGTGTTTGTTTTTTTTCTAAAGGAAAATGTAATGAAAGAAAATTGGGCATCAAGAAAGTCAAGAGTTAGATAGAAGAAATTAATGCTTTTGTCTTCTCTAAAGAGAGATTCAATGAAAATTGAAGATGATTAAATCAAGAAAAAGAGAACAAAACTCTGGCCAGAAAGAACTTAATTAACGAAAAGACTAATGCCATTTCTTTTAGCATTTGGGAGGGCGGGGGTTGATGGATCCATTTACAGCTGCCAGTAATGGGTAGTGGCTTTTCGGGAAAGAACTTTAACCCTAATTTTATTTGTCTTCAAGAGGTTGAAATCCAGGGAGAAGATCTTCTACAAAGGCTTAAAAGGATTTCCTCTCTTCATAGTTCGCTTGCTACCTCCCACCTGGGAAGTGGCAACATGCTAATCGGTTTTGAGCCTTTTTGGTCCTTTGATTAATTGGAGAACTAAGTGGATCCATGACATAGATAGACTACTACTTGCTTTGGTGATTCTCATCCATTGCCCATCACTTCAATGTGTTACATATACTCAATACTCCATCCTCATGTGACCATAAATGATCCATGGTGCTCTAAGTTGAAAGTCCGCATTATGAGGAGAAGTCATTCTCATAGCTTGGACATTTGTAGAACCCTAACTTCTAAGTTAGATGAGGTCAATGTGTGACTGTTGATGGGAATAGATAATCTTTCTGACTCTAGCAATTAGGTTAGTTAGGGCATAAACTTCTGGGCCATTGGGTTTCCATTCAAGGTGAAAATAAAGTCCTTATGGTGCCATATTGTTTTCCTATAGAACCTTCATGGGGGGAGTGTAGAGGAGGGTTTACCCCCTTCTGCATGATCCGAGGGGCCTATCCCCCAACTCATAGGGGCGAGATGGTAAGACTTCTTGTCATGGGGATATTATCAGATTATATATTTTGTTGACTATTATGTCTCTCTCGACTATGTTTATGTATACCAAACCCCATTGTAAATGCTATAAAAGCATGGCCCATGTTCTAGATAGCATTGTGCACTAGTATGCCCGTCATCTAGAATTTTTCTAGATCACCATCTAAGCTCCATATTAGGAGAAAACACATGGAAAACACCATGTTTGTAGCTGCATTACTCTTGCCAACTTGAGAATTTGTGTTCTGTATCCTTTAGTCTTCATCTCTTTTTCATGTGCATTCCGTATGTTTTGCTAGCATCTTGTGTGCCGTTTTAGCATGGTGGAAGTTTTGAGGAGCATAGAGGGTGTGTTATTGAAGCGGTTGAAGAAGACTGTTTAGACTATTTTGAGGTTCATCATGATTCCATGGAGGTCAATGACCCTTAGGGCTTTCCTTCGCCAAACCTCTAGTCGGGTGATGGTTTATGTAAAGCTAGACTTGATAGAGGCTATGTCTCATAGATCATCATCGAGACCCTAGGAACCCTTCCCTCTCCTAATGCTTAAACTTAGTAGTGTATGATCACTATGTGGTAATTATGGAATTCAAACTTACCTTAAGTATAGGAAAGCTTTGTGGTTCCATTCTGATCATGTGACCTTCTCCCTCCCCAATATTCAACAAGAAATCTCCTTAGCTTGGAACCATGCTTTTGGTGCCCAGTCTTCTTCAGTCTTCTTCTGCCATGTTGGAATATGGTTCTTAAGATGACCCACACGAGTTTGCATATATAGAACTTAGAAGGAAATCCAAAACATCCAAAATTAGAAGGGACAATATTTAAAGAAAAGACTATCAACTTGAGAATAAAGTCAATCAAGGGATCCCTCACCTTCAAAGGTACTACTGAATCCCTACAGTTGTTGTAAAGGGGCTCCATTGGGCAGATCAACTTTAACTACCAGTGTACCGAATGTCATTGCATACGGGATGCTTAAGGAGTAGTCAAGTGATTTGCATTTATGCTTCAACCAAAGAAGTGTGGTTCGAATACACCAGAGTAAGACATCAAAGATGGTGAAAGTTGCAATGGATACATGCAGGTATCGTCAGATCTATCGGTTGCTTCTATTCTTCATATGCATTTTGTATCTCTGTCACATCTAGCAACTGTTATTTCATTCAAATAAGTTTGAAGCTCCACTTATCTTATCCTTCAGTTAAAGATTGATTGATGTCGGACTTTCAAACACAACACACACACACACACCTATAGAGTCTCATACCCATCGATCTTCGGCATATTTTTAAATATGCTTATCAACAAACAACATTTAGATTGTATTGAGAACTTCAAGCTTTTTTAGAATGTTAGGTTCATAAACTACGCCCACGTGATTAATAAACAGATAGAAATTATAAGCTCAACGTTTTGATATGTGTGTCAATTAATAGACCTAATATAATCTTTGAAATCAAAATTATCATCTAGTTTATGCATGAAACATGCAAGATACACATGCATGACGTTAGATGCGTTCTGAGATATGTCAGAGCTACATGTCGTTATGTCTATTCTACATAAAAAAAACTTCAGGCATGTGTATTTGGATACTCACATGCAAGTTGGCCTGGAAATGTCATTGGTCAATATCAACAAGTGGACATGCGTTTCCGCTTGGAAGCATGGTTGTGTCATGGAGTAGTAAGACATAAATGGCTTTTAGATTATATAGTGTAAAAGTTGAAGATAGGGGGATTTCACATGGTTTCTGTGGCGAACAATGGCTAGAGTACCTACAGAAGGAGAAGAATATCTTCATGGATGCAGCAACAACGATATACTTATATGACAATGCCATCAACATCCATTGAGATCAAAGCAATTTCAAGTCCATAATCATACTATATACATCATGTGAGATCAAAGCATATTGAAGTCCATTATCATTCTGTTCATGAAAAAGTTACGCTACAAGAAGAGTGATTGATCTACATTGAAACAAGAGAGTAAGTGTTGGACATCTTCACAAACATTTCCCTAGAGAAAAATATGTGCACATTCGAGAAGTTTTAGGAATTAAAAAGCTTTATTTTGTATAACCTTTATTTGATGTTGACTTCATTTTGTATGGATATTCTTCGTTACTCGTGTTTGCAGAAGCTGATGATGAAGTTGAGGGGAAGAGTTGATGATGTGGAAATTGTACAGAATGTATGTAACATTCTTTTTTCATAAGAAAAGAACCATGCGTGTTATGCACATGAGAAACACCTTATCTAAATGCCTCTCCCTCCCTGCTTGTATTTTGTACAGGCACATAGAGTAATTCCCTAAAGGTGCATTACCAACACGTTCAGACCTCACAAAAATACGTAGCCCATAAGCTTTCGTTCAATGTTGTTCTTGAGGGGGCCCCACAGTAAGACAAAATTTTAGTTAATTGTCTGCAATACAGTCAAACACCATGTTTTTGATAGAGTTTGTTTTTTTGATCCTAGGTAACCGTTTGCCATACAATCATTATATGTTAGGTTCGTCAAATGTCTTAATAAGAAAAAATATCATGAAAGAAATGAAGTTCTTGGACAGTGAAGGTTCTTTTACAGCTTTCATGACTTGTGTACTTGAAGTGATGGTGCACGATCCCCTAGAATACGTCCACTCAAGAGGAATACTGCCATGTTGCAAATGGCTGTTAGTCATGGAGTAGTAAGACGCAAATGGCTATTAGATTATTTCGTGTAAAAGCTGAAGATACGGGAATTTCACATGGTTTGTGTGGCGAACAATGGCTAGAGTACCTACACAAGGAAATCGGTATCTTCATGGATGGAGAAACAACGATATACTGTGAGAATGCCATCAATATCATGCCATCCATTATCATTCTGTTCATGAAAAAATGACGCTACACGAAGAGTGATTGATCTACATTAAAACAAGAGAGCAAGTGTTGGACATCTTCGCAAACACTTTCGCTAGAGACAAATATGTCTACATTAGAGAAGTTTTAGGAATTAAAAAGCTTTAGTTTGTATAACCTTTATTTGATGTTGACTTCATTTTGTATGGATATTCTTTGTTACTCATGTTTGTAGAAGCTAATGATGAAGTTGAGGGGAAGAGTTGATGATGTGGAAATTGTACAAAATGTATGTAACACACTTTTTTCATAAGAGAAGAAACATGCGTGTTACGCGTCATGAGACACACCTTATGTAAATGTTCTTTGCCTCCCTGCTTGTATTTTGTACAGGCACATAGAGTAATGCCATAAAGCTGCATTCCCGACACCTTGAGAGTTCATACAAATACGTAGCCCATAAGCTTTCCTTGAATATTGTTCTTGAGAGGGTCCCACAGTAAGACAAAATTTTAGTTAACTGTTTGCAATACACCCAAACACAATCTTTTTTATAGAATTTGTTTGTTCGATCTTAGCTGACCGTTTGCAATAAAATCAAATCTTATGCTTGTTAAATCTCTTAATAAGAAAAACTATCAACAAAAAAAAGTTCTTCAACAGTGAAGGTTCTTTTACAGCTTTCATAACTTGTGCACTTGAAGTGATGCTGCGCGATTTCCTAGAATACCTCCACTGAAGAGGAATACTACCATGTTTCTTACACAAAATATCTGTTAACATCCGAGCCCGATCGCCGTTTGTCTGCATAACTTGTGTCGTTGAGTTGGCGTTCTGAGATCTCACAGGAATCTTGCATTCAAGCGGGAGAAGGCCACCATGATTCTCAAACAAAATCTCTCGTAATTCCTCAGGTCTGTATAGATCGAAGCGATGGTCAGCACCCTGAGAACGAAAACAACAGCCGATACGAGTAATGTCGCTTTGATAACTGTGCACTTCATATATATGTTCATGATATGCGCTGTTTCGTCTGCCCTGAGAGTGGTATCGCAAGGTGATGTGAATCCCTTACGCCAGAAAAATACAAATATTGGGCATGAAAGCATGCCTGATGCATTTACGAATGTACCACGAACAAGATAAGCCTTGCTCAACTGCATTAAAATAAGAACATAACTCGGCCCAGTTAACCTCATCACCACCGTCACTCCAATTGCCTGCAGAGAATTTGCGCATATCCTCTTTTCTAGACCACGTTGATAATGCCTTTGTATAATGGCGCAGGCGAACAGAAACGACACCACTAGTTCATGGAGGACGAGGACGGTGAGCGGAAATGAGAGTAATGAGTTTGTATCATGCTGCCATAATGCTACATAACATACTACAACTGTTTCCAATCCTGCAATGAAAAAAATGTGCAAATACTGTCAGACAGATATCTTAGCACTGGAAGAATCAATACAAGATCGTTTAAAGATGACTTACCAAACATGAAAGACATCCACAACCTGTTGATCAATGGAGTGCGATCGCTGTCCATGCAGAAGTACATGACAACTGTTGCATTGTATATAGCTGAAGCAAAGGAGAAAATTACTGCAACCAAGAGAGTTGTAGGAACCTGCTGTTCTCGTAGTTGCCCAAGAATGGCGGCAACAAACGATTGCAATATAAACTGAGGTACCGACTCTAATGCCACCACTAAATAGTTGTGCAAGCTGTTTAAGCGTCTTTGCCCTCTCTGAAATTCATCGAGGCTGTACAAACATGAATTGCATGCCGATGAAGAATTATATTAAGAAGAACAAATTTTGATGCGTTTAAATTTGCTGAGTTGTACGTACATTGATGTGTAAGTATATATTTCCACACACACATACACGGGTAGGTCAGATTACCTTCGATTGCTGCAAGTCTGCATAAGAATGCAAAGCAGGCGATAAAGCTGCAGGAGGGGCAAGACGAACGCAATAGTAGAAATAGAAATAGTAGAACAGAACGCCGTAACTCAGATGGCCAACGAGAAGCCAGAAAACGCACCACCAGAATAAGAGCCCCAGACAGGATCATTTCGGAGAATGTCGGAGGAATGTGGCAAGTGCGGGCATACAAATTGGTAATGGTAGTAGGTCCTCAACGTCAGGATTGTAGTGATAGCAACCCATTCTCTCTCTCTCTCTCTCTCTCTCTCTCTCTCTCTCTCTCTCTCTCTCACAGAGGCAGCTTTGCTATCCATCACACATCCCAAAAATCTTATCCTCGTGCTTCCTTACTCGACGCACACGAGCTAACGACATTGATGAGAAGTTGAGAACTTTGCGTCACCGATTTAAAGGAGCAGGTCGAGCTGAAATTTCGAAGACGTCAACTGTGCAATGAGCTTCTACACCCATGAATCCTTGATACTACATTTCAGTGTTCCTGCGGAAACAGCAGTTTAAATACTACATGTTAGTCTTTCTAGTACCTCAAATTTTGCATTGCGGCTGAAACCGGTTTGAAAAAGCACCCTTGAACTTTTGAAACTCACGTACTCGACTTGGAAAAAACCTTCCATAGCCTTGAAGTAATGTATGGACAAAACAATGCATGGAAAACGTACAGACATCTGAATGACATATATTTAATGCACTGGAGACCAAAGAGACAATCCGAATAAACGAAATGATATTTCTAACAAGGAGTCAAACAGAAGAATGAAATAAGCGTTTGATTTTTGTTTAAACAGAACAATAAAATAAGCATTTGATTTTTGTTTAAAGGAAAATGCAATGATTGAAACTTGGCCTGGTCCAACAGAGTTCATTTTTGAAGGTTGCCGAGCCCTTCTAAGCACATTTTTCCCTTCAAGAGAAATGAAAAATTATATGCAAAATTATATCTAAGCTTCTATTGAAAGGTGATTAGAAAATTTAACTCTTCTTCTTTTAGAAGGGGTGGTTACTTTTTTGGAGACTTTTTTATAAGGGCATATACTTATTTTAAGAAGGGTATATATATATATATATATATATATATATATATATATATATATATATATATATATATATATATATATATATATATATATATGGGTCTAGGCCCCAAGGATTCGACAACCTTGGAATTCAGTCCTTAACATTGCGAATTTGCGATTTTGCTTGCTGCAACCTTGAACGAGGGTTCTACTCAACCGAATTTTAACTTGTTGGAATCCCGATTCATTTGTGAAGTGAGCATGATCAAACTTTTTCAGATGTTTTAGGTTTTAGCCTTTCAAGTTTCAAGTTTCACTCCAACCTCCACGACTCCATGACTTGTCACTCCACTGTCAAGTCTCAACGCCCTCGAAGTTCCTTATTCGAAACAAGTACATAGTGTATAACTCACATGGTGCAACTTGTGTATGGAAAGGGCAAGTCCCAGGGCAATGTTTCTTATTATAAGTTATAACTTATGGTGTCTTCCATCTTTGAGGAAACACAAACCACACATAACTTTAAGTTATAACTTATTTCTTCCGAATTCTTGGATCCACAGGTACCTTGTAAGACCACGCAGTGCATGAGATTAGCTGGACTTTGTGTTTCTTGGAGACTGGACAAGGGACATGGCAGCACCACACATGAAGCATCAAGCATGTATCAGTACTGTGAAATTCCTAAAATAAATGTATTCAAGATTCGTCTCCTTCCTTGTGGTATTCACATGCTTCCCTAGACCTCAAACTCCAACAATTGGTAACAAAGCAAGTCACTGCTTCATCTAGGGCATCATTGACACCCCTCCAATTACATGCTCCGAATTACATGAAAATTGGTGAGCTTACTCATGGTAATTATGAGTTCAAAACCTCTTTGCTCTCTAGTGTGGAAATTGCGATCTGAGCTCACATCGGCCATTGAATGCACTATTGTAGTGCCTATGTAGGAAATTTTGTCTTTTTGTCTCAAACATATATACAAGTTTCAATTTGCAAGTACAAGTGCCTTGAAGTCCTACTACACCTGCAAATACACTTACTGAAGCTAATGCAAATGGCATTGAAGATGATGATCTTTAAGTTCTTGTTTGTGTTGTGATTTGTGTAGCACCTAGTGCTTAGCAACTTTGTTGGGATGGTAGAGATGCCAAGCACATGCATTGATAACCTTTTCTATCAAACATGCCATTACTCCTCATATTCACTCCTAGAAAACAACAAAGGATTCTTGGGATACACTTACCACTTTATACTAGGCAAGGAATGAGGCTCGTGTTGCTTACCTCCAAAAACAGTTGCAAAGTGAGCACATGAATCAAGGAGATTCCATGGACATTTTTTTTTGACAAAGATCAAAAATATGAAGAAGAAGAAGGTTTTTTCTAATGAAGTCTTGCTAGACAGTTCACTTGTGCACACTAATCTGAATGGTCTTCTACATTCATATCAAAGTTTTTCTTCTCCTCTTTGATTGTTGATGAAAGATAATCCAAATGCCTTAACATTTGAGGATAGTCTCTATTCTATTGGAGGAAGATTAGTCTAGGCAAAACATTTCCATTATGTGTGTTGCAGATCAAGCTTTCTTGGCAAGTTAGGAGGGCAAAGGTAAATGGAGCTTATCTACTAGTAAGCAAAATCACTTATGGAGATGACGAGGTTTATGGTCAAGAGTCAAGCTTTATCGCATACTTTTTGGCTTGAGGCTATTATGTGTGCAACATATGTATTTTATAGGTTTCCTAGTAAAGCATCGCAGTCTATCACTCCATATGAGGCTTGCCATGGTCCACTACAACATATGAGGGGCATATCGATGTTTCCCATACCGACGGTCACCCCTCGGCATCGGTATGACCGTTGAAAATGCTTGAAAACCCACGGATGCAATACCGACGGTCATTTAATCGTCGGTATACACGGCGTCAATATGAGCGCCGGTATAGGCGTCGGTACTTTATTGGAGGTTACCGACGCTTATACCGACCCTTATACCGACGCTCATACCGAGGTAACTTTTAACCGGGCCCGAGAGCGAAAATTCGACATCTGCTTGCAATTTGAACCAAAGTTTGCTACGATCGAGTTTGCATGCGCGAACTACATTCTGAACCTATTGTGTACACACATCTCTCTCTTTCTCTCTCTTTCCCTCTCTCTCTCTCTCTTTCTTTACATCTCTATTTCTCTAGATCTGAAATTTTGGTAAGAATTGCACATACTGTAGCACCCTTTCTCTTTCTTTGTGTTTTCCCTTTTCTAATTTCTCTTCTCTTTCGTTTTCCAAGAGCTTTTTGGCATCAAATCTTTGGAATTCGACGAAGGGCAACATTAAGTGGACCTTGATGACAACGCTCTAAACAATTACATCGATGTAAGTGATTCTTTTGTTTTCGATTGATATACAGTGAGATAGAGAGAGAGATGAAAGAAAGAGAGAGATCTAGAGAAACATAAAGAGAGAGAGAGAGAGAAAGAA
>CM035431.1:91002214-91162214 GCA_020310875.1 Ceratopteris richardii | reverse complement strand
AGAGATCGTGCCTTTTTTGGACCAAACTTTGATGGGAACTAAAGTTTATGTCTATTTGGCACCCCTTGATTGAGATCAAAAAGTCAGTTCTCATGTGGCAGATTTTGCACAAAGGTATCTGGTCCAATGCAAGGGCTAACAAAATTTGTGGTGTGCCGCCATGGTGCAAGCGTTGCCATTGATGCATCTAAGATTTAGCTCACTTGTTCTTCGATTGCCCCAAGTCCCGTGTTATTTGGCGTCACGTGACCCAGATATTGAGACTTACGCAATAAATCAACTGGCAATAGGTGCTGTTGGGTGAGGCAGTCGGCTGCTCATCGAGGCTGTGGAATGCCATCAGGGGTGAGACTCTTTGGAAGATTTGGAGGGAGCGATGTGCTATCAATTTTGGCCAAACTCCTAAGGAATGGTCGATCGAGAAATCCTTGTTTCTTCTAGGTAAAAGAATCTCCCGAGATAAGAGATCTCCACCGTTTAGACACCACTATGTTTATCTCCTCGAAAACAACAAGTTGAAACCCAAATGGGTCCCACATGAGGGTGATGATAGATTTATCTGACTCATTTGTAATGCCCTCTAGTTTCACATACTCTTCCCCTGTATTGTGGGATTTGGGGAGTCCCATGAGCACTAGTCCCATTCATTTATAACTTTTCTTCTTTATTTTAATTAATGTCCGAGAGAATAAGCTAAGGCCGAAATTCCTTTTATTAAAAAAAAAAAAAAGTAAGAGGGAAGCACGTCGGAGGTAAGAGAGGAGAGGAATGATTAGAGTTTGGCAAAAATAAATGCACGTCCTTTTTTTGGGCGTGATTTATCTTGATGAGTAGAAAAGGGGCTGCTCTACTGAAAAGAGGAGAGTCCTCTGCATTCTGGAGGAAAGGGCGTTCATTTTTATACTAGTGGAGACGTCGAAAAACAGGAAGACAAGTTACAATCTCAGAGAATGTCTAGCTTGAAGAGAAGGGAAGAGGCCACAGATCCCCTTCCAGAGACCACAGATCTTGAAGTAAACTGGTGGATGAAGAAAGCTGGACTAACACATAATACTGCTAAGGACGAGAGAGAGAGAGAGAGTTTAGCAAATAAGTGGGGCTCAAACTATTGAAGGCTGTCTGAGCGTTCTTCCTGCTCTGTTTTGAATGATCTCTACACACATCGTTTCTGAGATATCTACTATAACCGGCTAGATGTCTTCACCCAGTGTTGCATTTTGACGCTCTACCTGCCCTTCAATTTTGAAGGTTGTTTACACATTGTACTTGTATTTTGTATTTTTAATGTAATTTTTGAAGGTCAAATAAAATTTATGGCTTTATTTCATGATCCAAAATGACCAAAACGGGCAATACGGCCATCAAAAATCAACATTACCCGGAGCCATTCGACAGATGCCAACACACACCTCTATATGATCCAATAAATTCCCGAGCAACTGATCGAGTGAAGTCTAGGAATTCTATATGATAGAGGTAATACAATGATTCGTTTTTCGGTGACAGAATGTTTTTTCTTTTGCATGAACTAAAAAATGCATCCGCTGCACATGATAATCAAGTGACAGAACTTTTGGTGGGCTTATTGAACATCGGATCACTGGATTTGAGCACATATAATAATAAGGTAGTGGGATCTCGGAGCAAAAGCATACATATTGTCCGAGTTCGTTAGCCTAGTGGTTGAGCCTCTCGCCTCTTGAGGCGGGGGCGAGGGTTCAACCCCTGACAGCAATATGTAAGGGACATATGAATCTTGGAAAGCTGTTGTATGTGGCTGTTGGCCACCGTTTGTCCATCCCCGTGGTAGTTGTGACCGCCGTTTAACCGAGTCTTGTAAACCCCTGTTCTTATGGGATAAGGGGGTCTCATGGGTACTATGCCCTTCATTGTACAGTTGCAATTTCAAAGTTAAAGTCCCGGGGAGTAGGCCTCGACCGAACCTCCATTTAAAAAAAAACAAAGCATACATATTACAATCTTCTCTTTTTAGAGATGACAGAGAAAGACAAAAAAATCTGACGTTTTGTTTTTATATTTTAGTAGAAATCTATATTTTAATAAGAATCTGAAGTATTTTTTCTAAGTTTTAATAAAAATCTATATTTAATTCCTGTCCACTCTAGTAAATAAACATAGCTCCTTGATTTTGTGTCACTCAAATGGAGTGATGTCCAAAGGCACCAGTCCGTTGGCCTCACAAGTTTCTGATCACTCCAAAAGGTGATTTTGCACCCGAAGTACTGCGAAATTATGCCATGTGAAGGGTATGAGAAACTACGGGTCTGTTGTGTTTGAAAAACTCCAACATGGTCGATAGAAATGGACTTCTTATATAGTGTCGATAGAAACGGACTAGGGTTTTTGGCCTTCATGCACGGAGCCCTCTTTGCGTAGGCCCTTCTTGCATGACTTTCCCCCCTTGGGGGGTCTTGTTGTGCTCATCGCATGCTCTTGTGGTGAACTGCTAGTCTGCTATTCTCGTGCATGGCCTTGTTTGAGGCCGTGCGCAATGGTATTTCTGTAGTGGATAGATCGAGTAATAGAAGCACTGAGGGGGAGGCACTCGATATGCCTCACTGCAACTCCACCTCCATGATCGGGATGAATGGAAAGCAGGCGGATGGTCTCCTGACTGAAGCGCAGGTGCTCAACCTTAACATGCAGCAGAGTAATGGTAACCAATCTCCCCCAAAGGCTTACACGGACACCGCTAAAGGAGCAGGTAACCCCTTTCCCTCCCCTTTCGTTATTGACAATGCCATCTACAAATAGTACACTATTAATGTGGTCAATAAAGATGCTGGTAATACGGAAGAACACCCTCACACGCTCCTAGTTGATGATGTTGAAAGTGAAGGCGATGAGGAATTCTTCATCATTGATCGCTCGTCCCTTGATAGCTGGCACGAGCATTTGACAGGTAGGGTTGTCATTGGGCTCTGCCACGGTCCCAGGCTCCCTCATGAGGTTTTGAAAAACTGGATAAAGACACACTAGGAATCCCGTGGCCTAATAGTGAAGCATATACAGTATTGTCCTAATAATTTTTATCTGTTCTTTTTTGAAGAGACAAATAGTGCCCTGCATGTGATCAGTGAAGGTCAATAGCTAATTAGAAACACCCCTCTCTCCTTCTTCAAGTGGCACACAGGGTTCAACCCTAAGGGCCCCAAACCTACCAAGATCCCAGTCTGGATTGAATTCCCCGAACTTCTAATAGATTTCTACCCGTGGATAGAACAATAACGTAACAGGTTAGGGAGAGTCTTAGGGAAGAGAGCTAGAAATAGTATCATCAACCCAAAATGGGATCCGCGGGTATTAATAGAAGTCTATGTTGCTAAGGAAATCAAAACTCAGATTGTCATTAAGGATTCCCATGGAGTTCGTTTGCATACGCAGAAGGTCACTTATAGAAACATTCCTAACGTTTGCTATAATTTCTACAAACAGGGACACTTAATTTGGGAGTGCCCCCTTCTTCAAAAACAAGAGAAGGAAAATACTGAGGAACAACATGAGGCTCCTCCTGTTGTGTCTCCTAACTCCAACATGACGAGAAGGAAACAAGTGCAAAAAAACAAGCAGAAAGGGTTTAAATCAGAAAATTTTCTTGACATTCTTCTGGAAGACATCTCTAATCCTTTTGGAGATAAAGAGAATCAAGAGGCCCCCACTGGTAATGGTTTTCAGAATGAAAATACGAATCCTAACTTGCCATATCCAAATGATAGCCCCTCAGGTAGCAAATCCTTTGAAGGTAACATTTCCAACGGGAACTCTAGCAAAGAGTGGAAAGTAGTCGGACGTAAAAATAAAGTCGTGCAGGAATCAAATATGGAGCAAGATATCCCTAGTTCTTCTCAGCAGGTAAATTCTAATTGTCCGCCTCTGATGGAAAAATTTGGTAAAGAGCTAGATGAGATGGGTAAGGATGCTATTAAGAACATGGATGGTGAAGGTATATCAATTGATTATGTTCCCATGTCCCAAGACATTGAAATAGTAAAAGATCCTTCCTCAGCTCATAAAACAAAAAGGAAGGAAACGATCAGGTCATCAGTGTCAGCAAGTAAGCCTACTAAGAATAGTAGGAAATAATTGGGTTTGGTTTTTATGTCTAGTCTAAATATTATCTCTATAAATGTAAAAGGTCTGACTGATGCAGTTAGACCCAAAGTGATCAGCTCCTAGCTCTGCACGCTTCCCAACTCGCCTGATGTTATTTGCTTGCAAGAAGTCAAAATTGGAGGGCCCGCTCTCAGAGCTCACCTCAATATAATTGCTTCTACCTTCACGTGGCACTTTACCGACCACAGCAATGGGAAAGGTGGTGCTGTTGGTTTATCCACCACAGTTGTTAAGTCTTTCTGTGTTGTTTCTATAAGTAAATCTCAGCAGTGGTGTTACGCCCAGCTCGCTGCCCCATTTACCTTACTATTCTTTCTATTTATGCTTCTAACCTTAATTCTGAAAGGAAGTCTTGCTGGGACAAGCTTTATAATATAAATGGTCCTGTCATTCTGGTAGGGGATTTCAATATGGTCACTGATATTAAACATAGATGGGAGGGAAAAGGTAGTTGCATCAGTGGGGCTGAAAAACTCTCCTAGACTAGTATGTGCAATCACCACGATATTTTTGACATTTCCTACAATTCGGGGTTCTCTTGGTCCAACAAGCAGATTGGGAATAATTACAGAGCGGCTAGGCTTGATAGGTGCTACACTAATGGTAATACCATGCATGATTGTTGGGACATTAGTGTTAAATTGGACCCATCCTTGTTTTTATCTGATCACAAACCTCTTTGCATTACCTTTAGAAAAGGCAATCCATCGTATAAGTCTGGTTGGCCCCATATGGACTTTAGTCTCCTGAGACTTCCTTGCATTATGGATCGTACCAAAGAGATTATTTCTTCTCACTTTGCCAAAAGTCTTTCCCCGACTGTGACTTGGGAAAGAGCTGTAATTAAGGATATCCAAATTTTATTCACCCAACATAGAAAGCATGCTCTTGCCATAAGGGCCCAAAGGAGGAACTCTATTATGACTAAGCTGAACTCCCTTGATGTTAACTCTCAGGAGTATATTGATTACTCCTCGAGGTTGTGCAAGGAGAGATATCTTGAAGCTAGGAATTCTCTTGCTGAATCAAAAGAATTTTGGAGTGAGAACATGGACAGGAATAATAATCATATGTTTTCTCTCTTGAAGAAAAGGAAAATTAGGGATTTTGTCCCTTTCATCAATAAAAAAGAAGGTGGTCTTACTAAGAACATGGAGGAGACTTTACAGGAGGCTAAAAGCTTCTTTATGGATGTTTTCTCTATGTCTCCCAAGTGGGGGGAGGACATCCAGAGGGCCATAGCCACCATTACCATGAAAAGGAAAAAAAACTATTCCTCAGAGCCTGGTTCCCATCTTGGACCTGCCCCTCACTACCGGTGAGATCAAAGAAACCATCAATAAATTGAAACCTTGTAAGTCTCCTGAGCTAGATGGATTACCTAATGAGTTCTTTATCATCTTAAGGGATTTTCTCACTCCTTATATTCTCTTGGTTTGGGAAGACGTTGCTAGTCAGGGATTTCTCCCTTGTAACATTAACACAGGGGTTATAAAGCTCATTCATAAGAGAGGGCCTAATGAAGACCTTAATAATTGGAGACCGATTACTTGCTTGAATACTATGATAAAATCTTTGCTTCCACCTTGGCTAGAAGGCTTAGTCCTATGATATCCTAGTTTATCGTGCCTGAGCAAAAGGGATTTATCAAAGGGAGGTACATATTGGATGCTATCATTTCTTTATGGGAAGGTATGGATTATGCTAATGAGTCTAGGCAAGACTTCAACTTCTTTAAAATTGACTTTGATAAAGCTTATGATAGGATTGAGTGGGATTTTATTCTCGAGTCCTTACATGATATGGGATTGGGCAGAAAATTTATAAAGTATGTCACTACTCTTTTTGGGAATGCCTACTCTAGAGTTGTTGTTAATGGCCACATGTCTGAACCCTTTAAGTTGGTTAGATCCATAAGGCAAGGATGTCCTCTTGCTCCTCTCCTGTTTGCCATAGCCAGTGATTCTTTGGGGTGGTTGGTCAAAGATTCTATGTCTGAAGGGCTCATTAAAGGTATCACCATCCCTAATTCCTCTTCCTCCTTATGCTTGCAAAATGTTTGCTGATGATACTAATGCTGTCATGCAGGCTGACTCTAGTTCCCTAACTAATTTTCTAGCTTGTCTTGACACTTTCTGCTTGGCTAGTGGATCTAAAGTGAATCATGTTAAAACTAGTTTCAGAGCCTCCAACAATCTGATCCCTACCATCATTAATAACCTTGGGTGTAGCCTCTTAAAGGATGGGGAGATTTTTAGACTTTTGGGGATCCCACTGGGGTTTAATGTGTCATTTGCTAAAAAATGGGACTAGGTGTATGAAAGGTTTAAAAGAAGTATGTCTTTATGGTTTGATTCTAATAGCTCCCTCCCTCATAGGACTTTTATTCTCAATCACTATTTGCTTCCTAAATTGGTTTACTTTTTGGCTTGCTGGACTCCCTCCAAGAAACAATTGGGGCAGGCTATTACTCTGGCTAAAAGGTTCCTCTCGGGACGCTCCTCCAACTGCAAAAAAATTGCCAAAGTGCCATGGGATACATGTTGTCTCCCCAAGGATCAAGGTGGTCTTGGAATCTTTTGCCCCATGAAAATGGTTGACAATTTGGCTGCTAAATGGATTTATAGAAGCACTGGTAGCAATGAGATATGGGAAAAGCTCCTACGCAGGAATGTCCATAAGTTCTATCTTTCTGACTACAGATCTTGGACAAATATCATGCTTTGGGATGTTATTTCTTGCCCTCACCCCATCTCCCCTGTTTGGAGTCAAACTCAGTTGTAGATTCTGGAGGGCTTGGTTTAAAGCCAAGGAAAACTTTGTCCCCTGTTGTAAGTTGAGATCTGCTTCTGGTTTTTTTGTGCAGGAATCCCCTTGGCTGGGCTGGCTGGCCTACTGGATATAAATGCAATGTGGCTACCAAAGAGCACAAATGCCACAAACTCTCCTTCAAGTCTTGGAGTGACTTTATGGCAAACGATGATGTAATGGATGACCTCACTCTCACTAATGGTACTAATACTTCTCTTTCCTGTATACAAGTCGTGCTGCAACACAAGGCTATGTTTGAAGAGCAACTTTAGTTGTGTACTTGGAAGAAGATCAATCTGTACTCAGTTGCTGAGTACATATACAAAAAGTTCAAGAAGACCGAAGGTTCAATGGAGGTTATCACTCCCAAACTGAACAAAAAGTGGAATGTGAGATGGTCCGCCCATCAGTGGATCTACAGATTTAAATCTTTGTGGGCCTATCCTAATAGCAGCAAACAGTCTTATCTGCTATGGCTCATCATTCACTAAGGTATGTGGGTTGGCCCCAGAGTCAGGAAAATATTTGTTGATGGAGGAAAGTGCACTATTTGTGGCAGAGTGGAGGATGTTATTCACCTTTTCTTTGACTGTGTTCACGCCAAATCTTTTTGGCTCCCTCTTGAGAATTATTTGGCTAAAATCAGGGCTCCTAAGCTGAAAGCTATAGATGCCATGCTGGGTTGCTGCAACAATATGGACCTCCTGCTCTGGAATCTGTGGAGAAGCAATATCCTGTGGTCCATTTGGTTAAGCAGGAACAATAAAGTATTTGGTCAAGGGAGGAAGAACTTCCTCATTTCCCTCCCCCAAACTCTGAAGAAAGTGACCTTGAAATGTATTAAAAATATAGTCTGTCCCTCCATGCCCCCTCAAGAGATACACTATTTGTTGTCTTGTAATAAGTACACTCGGTGGAAAACAATCCTATCTCAATAGTACTCTCAGCAAAGATTTGATATGCTCACATCCTTGTAGCTGTGCGTTTGTGAGGTGCTCTTGCCCTCTGCACTATTGTATCTTTCCTTTGTCTATTTAAATTTTTCTGTTTATTCAAAAAAAAAACTCCAACATAAATCAATATTTAACTGAAGGATAAGATATGTGGCGCGGCAAACCTATCTGAATGAGATAAGAGTCGATAGATGTGAAGGAGATACAGAATGCATATGAAGAATACGAGTAGCACATTCGAGTTAGTCTGAGGAATGCGTCTCGCATGTTCAGCTACTCTGCTTATGCTGCTACGAGTTAATTCAACATGAAGTTCAAATTGCGCCAAACATGACTTATACAAAATGGTGGACAGATTTTTGTCCTCTTTTTCTTGATGTACTCATCTTCAATTTTCATTGAATCTCTCTCTTTAGAGAAAACGAAAGCATTAAATGCTTCTATTCAACTTTTGACTTTCTTGATGCCAAGTTTCTTTCATAACGTTTTCCTTTAACCAAAATTCAAACACTTATTTTATTCTACTGTTCTTCTGTTTGACTCCTTGCTAGAAATATCATTTCTTTTATTCCGATTGTGTCTTTCGTCTCCAATGCATTAAATATCTTGTCCTTCAGATGTCTGTATGTTTTCCATGTATTGTTTTGTTCATACATTACTTCAAAGCTATGGGAAGTTTTCTTTTCAAGTCGAATAAGTGAGTTTCAAAAGGTCAATGGTGCTTTTTCAAACCGGTTTCAGCCGCAATGCAAAATTTTGAGGTACTACGAAGACTAACATGTAGTATTTAAACTGCTATTTTGCTAGGCACACTGAAATGTAGTATCATGGATTCATGGGTGTAGAAAGTCATTGCACAGTTGACGTCTTCGAAATTTCAGCTCGAACATTTCTTTGAAAGCGGTGACGCAAGGTTCCGTGAATGTCGTGAAGTCGTGTGCGTCGAGTAAGGAAGCACGAGGATAAGATTTTTGGGATGTGTGACGAATAGCAAAGCAGACTCACAGAGAGAGAGAACGAATAGCAAAGCAGACTCAGAGAGAGAGAGAGAGAGAGAACGAGCATGGGTTGCATGAGGAGAAACAGATGCAAGGTACTACTGTCTGCGAAGGCATGTGCCTGGGCGGGGGCGATAAGCACGGTGCTATCGGCTTCGCTTTATCTGGGAGATTTTATGACTACAATCCTAACGTTGAAGACCTACTACCACTACCAATTTGTATGCCCGCACTTGCCACAGTCCTCCGCCGTTCTCCGGCATGATCCTGTCTGCCGCGCAGTCAATGTCGATCCTTCTCTCCATAACATTGGGATCTTATTCTGGTGGTGCGTTTTCTGGCTTGTCGTTGGCCATCTGAGTTACGCCGTTCTGTTCTACTATTTCTCGCACCGCCGCACAATTCCCGTTGCGTTCGTCCTACCCCTCGTGCAGCTTTATCGCCTGCTCTGCGTTCTTATGCAGACTTGCAGCACTCAAAGGTAATCCGACCTACCCACACATCAATGTACGTACACATCAATGGCACACGTTCAATTTGGAAAATAATTCAACTTAAAACCGCCTTACAGAATACAAAGCTCCTCTACTACAGCCTATATCTCTCTCTATACACACGTCATACACACACACACGCGCGCGCACACACATATACACACATACATATATATATATATATATATATATATATATATATATATATATATATATATATATATATATATATATATATATATATATATATATATATGCGCAAGTGATGTTTGTACAGACTCAGCAAATTTAAACACATCAAAATTTGCTCTTCTTAATATATTTCTTTATCGGCATGCAATTCATGTTTGTACAGCCTCGATGAATTTCAGAGAAGCCAAAGACGCTTAAACAGCTTGCACAACTATTTAGTGGTGGCATTAGAGTCGGTACCTCAGTTTATATTGCAATCGTTTGTTGTCTCCATTCTTGGGCAGTATGTTCGGGGCTCAAATGACCCTAATCTACGAGAAGAGCAGGTTCCTATCACTCTCTTCATCTCATTAATTTTCTCCTTTGCTTCAGCCGTATACAATGCAACAGTCGCCATGTACTGCATGGACAGTGATCGCACTCCATTGATCAATAGGTTGTGGATGTCATTCATGTTTGGTGAGTCATCTATAAATGATGTTGTATTCTTCCACTGCTAAGATATCTGTCTCAGAGTGTTTGCGCATTTTTTCATTCCAGGATTGGAAACAGTTGTTTTGACTTTAGAAAATGTAGTATGTTATGTCGCATTATGGCAGCATGATACAGACTCATTACTCTCATTTCCGCTCACCGTCGTCATTCTCAATGAACTAGTGGTCTCGTTTCTGTTCTCCTGCGCCATTATACAAAGGCATTATCGACGTGGTCTAGAAAAGAGGATCTGGGCAAAGCTTCTGCAGGCAATTGGGTTGACGGCGGTGACGAGGTTGACTGGGCCGAGCTATGTTCTAATTTTAATGCAGATGAGCAAGGCTTATCTTGTTTGTGGTACATTCGTAAATGCATCAGGCATGCTTTCATGCCCAATATTTGTATTTTTCTGGCATAAGGGATTCACATCACCTTGCCACGGCACTCTGAAGGCAGACAAAACAGGGCATATCATGAACGTATATATCAATTGCACCGTTATCAAAGCAACATTACTCCTATCGGCTGCTGTGTTCGTTCTCAGGATGCTGACCATCGCTTGCATTTATAAAGATGATGTTAGTAGCAACAGACCTGAGGAATTACGAGATATTTTGTTTGAGAATCATGGTGGCCTTCTCCCTCTTGAGTGCAAGATTTCTATGAGATCTCATAACGTCAATTCAACTACACAAGTTATGCAGCCTAAGAGGGATCGGGCACGGATGTTACATGGTAGTATTCCTCTTGAGTGGAGGTATTCTAGGAGATCGCCCACCATCACTTCAAGTACACAAGTTATGAAAGCTGTAAAAGAACCTTCACTGTTCAAGAACTTCATTTTTTTGTTGATAGTTTTTCTTATTAAGAGATTTAACAAATATAAGATATGATTGTATTGTAAACGGTTACCTAGGATCGAACAAACAAACTCTATCAAAAACATAGTGTTTGGGTGTATTACAAACAGTTAAATAAAATTTTGTCTCACTGTTGGGTCCTCTCAAGTACAATATTCAAGGAAAGCTTATGGTAATGCACCTTTATGGAATTACTCTATGTGCCTGTACAAAATTACAAGCAGGGAGGGAGAGACATTTAGATAAGGTCTTTCACATGTGTATAACACGCATGTTTCTTCTCTTATGAAAAAAATGTGTTACATACATTCTGTACGATTTCCACATCATCAACTCCTCCCCTCAACTTCATCATCAGCGTCTACAAACATGAGTAACAACAATGAATATCCGTACAAAATGAAGTCCACATGAAATAAAGGTTATATAGACTAAAGCTTTTTAATTCCTAAAAGTTCTCTAATGTGGACATATTTGTCTTTGACGAAAGTGTTTGTGAAGATGTCCAACACTTGATCTCTTTTTTTTGATGTAGATCAATCACTCTTCTTGTAACGTCACTTTTTCATGAACAGAATGATAATGGACTTCAATATGGTTTGGTCTCACGTAATAGTTTTTTTTTTTAATACTAACATGATGTTGATGGCATTGTCATAATACATCGTTGTTTCTGCATCCATGTAGATATCTATTTCCTTGGTTAAGTACTCTAGCCATTGTTCGCTAGAGAAACCATGTCAAATCCCCATATCTTCAACTTTTACACTACATAATCCAACAGCCATTTGCGTCTTACTACACCATGGCAAAACCATGCTTCCAAGCGAAAACGCATATCCACATATTGATATTGATTAATGACATTTCCAGCCAGCTTGTTTCTGAGTATCCAAATACACAAGGCTGGTTTTTTGTTTCTTAAATGTAGAATAGAAGTAATTACATGCAGCTCTCACATATCTCAAAACGCATTTAGCCTCATGCATGTGTATCTTGCATGTTTAATGCATAAGACAGATGATAATTTTGATTGCAAAGATTATATTGTCTCTATTAATTGATGCACATGTCAAAACGTTGAACCATATTTCTCTTCATATTTGTATCATCTAAGTATTTTCCATCATCCATAGATTTTGCATTTGCATTGTGACCTATCAATTAGCTTACAAGAACTAATTCCAAACCAATCAAGCATTTTAAACATATAATGATGTTGTACTAACTGTTTGCCTTTTGACATCAATATAATTTTCGTTATGCAAAAGTACATAACCTCCCCAAAGTCTTCCACTACAAATTGAAGTTTCATGCATTTTGAAAATTTATATATTATTTTTCTCATTTCCAGTATAATCAATTCATTGACAAAAATATGTCACGCTTCCATCATTCCATCTAACAAGAGAATAATCAATGTTTGATTTTTCAAAATCTATATACATTTTGCATCTTTCACTCCATGCACATGCAGATTATCTTAATCCACAAAGTGTTTTCTTTAGCTTCCTACATAGCATAGAAACTTAGGGATATGAACAAATTATTGTTCTCCATATATAGTTCTTCTTCTAACCATCCATTGAAAAAATCATCATTTACATCCATGTGATACATTTTCAATCCTTTTATTGCTTGTCGTGTAGATAAAGTTATCACTGTTGTCATTTTCTAAACAAGACATTCTTTATACCTTTCAACACGCCCATCTAAGTTAGATTTGAATATATAAATCTACTTGCATTCAATTTTTTTAACTCTAGGTAAATTTATTAACTTTTCTTAAAACATTCTTCTCTTCACTCACGATGTTTCACCATTCTTTAAATTTTGATGCTTCTTTAGAACTACCATGTTCCATATGCTTGATATTTTGTTCATGTATGTGTATGAAACTTTCATTGACTTATTATGTAGAGTCAATATGTCTATTGGATACCTCACTCATGTAGATGTGCATAATGGGACATCTTCCTTGATGTCTCTTTCTAAGATCTTACATAAGGTGACATGGAGCATACTTTTTGGTTTTTCCTTCTCATGTGCAAGAATTTTGGACTAGTTGTTGTTCACTTTATGAGTCTACAAGAGATTCAATAACCTTTTGTTTTCCTATAATTCTATATGGAAGTAAAATTAAAGCTATTATAATAGGAATGAGGTGATACTTAATACATTGAAATGTTGAGATCTCTCAAAGGTTTTGTTTTATATTAAAAATATGTTGTTTGTTAGATGTAATTGGGAGGTTCTATCCATTCCAAAATTTTGGAGGGGTTAAGTGCATAAATAGTTGCTAAGGGATGACTCAAATACCTCAAGGAAGCAATTCATGAAGGCCCATTTTATGCATTTGGAGGTACATTAGATATTAATGATTTTATTGGTGTAGATTGGGAAGGTTCTAAAGAATATAGAACAAGTACATATGGAATGAATATTAAAAAACTGATTAGAATTCATCCAACATCCTATCCAATTTTCTATGATAGGATGAAGAACAGATACTTCCATTACCATTTTGTTAGATATATGATCTTATAATACAATGTGAAGGTTCATTAGATTGGTAAAAAGGAATAGTAATTGGTACTATATGGATTCTCTTAGAAGAAGGCATTGTAGCCACTTGGTCAAGTTCCCTAATTCTTTTTTATCCTCTCGATGTTTGTTTTGAACTTGTTCCAGCCTTGTCAACTGCCATGATGAATCATTTCTTCTTAGGGGCTGAAGTTGAGTTGACATACTTTGCAGTCTCTAATGTCGAAGGCATTTGCCATAAATGTTCACCAGTTTTCAATGGATGATATATCAAGGTAGTCAAAGTAGTGCTTCCATTAAAAAATTTCTTTATAACCCATTGCTTTTTGGCTTCAAATGATTGGTCATGCACATAAGGTGTGAGATCGATATGATTGCCCACTTGCTTCACTACGTGAGATAACAATTGAACCACTATTTTTTGAGGGGCTATATATCTGTGCATGTTTTCGAAGCAAAAAAGTTGATGCACTAGGGTGTGAACATTCCATAATAGCGTGCACCTTTTCAAGATCCATCTAGATTCCATGTTTCAAGATGATATGTCCAAGACATCTAATCCATGGTTTGCAAAAATCAAACTCTGATTCTTTAGCAAAGAGTGATTTTTCCCTTAATACTTGCAAGAATTTTTGTAAGTGTTCTAAGTGTTCTTCTTTTGAGTTATTATATATCAAAATATCATCAAGAAATTAGATCTTGAAATTTTTGCAATAAGCTTGTTAGACACTATCCATGAGTTTCATGAATATGGTTGGATCATTGATGAGACCAAATGGCATCACCTAAAACTCATAGTGCCTATATCTAGTCCTAAAGCCTGTCCTAGGTACATCTTCTACCTTTATCCTAATCTAGTGATACCCTAATCTTAAATCAAGTTTAGTGAAGAGCTAAGCTTGATGTTGTGATCAAATAGTTCATCCAACCTATTGGAAATCTATTTTTCATAGTTACCTTATTTAATGCTCTAAAATCAATACACATTTGCATAGATCCATCTTTCTATTCAATAGGAGCATTGGTGATGCCCATGGTGAATTAATAGGTCAAATAAATCCTTTAGCTACGTAAGCATGAATTTAAGCCTCTATTTCTTGATTTTGAGATACACATGGCCTATATGGAGACTTGAAAATAGTTTTTGTGTTACCCACAAGGTCAATAGCATGGTCAATGTGTCTAGTAGAAGGTGGATTTTTTTTAACAAGTCAATTTGACATACATCTTTGTACTCAAACATTAATTTTTTTATATCCTTAACTGTGAATTCTTGCAAAAACGAATAATAAAACTTCATATCCATAGTTATGTTATGATCATAAAAAGATATATTTGAAATGCCATAAACATGTCAAGACTGATGAAAATCTACACTTTACAAAGCATAAACATCTACATCATGTAAATCAAATAAAGTCTCTAGATGAATGCATGATATGAGAGGTGTACTAGGTACATCCCTTTCACCCTAGATACAAAATGTACTCCCATTCTTAACAGATTCAATAGTATTGTTCCAGTAACTTTCTTTAAGTGTGTCCCCTAATCCCCAAATTCATTCATTGCCTAATACAATATTCCTTTTATTTAAACAGGTAAAAACCTAAGAAGAGCAAGGTCTAATGGAGGGGTAGAGTACTTCTCCCACAAGTTTGATTCCTACTTGCAAGAAAGGGGAATCAAAAGATAGATGACTATTAGATACACACCTGATCATGAAGTAGCAAAGAGGAGAAATAGTACAATTGTGGAAGGAGCAAGCTCCACATTGAATTAGAAGAAATACCAAATTATCTATGGGTAGATGTGGTATCCACTACCACCTACCTCACAAACAAGTTGCCCTCAAATTATTTGTATTGTATGACTCCTTATAAAGCTTGGAATGGAAGAATACCAAGCTTGGATAATTGCATGATATTTGAGTGCAATGTATATGCACATTTACCATCTCAAATTAGAGGTAAACTTGATGCTAAGGAAAATAAATGTGTCTTTATAGGATATGACCTAAATCAAAAGGGTTGTAGGGTATATAAATTTTACAACTTGCGATGTGTTGGAAGACTTTAGTCTAGTTTGCATGCTCTTCACTTCTTCAGTGGTTTCAGTACTCCTTAGCCATTAGAGTGGCCATGTTGTCTAGAGTCATATGATCTTCATATGCTACATTGACTCAAGTATTCTAGTTTCTTGGGCTTAGTGGCATTTAGGGTCTGGTCTTTCCCTAAGTGTCTGTTTTGTGATTCAAAGGGGAAATAAAATTCCCATTTACTCTAGCAGCACCTCATGTTATCTCTAATGTTAACTACTCCTATCCTTTATGGTACTAACTACCTTTCACCACTTGTAGCACATTTTTAAATGAAAAACTCAATATTCTTGTATCTTCTCCCTTGAGAAAGGGATAGTTGTTGAGCATCAAATTCATAAAAATCATAATACAATGTGGTGTTACAGAGAAGGAAGATCTAGAAGTGCACTGGAAGGCAAGGAAGGTTGACACATATATAAGGACCATGCAAGAAATCAAGAAAAAATAGATAGATATATGCATAGAGATACAATTGGAAAGACATATGCATAGATATATGCTAATACGAATATATGTGCAAAGAGGCATATGATCATGAAAGTTGGCACATTCTTACATTGGAAGACATATAAGTACTTACGAAAGGAAAAACACTTACGTGTGAGCAAAGAGAAGCATCACACACTTTTTGCAGAAGTTGGGCTGGCATCTAGTAGGATTGAGACTTATATGAGGTAAATGAGAGGTAGTGTAGCAAAATAGGTAGTGAAAAAAGAATCACGACTAGATGTAGCAGGTTTGTTCAAAGTTTCAATGATGATTTTAGAAGGAAAGCTATGGTTGGAAGTGGAAGTGAGTAGAAATATCCTGGTAAGTGTTGATAGAAAGGGTTGAAAGTTGTGCACCCATGAAGTAGAGAATCCTCAAAGGGGAGCACAAGTAGTTGGCAATGTCCTATGTTTAGAATGATGAGGAGGAGAAGGAAGCATCTAAATCATGGTTAGCATCTTCAAAAGTTGTAGTGGTTAGCACTTTGAGTGTTTTTCACATAGAGTACTAGTGCATCACTAGGGAACTACATGGCGTTGGGAACTTGCGAGGTGGTGACGCTGCAGAAGATCAACTTTAGTTGGGATCACTTAGATGACCAAGCATCAGGTCCAACCACATCTACCTCTTCTTCCTTTTTTGGAACCTCCTACTTCATCCTTCCTCAAGGTATGAGGATGCAAGATTCATGCAAAGATCAAGGGATAAAAAAGGAGATTAGCACAAGTCAAGACTTATATTTTTACTGAGGTTAGGAGAGACTATTTTATCTGTGTCTTTATATTTGTGCTAGATCCTTAGCAATTGTCTCTTTTTATTATAATTTGTAAACAAATGGAATTTAGAGAGGTCCCTTACAAGAGCACTTTGTATTTTTGTGCTCCATTTCTATAACCAATGTTCGACAGTAATACATTTGCACCTTGCATCTTTTGTTGTTCTATCCTCACGTAAACTTATCCAACTTAGTTTCATTCAATCTATGTCATTCATAATTAAGCATTAAGTGACACGTGGCAAGGAGTGAGTTCACTTGTATAGGTTTGAAAATGAAAGATGGTTAAGTTTAAGTTCTAGAGTCCTATTCAAGTTTCGATAACAAAACTTATGTGATCTAGTGCATAGCAATTCGAATTACAAACCCATGGTCGAGTACGAAAGAACCAACAAAATAGTATTGGTTCCATAGAATTGTGGACCAAGCTATACAAGTTTGGGATGCACAGTGGGACAATGACTTGGAAATCCAACCATCTAGAAGTACTTAACCCGTCTATAACAAGAAATCATTTGTAACATACATCTCTTGGTCATGAGCCTAGCATTATTATTCATAATAAGTCCAAGGAGAAGCAACGACCCATAGAAGAACTAGAAATGGCTCAAGGTGATTTAGCTTCCTTATTGATGCCTAGCATGTGGATCAATCACTTCGAAGAAAATCATTTCATGACTTGGCAAGCTATAGAAGATGAGTTCTCGTCTGCATTTGCATCAGGGAACTCAACTAAGAAAATGCTAGATGAGCTAGAAAACATGCACTTAAGGAAGGGTGAGTATTTCCCAAGCTAAGGACAAGAGCCAAGGCTCTAGTGGCAAAGTTACTAGGTGCTCCTAACGAATCCTTGATTTAAAAATGGCTCTAGAAAGCATGTTTTCTTACTATAAGGCATAAACTCCATGATCTACTAGCACCGAGCATCCCACTAGAACACATTGTGGCCATGGATACTAAGATTGAGCGGTCCCAGATCCACTTCAATGACTTTGCTTCTCACGAGGAATGATGGAATGACTCCCGAACGCAACACAAGAGTGCTAAAGAAGATACTATGGCAAAGCTCAAGAGGTAAAACAAAGAGCTTGGGGAACAAGAGACAAAATCAAGTCATTGGTGTACCATCTATCACCAACAAGGGCATCGTAATGTAGAATGCCCTAAGAAGGTGATCTTCTAGTTCTATCGCAAGTGGGGGCACTAGGCTCATAGTTGCTACTATGTGATGGGTATGGCAAAGCCGCAACACTTGCATATGGGGGGCAACAATCAATGTGATCACAACCTTGGGTTCATATGACTTAACCAAAGGATGTCGCACCTAGAACTATCCTCACTAATGTTCCTAGGATTCTAGAATTGTTCTCCCACTAGCGTTAGCATAAAAATAATTTCAGTGATCATAACTTTTGTATTTACAAATCAGCCTCGATGACCCATATTGTGTTTCCAATCTGGGGAATATGGTCGTGTGCAAGCTCGATGTTTACTACCAGAAAATGCAGTACATTGTACTCACTGTCGGGAGCCAGGAGATCATTACACGGAGTGCTTGAAGCAGATTAACATGAAGGAGGTAAATAATGTTTTCCACATCTAAGTAGAATCTTTTCATGCTCAAGCTATATAGTTGTGGTCACCAACGATCAACGACATACAACTGCGAGTGCTCTCCCTATTAAGAGTACGTACTAGGGCAACACATGATAGAAAAGGAATATAGAGTAGTGGAAAACAAGGGTGCTAGCTTGTGGCAAAGAAAACATTTCCACAAAGGAGCTAGTCGAGAGCGAACAACTGCGAAGCACTAGTAGAAGAGAGAGGAGCCAAGTAGTAGTAAAGGATCTAGCATGGAACAAGATTCACTAGAGCAAAAAAGGTATCTATCAAAGTGAAAGGACCTCTTACCACAGAAAAAAGGGAGCCACTGAAGGTTCCTAGGTTAGAAGGACAAATACCAAAAATTTTGATGACTAATTAGGCTAGAGATCTGTGGAAGGAGAATGATGATGATTAGAATCGAGCAAAAAAAATAGAAGACACCTTTTGGATATTTCATCAAGAGATAGATAATGCGACTTCAAAGATCATCATAAGTATACAGACAACCCCCTTTTTGGTTTCCCCTTTTTGGTTTAAGAAACATGTAGCAACCAACAATTTTGTATGAATTATTGCATATGGATGCTCGAATCTAGAGCACGCTATGCTCAACATCATTGCCTCACTAGTAGCACCACTTTTCATGGACAATTTGGTAAATGTTTCATAACATAAGCCCCTCTAATTGATTATTATATTCCTCGAGTATCTATCAAGATAGTCGAGCCAAAAATTATTGAAGTAATCATAGAAGGTAGGTCACATATCAACTTGATTCCTAAATCAACTATGCAAAGAATTAGATACTCACCAACCAAAGAAGCACAATTCATGACTATCTTGGTAGCCCACAACATGATAAAACCTCTCATAGTTATTGAGAATGTTCGGCTAACAGTAAGGGTCTAAGTTCATATTAAACTTTGTAGTGTTAAGAATTCCTCTTGTATCTAGAGGATTTGCCTACTATTAGGAAAACCATGGCTTAGACATGTGAACCTCATCTAGGACTAGAGGCAAAACTATATGTGAGTACATGATCAGGAGATGATGAAGCAATTTCATATGGAATTTGGCCTAGATTATGCACAAATGGGTACTATGAGTTCGTTAATATAACTAGATGATGAAGAACTCCGCACCCAAAAACTAAACATCCTATTTGAAGACACTGACCTATCAAGAAAGATATCTATATAAACTTCTCCATGTTTTAATGTAATATGCATGAGACCCTTTGGACGGAGGGCAAGAGCCCTACATAATAAACAACGAAGTGTCCCCACGAGATTGGCAGAGAAAAGGAAGGATTCTGATGCAAATGGAGTACAAGGTCAATATAGCTCAAAGATGGATATGATATAGTTTTTGATAGAAGGGGATCCTCTAGTAGAAGAGAATCCTCTTGGTCTATTGTAGAGTCAAGATTCGGAGATGAATGGAACTTATAGTTAGAGCTGCCCAATCCTATGTGAAACAAAGAAGAATGTGTCAAGCAAGCCCTAGTGATGAAGTACTTTCAATGAAATTCCCCAGCCTAAAGAAATTTACTACTATATTCTAGAATGTTAGAGCCTTACTTGGTTAGGGACATGAGAAAATAATGCTACCAAGTCAAGAAGCAGCCCACATAGCCACATTGAAGAATGAGCCTTTACCTTTAGCAAATGTTTCATGGCTCAAGTTGTATCACACTTAGAAAAGAGCAACTTTATCTCGTAATAGCCACTTACATTTGCATTAAAATTTGTGATAAGGAAAAAACACGTGCAATAAACACCTCATTGACCTCCTTCTTCAAATCCTTGAGCGTTGTTAGGAATCTTCTTCACTTTACTTTTTTGATCCCTCAAGCTTTATTTTGGCTACTTTGGGGCAAACCAAACCTTGCTGGTGGGCAGCGTACAACTCATAATGTCTCGGAAGACTTTGATCCAAGTTTGGTGTTGTTTAGTTTGGTGTTCGACAGTTTTGGTTCTCTTGAGCCCCAGGCAGTCCCGAGTCATATGGTTTTCATCCGTTATGGTGACTCATGTGTTTTGGTTTCTTGGACTCATCAACATGTGTGCTCCAATCTTTTCCCAAGGGTCCAATCTGTGATTCACAAGGGTAGTAAAATTCCAATTTACTCTAGCAGTGCCTGGTGTTTTGTGTCACATTAACTACTCCCATCCTTTATACTGCTAACTACCTTTCTCCACCCACAACACCCTTCTGAAGGATGACCTCAATATTCATGTATGTTCTCCTAGCGAAAGGGATAGTTTTGAAAATCATAGTTCAATGTTGTGGTGCAGAGAAGGAAGATCTTGAAGTATAGTGGTGGGCAAGTTCAACACATATATGAGAACTATGCAGGCAATCAAGAAAAAAGATATAGATATATGCATATAGATAAAATTAGAGACATACACATACAGATACACAAATACACATATATGTATATAGGGGCATACACTCATGATAGTTAGGCACATTCGTGCATTGTTAGACATATATGTGATTAGAGAAGGAAACACACTCACACATCAGCAGAGAGAAGCATTGTGCATTGTACACAAAAGTCGCCCTGGCATCTAGTAGGGTCGAGGCTTACATGAGGAATGAGAATTAGTGTAGTAGAATAGGTAGTGTAGAGAGAAACATGATAGATGTAGTAGGTTATTAAAATTTTCAAGGCAAATCTTAGAAAATCAATTAGTCCATTTGGTTTTTAGGATCTAATGGCATATGGGATCCTTTGACATAACTTGAACATATGGATCAAAGCTTGGCAAATATGGCATCCCTTACTTTTCATGGGCATATGGTGTCCATTTGGTTTTGACTCTATGGATGTATGGGATCCATGGTGGTGGGACATATGGCATCCCTCAGATCTTGAGACATATGGGATCCCAAGACATATATTTCTACATTTGAACTCCAAGTGGTGTTCTAGATCTAGGGACATATGGGATCCCTAGGCATATACTTGGACATTTGGGATCCAAGTGGTTTTATAGGATCTAGGGAAATATGGAATCCCTAGACATATAGAAGGATTTATATTATGGGGTATGTGGTGTGTTTAATGCTTTTCATCCTTGAGATCCATTGATGAGGCCTTTTGAGCTTTAATCCTTTGCTCCATTTGGTCTTTGTTTTTTGCATTTTGTATATCCTTTGACATATATTGATGAGTTCCTTTGTTGTTGAAATCTTTCTAGGATCCATTGTGGAATATTTCGTAGGGTCCTCTTCCTTATTTCTTGTTGTTAATTAAGCCCTTTTCTTCGTATCTTTGTTGTAGAAGCATACCTTTGATGTTGCTTTGGGTGCACTTAAAGATGTGTGAGACAAAGTCTACATATGGTACTCATACTTAAGTGTTCATTTTGGAAAACAAAAAGATGTATAGAAAATGGGATCCCAAAATAGAGATGAAAAGGTGATTAATCTACTTCATAACATGCTATAAGAAGTTTGCATTGAGCCTTCTCTTAATGCTAGTATTTACAATAAAGATACCGAAACCCTTGGGCCATCATAGTTGTTTGCTTTCTCTTGCTTTCTAGGATAAGGGGTGTCCCATGTGTTGAAAGTGTGAACTATGAAAGCTTTAGGTGGACAAAGGGGTCAAAAGACCTTAATGTGGAAAAAATTCATGCCCTAGATCACTTAAGGAAGTCTCAAGGTTGGGCAAAGTTGAGCAAGGCAGTCCTAAGGCACTGGAAAAGTCCAGAGAGGCATCCGAAAGCTATAAAAGGAGGTGAAGAGTCATCAAATGCATGGAAGTCTTGTAGGTCATTGAAGACCAAGAGACATATACTCAAGGAGGCTCAACGAGAGAGTCATCCAAACTCAAGAAGCTGAAATGCAGCAATGCAAGCTAGGAAAAATGCACAGGAGGGCATTATGTGCACAGAGGAGGAGTAAGGAGGAGCTATCAAGCCCACACCCCCTCTAGTTTCTTGTAGCTTGTTGGAAAGCTTATGAACCATACTAAGTGTGGCTAAAAGCTTAGGTAATTTGGATCAGTGTAAGGCAAATGAATCAAAGTTTTGTTGTAGGGTAGCAAAAAGGTGTATGAAGGGACCTAAGTATTGGGTTCATTTCACTTCCAGTGTGCAAATATGAGGGATTCAATTCCATCAGTTCATGTCAGAGTACAAAACATCCTTTGAAGATTCTAGGAGAAGGACATAAAAGCTTTGACATCAAGACTAAGAGGTACTTTTCAGTGTAACCCTAATTTCCCATTCATTATGGTAGATCTAGGTCAAAAAGTGGAGTTGCTTGACAAAGATAACTACTAGCAATGGAGGTTCATAGTCATGTACTACCTCATGAGCAAAGGTTTATGGCCTATTGTGTGTGGAGATGAAGATACACTTGATGTGGATCCCAAAGATCCAAAGGTCACCAATCAAGAATTGAAGATGTTGAAGGATTGGGAGGAAATAAATAGGAGAGTTATCTTCTACATATCACAGGTAACCTCTAACACTATGATTAGTCATATATCAGAGTTTGATCATGCTAGAGATGTTTGGGATACCTTAAAGAAGATTATATGCCACTTGCACAAGAAGTAGAAAGATGTAGCTTAAGAATGAACTCCATTCTTTGAAGAAGGGTAGTGGTCAATCTCTTAGCCCAGAGCATAGCATTATTATTCATAACAAGTCCAAGGAGAAGCAAGGAGCCATAGAAGAACTAAAAATGGCTCAAGTTGATTTAACTTCCATATTGATGCCAAACAAGTGGTTTAGTTAGCTTGAAGAAAATCATTTCGTCACTTGGCAAGTTATAGAGGATGATATTAGAGTTGGCTTGGGAAGTACATTGGTTCGTTTTGAAGCTAGAGTGACCTCTACTATGGCTTCTTCTCTCAACCTTTTTGCTCGTCTCATTAATGGTTTGGAGTTGGTTTATGCTTCTTCTATTATTACCACATTTTTCTTCTTTTCTGTGGGAAAAGTGGTTGACTTCACATATCTTGCAATTTTGATAGTCAAAGGAATTTCTCTGAGGTGTTCTCTGATGTTCAATGCATGATATATTAGCACAATCAATGCGACACTACCATTGAAGAACTTTTTGTTACATGTTTCTTCTTGGCTTCAAAGAGTCATTCTTGGACATAAAGTGTGAAATTTACTTGATGTCCAATATTTCTTTATAGCATGTGAGAGTAGTCACACTACTATTTTTTGAGGTGCAGTGTATCTATGCATGTTTGGAAAACAAAAGTTTTTGTGTACCAATCGTACAAGTTCTTCTATATCGATTCTATTGATATCCAAGACCATTTGTTTCTTTGCTTCATGACATTCTTCTTTTAGGTCTATAAGGCCGTCCTTGGTGTGAGTGTGTATGTTTGTGTGAGCTCTCTTCCTTATCTCCTTCCTCGTGACAGGGCGGGCCCGGTAGCATGGGAAAATTGATCCATTGTTTATTTAATTTGCCACTATTTTGATCTTCTCAAAACTTTGGCCATGGTCAACATCTTGGCACTAAACAAAATGATGGATGAACTTGTAATATATATGGTGCCTCTTGCCAGTGCACCGCAAGGTTGGTGTTTTCTCCAAAACATTTATGTGCCAGACATGATCAGCCTTTTTGAATTCCTCTTGCGTATAGGTAAATGTAGCGGCCCTGAAGTTCAGGTTACAGTTCAGATCCTTCTAGGTAGTCTTCTTTATATACCAATGCATCTCTTCCTTCCTAATACCATATGGTACATTGAATGGCTTTATAATTTTGCCTAAGTCTTTAATTTTTATTTTTGCTTCCTTTCTAACGCGTACCAGTGCATTTTCAAAATTGTGTTTCAAGAAAGACACTTGTAGTGCCCACTCTCTTTGACTCAGTTTTGTTGTGTACCGCATTGGGTGTTCATCAATATCCACCTCCTTTTGATCTCATTTCAATGAATGAATAATGGGGGGAGAAAGAGTACATACATCAGTCTTCTCAATAGGTAGGTGAGTGCTTTGCACTACTGGTATCCCCATGTCATGTGGTTGACTTCCATGAGTAGCCTAAAGTTTTGTTAGTTGAGGTTTCAACTCCACTATGACTTGATCTTTCTTGTTGTTCTTCTCTCTTACTTCTATTAGTTCTTTTTCTATCTTCATTTTATCCTCACATACTGCATGAAGCTGATCTAATCTTGTTTGCATTGCCATGTATACTTATTGACAGCTTCCTTCCATTTTGTTTCTTGATTTTGTCATTTCTTTTGCATAGTTTAGTTCTGATTGTGCTCATAATGTCTACTCTTACTTGAGCTGATTGACATACATATCTCATTTTTCTTTTAGCTCTTGAATTTAATCACTCATTGTTGTTGATGCCTCTATTGTTTGGCTCAATAATATTGGGGTCATCAATTATTCGTATTGTTTAATGAGTATGATTCATCCATATACAATTTGATTTGAGGCTCCAAAATTTTACTCCTATTTGTAAAGCATACCTTTCAACTGCATATGAATCATATTTCATGTTTACTTCTATCACCTCATTCTTTAGCTTCTCTTATTCCTTCTTTACCTCGTCAAGTTGGCTTTGCAAGTTGGCATTCTCTTCTTTCAATCTACCTCTCTTTAGTAGTCGTCATGCACTTTTCTTCCTTTTTTGCAAGCTCTACTTGTGTCTTCATGACTTGCTTAGATAGCTAATCACTTCGAGCTTTAAATTGATTCTTTTCCACATGGGCTTGTTCATACTCTTTATCTGCCTTCAACAATTGTTGTTGTGTGTCCATGGTGGATTGAATCATATGTTTGACTACATGTTTCAACTAGGCCACATCCACATTGAGCCACATTTGAGGGATGACTAGCAATTCTCCTGTCAGCACATCTTTACCTTTGTTCATGTGTAGTGCCTGATTGAAAGGCTACCGAATTTGAAGTTGTATGTGTTTAGCTTTGCAACTCCTACCTTCATAGAGCACGTCCATGAGAGATAATACCCGTATTGGTTTGGTCAGCTCTCCTTCCTACTATAATTCTTCCTTTAGGTTTACCAATGTCCGTATCCCTTTAGGTGTAATCTTTTAGAATTGCATCCTTGTTGTTTCATTCATTTGAAGAGCATAGGTTTTTTTTCTTGCACATGTCCATACATCTTCGTCTTTAGTCATTTTCTCTTCTTTATCCCTCAGCTCATTGGCCACCTCTTGCTGGTCGACCATTTGATCAAGCTCATCCCACCTTCCATCATCATTCACTTCAATGTTAAGATCTACATTCAACATAGATGGATCTTCTTGATCATCGGGTTCTCAACATGAGCTAGAGTTTTTGAGGCCTAGTTCTTTGTGTCTTTCTAGTTCAGATAACCTCTTGCCCATTTATTTCCTGCTCCTTGCTTCACTTACTTGCCGATAGTGGTAACCTTGAACATTAAGGTTCACCTACCCTTCCCTATATGTGTGAGTGGTTTGTAGGGCTTCTTCTAATTCTACCTCTTTAATAGGTGGTGGTTGCACAAGTGTTGACTTTGGAACTGTATGAATACTTTTAGCACAAGGGGTGGTGTCTACTGTCTATTCTCTCATTCTTCTCGAGCTTCTCATGGTAGGATTTGATCTGGTACTAGCTTCATCCATAGTACCACTCCACGCTTCTTGGGAATTGTGGTTGAATTAACATATTCAGCCATTTCTACTATTGATGAAATCTCCCATAAGTAATCATGAATGTTTAGTGCATGATATATCAATATTGTTAATGTTTTACTACCATTCAAAAACTTTTTGTTTCGCCACTACCTCTTTGCTTTGAATAATCACTCTTGTACATACAGTGTTAAGTTTATCTAATTTTCCATTTGCTTGACAACATGGGAGGGTAGTTGAACCACTAGTTTTTGTGGTGTGGTGTATCTATGCATATGAGGAAAGCAAAAACATTGGTGCACTAGTCTTACTTCTTCTTCTTTGTCAATTTGATTAATGTCTGTGAATGTATGCATGTTGGTTTCATGACTTAAGTCGATAATTCCATCCTTGGTCCATCTGAATGCTTCCTTCATTAGCTCAAGAGTGAACCAAATGGTCTCCCATTCTTCTTGTAGGTTCATGAGCTTTGCTTCTAGTATAGAAGGCATATTGAGCATAGGTTGTAGTGTATTCATCACCTATGTGCACATTTAGAAATCTTATTTTTAAATCAAATATTCTTCAATCCTAGCTTTTATCCATGTATCCAATGTTCTTTGTAATGCATGTAATAATTTGAAGTCCTTAGTCATCATAAAAAATTGATGATCTCGATCCATGATCTTGATTCTGATAAAAAAAAAGTGTTCATCCACTGGCTGATCCTCTTGGAACCAGTGATCTCTTGCTTTGATTGCACTTTCCAATAAAAATTCATTGATATCCTCATGGAGCATTACTTTTGAGTTGTCAAACTCCATCTACACTTGAAAGAGAATTCATAATTAATTCAATGTCCTAAAAAATATACTTCATCCTTTGTACTCAACCAATCATCGTTCTTCTCTAAACTACTCCCCTCTCACATGTTTGAGTAGAGCATGATACATGATGACATATTTTGTTCATCAGATTTTTCATTTTTATATTTCTAAAAGAAAACATCGAAGTAATCATAGCTGAAGCAATTGTTAGTATGCATGAGTGGAATTCCTAGGCTACTATAGTACAATTTATGTATTATTCCTTGGAATGAATTGTGCACCAATAAACAAATTGAAGAAGTTGTGTGCCGAATGTGAGGCCTAGTAGTGTGGCCCTATAGTGCATACTCTAGGTGCTTTTAGCTTAGTAGGAGTGCAATTCTAAATCTATTACTCTGTCTTCATTCCTTGGTCATCCTTTCATCTCCAGATTTGATGGGTTTTTGTAGATTGATGCCAATCCTTCATGATAGCTAAGTGTTTTTGTATTGATGTGTTTCTTATGGTTTTAATTTTCCATACATATTTGCTTCGCTTCTAGGATCCTCTTGCTGTCCTTGGTCCTCGTTGGCTTTTGTTTGTGAGCGAAGCTTCGATGGTCTTTGTTCAATTGTTGTTGATATTGAATATTACTTGTAAGTCTTCCTTTGTTTTTGTGTGTTTTCTTGGGTATCCATATTTGCCTTTGTGATCTCTGAGCTTTTATTAAGCTTTTAGGTGTCTATACTTGAAATATTCGTGTGTTGTTGTGTTGAGTTTTTTGTTTTTTGCAAGTTCCTTGCTTAGGTTTTACTTTTTCTAATTGTGTCAGCCTACTTTTGTACTCTTGAAGTTGATCCTTGCAAATCCACACTTGTTTTATGCCCTTGCCATGTTGTTGTCAGGTTTTTTTCTTGAAAGTGGATTGTTGGTTAGCTTCTCAAAGTTCTCACTTGAATAGCTGACCTCATGAAGTCTTTCAAGATAAGTCTCTTGAGAAGAATGGATGGGTTGATCACATGGAAGAGAACAACGTTTTTCATTGATTTTGTGGTTAGTTAGAATGATGGAATTGATGGATCAGGGTTTTGATGGGGATTCACTTGCATGCACATTTTGATTTGGGACATTAGGGTCTTGCATGCATACTATTTGAGTGGTTTCTCATCTAGTAGACTAAAAACCTCTCTATGTCCTATTTTTGTTGATATATGTCCTCAATCTAGTCGGATTGTAGCCTTAAATTCAAAAATCCAATCTTGGCCTAGGACCAATTCTTCTAGAAGGTTTGAGTCTTTACAAACTAAGAGTCTTTGTTGCATGGTATTGTTCCCTAAGTGTAAAGATAAGGATACTTTCCCTATGAGCATTTGATGGTATTACCTCGGATCCCTATCATGTGAACCTTGGTTGGCATGAGTTGCATATTTAGTTTTTCAAAAAATGAAGCATGTACACTACTTAGAGCTACTTGTGTGTCAATGAATGAATCCATTAATTGAAACTCTTCCTGAGCAATCCCTAGGTTTAAGTATGGTTGTCATATTTGTTGATATTTAGGTAGTGATGTGTGTGAACACACTAGGACCGCCACGACACTTTTTTCCCTCTTTAGGAGATTTTTTTCCCCCGGGTTGTATATATGCCTATTGCCCTAATGGGCTACTTATCTTTGTACATTCTCTAGTAATACATTCAGTATTGTGTGTTGTGCTCCAAGCTTCTTCTTCTTCCTTGTGTTGTTCGCATGCTTCCGCAGACGTCTAACGCCAACAAGTGGTATTAGAGCAGGTCGTCGCTTCATCTAGGGCGCCGTCGACACTCCTCCATTTGTAGTCTCAGATTCGCACGAAATTTGGTGAGCATACTCAAGGTGTTTCAGAGATCAAAACAGCTTCGTTCGGTGGTGCCGAAATCGTGATCTGAGCTCGTTTCGACCTCCGAACGCACTATCGCAGCACTTGTGCAGGCTATTTTGTCTTTTTGTGCCAAAGGTATATACCAATTTCTGTTCACCAGTTTAAGCATCTCGAAGTCTGCTAAAGGTCTAGAAGAACTTGTCTGGGTAGTTCTGTTCAAATTTCTGAGATATAATCAATTTCTGCATCAAGGTATTTTAGTCACCGGCCATGGCTGAAAGCAGTGATGTATTCCGTATGTTGGCTATTGAGGATAAGTTGGATGGTACCAACTACCCATTATGGGCTTATATGATGCGACATGTATTGGTTGCAAAAGGATTGTGGAACATTGTGCAGGGTGTTGAAAGACGTCTTGTTACACCTCTGACTAGAGGTACTGCAAATACAAGTGCTAGAGCTGATGAAGATGGTGTCAAAGATGATATTCCACAAATTCATGTTCGTGATGCTGTTTTTGTTGCATCTACTACAGAGCAGTTTTGTTGGGATGGCAGAGATGCCCAGGCACATGCATTAATAGCTTTGTCTATCAAATGTGCCATTACTCCTCACATTCGCTCTTGCAGAACAGCCAAGGATGCTTGGGATACACTTACCACATTGTACCAAGCTAGGAATGAGGCTCGTGTTGCTTACCTCCGAAAACAGTTGGAGAGTGAGCACATGAATGAAGGTGATTCTATGGACAGTTTCCTAACAAAGATCAAAGACTTAAAGGAATAGTTGATTTCTGCTGATGAGATTATACCAGATAGCTCACTTATACAGACCGTTCTGAATGGTCTTCCTGATTCATATCAGAGTTTTGCTTCTACTCTTCGGTTGATGATGAAAGGCAATCCAAATGCCTCGTCATTTGATGAGTTAGTCTTTGTTCTGTTGCAGGAAGATCAGTCCAGGCAGAACATGTCTATTATGCGTGTTGCAGATCAAGCTTTCCTGGCTAGTCAGAAGAGCGAAGGGAAATGGAGTTCTTCTACTAATAAGCAAAAATCTGCAAATGTTGCACATTCGAAGAACGAAGACAAAGATGAGAAAAAATCAAAAAAGCAGAAATTGTTTTGTAAGTACTGTAAAGGGAATGATCATATCATTAAGAACTGTCCAAAACTGGCTGCAAAAGAGGCAAAGAAGAAAGAGGCTGGAATGGTTGTTGCAGAAGCCTCTACACCAAAAACGGAGTCTGCTAATCTTGTGCAAGAAGAAGAATGGGCTTTCACTACTGTTTGCAATTTTGACCCATCTTCCCATGAGCAGTGCATGTCTGCAGTAGACTCAGATGTTTGGTACTTTGACACTGGGGCGACCAAACATATTACCTCGCAGCATAGTTTTTTCTCTTCACTCGAGCCTGCCCCTACAGGGAATAGTGTTACATGCACCAACAACTCCTTTTATCCTGTTATGGGAGTTGGTAAGATCATTTTGACTACTGCTGATGGTAGTTCTTTCACTTTGTCAGATGCTTTATTTGTCCCAGGGATCAAGAAGAATCTGTTATCAGTTTCTGCATTAGCCAAGATCGGCTTGGTTGTGAAATTTGTTGATGACAGATGTACAGTTCATGATCTGTCAAATGGCGATGTGATTATTACTTCTGGCACTTTATGTCGTGGGCTATATAAGCTCATAGACTATGAAAGATCTGTAAATGATTTGGCATGTGTAGTAAATGATTCGCAGGCTATGTCAGATGCAAAGCTTTGGCATGCACGCTTTGGTCATCTGAAATTTGCTAGTTTGCTACACCTGCAGAAATCTGAAATGGTGTCCTCATTGCCCAAACTTGAGGCACCTGGAAAACATGTTTGTGAAGGCTGTATTTTGGGCAAAATGCAGCATTCATCCTTTCTAAAAGATGGTTTAGTTCGGGCTACTCAGAAATTGCAGCTTGTACATAGTGATGTCTGTGGTCCTATGCAGACACCTTCTTTTGGGAATTATCTTTACTTTGTGACTTTCATCGATGATTTTTCCAAGCATGCATGGGTATATCCATTGAAGGCAAAGTCCGAAGTGTTCATGTGCTTCAAACAATTTCTGGTTTTGGCTGAAAATCTGTCAACATGTAAAATGGGCACCCTCCGTTCTGATCAAAGGGGGGAATATATGTCTTCTAATTTTAATGCATTTCTAGCTGAACGTGGGATAAAACACCAGTGTACAGTGTCGTATACACCTCAACAGAATGGAGTTGCTGAATGAGAGAACATGTCACTCATGGAGATGGCGAGGTGTATGGTCAAGAGTCAGTCTTTACCACATAGTTTCTGGCTTGAGGCTGTCATGTGTGCAGCATATGTACTTAATAGGTGTCCCAATAAAGCACTGCAGTCTATCACTCCATATGAGGCTTGGCATGATCGCAATCCATTTGTTGCTCATCTACGTGTTTTTGGTTGTTTGGCATATGCATTAGTGCCTGAACAACATCACAGAAAATTCGATGATAAAGCAGTAAAATGTATTTTTGTTGGGTATAGTTCTGAAAGTAAAGGCTATCGTCTGTGTCATCCACAGACTAAACGCATTTTGGTTAGCCGTGATGTTGTTTTTGTGCAAGATGCTATTCAACCATTGCTTTCATGTACTAAGGAGACATCTGTTAGCTCCAAAGACATGTATGATACTTTGATGCCTCTTTTTACAGGTGGAGAGTCTAGTGCTGGTCCTAATGAGGCAAGTTCTCAGCCTTTGCAGGTTTCATATGATGATGCAGATCATTCCATTTCTGATGCAGATTTACATGATGCACTTGTTGATGAGAGAGCTGATATTGAGAAGGCAAAAACTATGCCAAAATGGCTGGTGCAGACTTTGCGTGACAACAAATTAGATGCACCTTTGTCATATCGTACTCATTCAGGCTCTCATAGTGCCTCCTTTGCATTAGATTGCTATGCTATGGCTGCGTCTAGTCTCTATGATGAGAATGAGCCTATTTCTTTTGATGAAGCGCAGAATTCAGAAAATTGGATGGCTGCTATGCAATCTGAATATGATGCTATAATGAAGAATGGTACTTGGTCTTTATGTGACTTGCCTCCTGGCAAGAAGGCCATTGGCACTAAGTGGGTATATAAGCTAAAGCGTAAACCTGATGGTACAGTTGACAGGTATAAGGCTAGGCTTGTTGCAAAAGGTTATGCACAGGAAAGGGGCATTGATTTTGATGAGACCTTTGCACCTACATGCCGTATGACTACTGTTCGGAGCATTTGTGCACTTGCAGCCCATCATGGTTGGAATGTACATCAGTTGGACATTAAAACATCATTTCTGAATGGTGACTTGCATGAAGAAGTGTATGTTTTTCAGCCTGTGGCTTTGTGCAGGATGAGCATGAAAATCAGGTGTGCAGGTTAAAGAAGGCATTATCTGGTTTAAAGCAAGCACCACGTGCTTGGTATGAGAAGATACATGCCTATCTAGTTGCACATGGTTTTGAGAACAGTCCAACTAAAAGCACCTTATATGTTAAGCGTGCTAATGATGTGCTTCTGATCATTGTTGTCTATGTTGATGACATGTTGCTCACTGGTCCTATTGAGAAGCATATTGCTGATTTCAAGGCTGATTTGCATGCCTCATTTGAGATATCTAATTTGGGGCATTTGCATCACTATTTGGGCATTCAGTTTATGCAAGTTGATGGTGGAATGGTTGTGTCAAACGAAATATATTGACACATTATTGTTGCGTTTTGGCCTTGAAGACTGTAAGCCTATTGCCACTCCTATGGAGATAGGTTTACAATTGAGTCTTCATGATGCTGGAGATGCATTTGATGCTGTTCTCTATCACCAGGCTGTTGGATGCTTGATTTACTTATGCATTACTCGGCCAGATATTCAGTTTGTTGTCTCACACATGAGCAGGTTTATGCATTGCCCAGGAGTCACGCATTGGAAGGCGGTTAAGCGCATCTTTCGCTACTTGAGTGGTACTCGGCTACTTGGGTTGTTTTATCCCAAGGGGGGATCACTACCGCCATGCTTTTTCTGACTCAGATTGGGTTGGTTGCTATGACACTCATGTGTCCACCAGTGGCTTTTGCGTCATGGTTGGTAGCTCATGTATATCTTGGTTGAGCAAGAAGCAGCCGATTGTGGCCACTTCCAGTTGTGAGGCTGAGTATAGGGCAACTCTCATAGCGACTGTTGAGTGTGTGTGGCTCTGACGCCTTATGGCTGATTTGGGTGTTGGCCAGTCTTCTACCACCACCATCTTCACTGACAGTCATAGCGCATTGGCAGTTGCGAGGAACCCTGCGTTCCATGCTCGCACTAAGCACATTGAGGTGCATTATCACTATGTCAGGGAGAGGTTCTCTGCTAGGGAGATCAGCTTGGCATATGTGCCCACGCAGGAGAACATTTCAGACCTTTTCACGAAGGCTCTGCCTAGGGAGAAGTTTGAAGCTTTCCGCAAAGCTTTGGGCTTACTTCCTTTTCTGGAGTGATTTCCACATAGCTTGGCACTTCCTTATACATGAGTGCCACCTCCTTGTTCACCGCATCACTCCCAGGGGGGATTTGTTGATATTTAGGTAGTGATGTGTGTGAACACACTAGGACCGCTGGGGAACTTTTTTCCCTCTTTAGGAGGTTTTTTTCCCCCGGCTTGTATATACGCCTATTGCCCTAATGGGCTACTTATCTTTGTGCATTCTATAGTAATACATTCAGTATTGTGTGTTTTGCTCCAAGCTTCTTCTTCTTCCTTGTGCTGTTTGCATGCTTCCGTAGACGTCTAACTCCAACAATATTTTAGTTCCTAGGTAATTTACTTTGTTAGTGTGGCAATTTTCCATAGGAATAGGCTCTTCTCCTTCTAGATACCTTTCATCACATTCTTGTATCCATTCTTTCCTTTTCCTGATCTACTCTAAGGCTTCCAACCTTGCTTCTTCCTATATCCTCTCCTCTTCTTGCTTTATGTTTTTTGCTCCTAAAATTTGTGAGAAAAAATCTTGAATGATGTGTGTGTGACTCTCCTCCCATCCATATATACGCTCTTGTACTCTAAAAATAGCAACGATGTACCCTAAAAATAGCAATGATGTAGAATAGTTTAGTGGGAACATGTGGCCATCATGCAACACTTATCCCCATTACTACCTAAGTGCTTCCCATTACTACCAATGTACCTTAGGGTATCCTTGAGCTTGGGACCTTGGCTAGTTGGCCTTTGTCCCTCACGGACATGGATTGATCCCTGTGGATAAAATGGAATGATCCCTTTGGATCAATGATCCTTGTGGATCAAATGGATTGATCCCTATGGATCAATGTCTCACATCCTATCCCCCTTCTAAAGATCATTGTCCTCAATGATCAATGAGGGAAAGTACTTGCAAATGAGAGCTTCTGATTCCCAAGTAGAGTCAATAAGTGGCAATCCTCTCTAGGCTAATAGATACTATTGGATGACACAATTCCTCAATCACTTCTGTCTCCGATCTAATATCCTGTCTAGAGAATGATCTATGCTATTAATTTCTTGGAAAGAAACAATACCTTCTATTAGATTATCCTCTCTAGAAATATAATTTCGAAATTTACTAACATGAAACATTGGATGCACTCGACAATCTAGAGGAAGCTCTAATCCGTATGCAACTTCACTTAGCTTTTTAACTATCTTCCAAGGTCCACAAAGCCTTGGTGATAGCTCACTAAAATTCCCTATGGAGAGTGAAGTAGATCTAGTTAGTATCTAAAGAAAGATCTGTCTTCCTCCTCAAAGGATTTAGGAGATCTCTTCCTATAAACCTACTCTTTAGGTCTATTAGGGGCTTGTTGCATCTTGGCTTTAGCTATTTCTAAATGTTATTGGATGTTTGCTAAGAACTCCGGAACACTAGGACATTTATTTGGCATGCCTATGGTACTCGTAGCATTGGATTCATGCCTTATGAGGCCTATTGTTATAAGCAAACTCAACTAGTTGAAAATAACTATCCCAATCTATCTACCTCTCAGACACATATGCCCTCAACATGTACTCTAGAATCTATTGACCCTCTTGTTCTAACAATCTATCTAAGGATGATCACCAGTGCTCATCTTTAATGACACCTTTAGTTTGTCAAATAAAAAACTTCCAAAAGTGTCCTTTAAATCTGACATCCCTATCTAAAATTATGGATGTCGGTAATGCATGCAATATGAAGACGTGCTGGATAAACAACTCCCCTACATGTATTGTCTCCTATGTGGGTATGAAATGAGCCATCTTGCTCAGTCTGTCTACCACAACTAGGATACTATCTCACTTCCTTTGGGTTCCCAGTATCCCGACTATGAAGTCTATGTATACACTGTCCTAGTTATGATTTGGAATCTGTAAAGGATGCAAAAGGCGTGGTGTCTTTACCCTTTTTGCTTTGTTGACTTGACACATAAAGAATTGTTGAACTTAAGTATGGACATCTACGGCTAATCCACGCCACCAAAAATGTTCTCCTAACAAGTTGTATTGTCTTGTCAACACCTAGATGTCTTGCATAAGGCACATCATAGTTATTATGCATGACTGTTCTTCTCAAATCCTAGGAATCTGGTATGCAAACTTCTCCTTTTTGTCTAACTATTGCATTCTCATGTGAGAAATTGGAATACAGAATTGACTTGTTCACGCTGCTAGGGGAAGAAACACCTAGAACTGTCACGTCTCCTATAATAGAGTCATCAGTGATGGCTCTAATAATCTGTAACCAGTGTAGATTTTCAACCTGTGCTTCCTTTATTTCTTGAATCAATGAGCTTTCTAGAACTATAAAGCTCATTTGATAAATTATATGTGATAATGCATCAGTAACTATTTTCTTTTTGGCTCTTCTATACAGGATTTCCACGTGAAACTCCTGCATGAGCTTAGCCTAACGAGCCTAACTGTCTCAGAGATCTGCCTAACTAAAAAAATAGTCAAGTGTATGGTGATCTATGTATACCTTAAATTCTGCACTATCAAGATAGTGTTGCTAGACTTTAAGTGAATACACCACTGCATACAACTCTTGTTCATGCACTAGCTATTTGCGTTGTGCACTAGTCAATTTCTTACTTTCCAAAGCTATCGGCCTGCCATCTTGCCTCAAAACTGTCCCTATGACTATGCGACTAGCATCTATCTATAACTCAAAGGGTTTCTATGGATCAACCACTTTGACTATAGGAGCCTCTGAAACAACTTGTTTTAGAGTACCAAAACTATCTTGCTACTCTTGCTTCCATGCAAATGGAACTTTTCCTTGAAGCAAGTTCATCATAGGAACTCCTATCGACAAATATCAAGAGATCAATTTTGGAAAAAAATCGAGAAGTCCTATAAATGACCATAACTTCCCCTCATCTTGAGGCATAGGTCAAGATAATATAATTGAAACCTTCTTGGGATCCATCTGAACCTCGTTGATTGATACCACATGCCCTTGAAACTCTATCCTCAAAAGAAACAACTAAGCCTTTTCTGGATTAACTAATTCTTAACTACATCATGATCTCTTACTCTAATCTGATGGTAGCCACTTGTAAAATCTATATGAAAAAGAAACCACATCAAATAAAGTGTATCTGATGAGAAAAATATATGACCTTCATATGAAAGACACAAATAGTGTTGCTGCTCATCTAAATGACTTTGATGCTATATTCTCTTAGTTACAGGCTCAAAAAATAGATATGGATAATGAAATGAAAGCAGTATTGTTGTTATGCACCTTGCCACCATCATGGGATACATTTTGCACAACTACTAGCAATAGTGCACCTGGTGGTAAACTCGTCTATGATGACATATGTGGAGCACTCTTGAGTGAGGAGATTTGTAGAAAATCTATGTTTGGCACTTAGAGTGGAGATGCATATAATGTTTGTGATTCTTACCAAGGAAAGAATCAGCAATGTGGAATGAGCAAGAACAAGGAAAAGAATGGTCAATGGAATAAGAGTAGAAGTAAATCAAGGAAGAGGTATATCGAATGCCATTATTCTCATAATAAAGGAAACATGAAGAAAGACTGTTATGCATTAAAGAATGCTAAGGGAAAAGGACAGAATGTTGATGAGCATGTTAAACAGTTACCTGCACCATCTACTTCAATTGTGAAGATTGAACAGATTAATGTTATTTCTAACGAAAAACACACATTGAACATTGACTCTTCAATTCAGCCTTTAGATCTCGTTCATACGGATGTGTATGGTTCTATTTGCACTAGGTCCTTAGGTGGTTCTCTTTACTTTGTCACTTTCATAGATGATGCTACTAGATATGTTTGTGTATATCCTATCAAATCAAAGGATGAGGTATTCCCTACTTTCAAAAAAATGGCTTCCTTCAATTGAAACTTAAAAAGGAACTAAGCTTAAGGCTTTACCTTCAAATAATGGGGGTGAGTATACCGGACATGAATTCAACCTTTTCTGTCAGTCTAGAGGGATTCCTAGAGAGTTTATAGCTTTCTATACCCTAGTATAAAATGGTGTAGCTGAGAGGATGAATAGAACTGTTCAAGATAGAGTAGTCTCTATGTTACATCATGCAAACCTCTCACAAGGCTTTTGGGAAGAAGCAGTATTGAGTTTAGTTCATGTGATTCACATTTCACCTAGTACTACCAAAGGTCTCAAAGTGGCTCAAGAGTTATGGGCAGAGAAGCCACCATATTATGATCATCTTCGAGTTTTTGGGTTTGAAGCATATGTTCATATACCCAAGAATCTTAGACAAAAGTTGGACCAAAAGTTAAAAAAATGCATTTTTCTTGGATGTGGTCAAGAAGGAGAATTTGGATATCGCTTATGGGATCCTGAAACACGGTCAGTGATCAGAAGTAGTGATGTCATTTTCAATGAGTGTAATATGCATAAACAACCAATTAAGGAGGTTGAAGTGAGAAGAGTCGTGTTTGAGGATACTAGTCCTCCAGTTAGCATGCATAAAAATCTTGCACATAGGGATGTTCAAGAGAATTTCCATTCAGATCAATCTACACATGTTCCTATTCAGCAACCATTGAGATGCTCTACACATGTCTCACATCCACCTGATAGATATGTTCCAAGCTTAGCTTTTGTTATGCTAATAGATGCCAGTGAGCCTTCTTGCTACAAAGAAGCTATGCAGACAGAAGACGATGTAAAGTGGGGGCATGCCATGAAGAGTGAATTGGATTCTTTTCACAATAATGGTACTTGGGATTTAGTACCTTTGCCAAAGGGTAGGAAAGTTTTACCATGTAAATGGGTATATAAGCTGAAATTCACATCAGATAGTGCTACTCCAAAGTATAAATCACAACTTGTTGCAAAAGGTTTTAAGAAACAACATGGTGTTGATTTCAAGGAAATCTTCTCTCGAACGGTCAAGATGACTACCCTACAGGTGTTTCTTGGATTCTTTGCAATAGAGGGCTTAGAGCTAGCCCAAATGGATGTGAAAACTCCTTTCTTCATGGATATCTTACATATGAGATCTATATGGAACAACCAAAGGGTTATGTAGTTCTTGGCAAGCAAAGTCTAGTTTGTAAGCTCAAGAAGAGCTTGTATGGACTTAAACACTCCCCTAGACAATGGTACCAAAAGTTATGAAGTCTCAAGGCTATTCTCGAAGCAATGAGGATCATTGTCTCTACACAAAGAGATGCTCAGATGGTAGTTTGATATGCTTGATACTTTATGTCGATGATATGTTGGTTGCTGGGAAGTCCTGTTATGATTTGTTAATTCTCACAAAGATGTTTAGTCATGATACGAATGATTTGGGGGATACCAAACATATTCTTGGCATGCGCATAACTTGTGATAGGATTAAAAGATGCATATACTTGTCTCAAAGTCTTACTTTGGCCATATTGGCCTTTAGTGGGAGATTGTTACCGTTAGTGTCCATGTGAAAGCCCAAATGGCCATCCGACACTTCTTTGTATATGTTCTTTAATAAAACATATAATGTCCTATCCCGTCACAAACTATAAGTTCGATAGAATTTGTAAGAACTAAGAAGTTTGTCTTCGTGATCCCTGTGTATTGTGTTTTTCTGCGTATTCTACAACCTCTATGCAGAGTACTCTGTATGGCCCTAGGAGATCGGTTTTCTACTTCGAGGACATCATCGTGGAGCTCTTGAGAACGAGAGTGCACTATGGTGCATCGCTATCAAAATACTTCATTGATCATTATATAGTTTGAATATTCTATGTATATTCAAAACAAGTAAGTAGCAAGAAAAACTACACAAATCACAAGCGTTTATGCAATGGAATAAGAAACTTTTAGTATGTTCTATATGCTTGAATGCATATGCATACTAATTTTCTAAAAACTTTGGTAGCATAACAACACAATTTGCAATCAAAAAAATTATGACAAGCAATTTATGTGATAATGGTGCCAAAAGGCACAATCTATCTACGAATAGACTGAAAGGGGATTACACACCTTAACAAATTTTGCAATGCCAATAGACACAATATAACTACAAGTAGGTTGAAAGGGAATTACACACCTTGAAAAATTTATATTTCTCTCCTCGCTAACTTGCAAGAAAAATGCTTACCTATCCGTGCAAAGAAGAATACATGCACTGCACAATATGAGCATCCTAGCTATGCATATATTCTAGATACTATGCAAACGTTGCATGTCCTATATGCAATATGATGCAAAATGAAGCAACAATGCATATAAATTAACAAGAGACTTCTCTGGAGGTCCAAACAAAGAACGTGTCCGTGTGTGCAAGTGGTGAAGATGATCCATACTCTATCGGAATTGCTTTCAAAGTCTCTTCCAATAAATTGTGCATCAAAACAATTCCCGAGACTCAAAGGATGGAAATAAAGTAAAAAAAAAATGAACGTGTCTATGTAAACCCCTCTCCACTAGACGTGCATGTAGCAACAAGAAAACTATCAATCCGAGATGTGGTATGAAGCAGCCTCAAGCTATATATGCACCCGGACCATAACTCTGTTCTCAATTCAAAACAAAAACATACACTGAATGCTCTCTCTGTGGCATCCTCAATGGCGGAAAAGGCATGCGGCTGCATCTAAAGAGTTGGATTGAGGTGGGTGAATTATTCCACATGCTACAAAAAGATGAATTTGCCTTCAGATACCTCTTGGCATGTGCTCCATTCAACACATGCAAAAGATACTCTTTATTTGTGACCGTTGGGCAATGCCTCTAAGCATGGGTGGGCTGAAGCCTAAAGATTGGGCATGCATGCAGGTAGCCTCCTGATCACGGGCAAATGCTTCATGTGGTCGGCATTGGTGGCTTCTTGAGAGGGGGTGTTCATGTGATGCTCTCAAAACCATCCGCTTAGAACCGGCTCCTACGGGCTCCTCTTTGAGCGCCTTTTGCTCCACACTAGAGATGGCTCTCGATAATCAAGAGCTCCTAGATGAAGATGACAATCTCATGGGAAAAATGCATGCAAAACGATGAGATAAAAAACGAGGATCCAAGCTTTCATAACAATTGTCAAAATCTTGAATGATATGTGTGTGACTCTCCTTCCATCCATATATACCCTCTTGTACTCTAAAAACAGCAACGATGTACTCTAAAAGTAGCAATGATCTAGAATAATCTAGTGTGAACATGTGGCCATCATGCAACACTTATTCCCATTACTACCCAGGTACTTCCCATTACTACCAATGTATCTTAGGGTATCCCTTGAGCTTGGGACCTTGGCTAGTTGGCCCTTGTCGCTCACACATATGGACTAACCCCTCTGGATCAAATGGGCTGATCCCTATCGATCAATGATCCCTGTGGATCAAATGGACTAATCCATGTGGATCAATGCCTGATAAAATTCCTACTAACATTTGTTGTGTTAAGAGCTCCATATAATTTTTTGACTCTACATCCACTTATGTAATTGGGTAATAGGTTTCCATCTAGAGTGGCTAGATTGATGGCTCCACTAGTGGAGATTCTTTTTATAAGCAATGGTCCATATTCTTGATGTTGTATTTTCTTAGCATGTTCTTTTAGTGTATAAACCAATACTAAATCTTCCACTATAAGGCCTTTATACTTGATATGAGCATCATAATAAACCTTTTTCATTTGCTTTGTAGCATAGATAACTGCTACAACTTGTAATCTCATCTCACGCAACTTCTCTATTTGGTCCAATTCTTGGGACAGTTCATGTTTTCTTCACTCATAATTATCTACTCGTTGACTAGGAACCAAGGAATCAATTGGCAATATTTCATTCTATCCATAGACTAGATTGAAAGGTGTAGTTTTAATAGCCATCTTATAAGCTATCAAAAAGCCCATATTGCATGATGCACTTGTTTCTTGGAATCCAATCTTTCATTGTTGTTTATTTTGGTAAGAATTTTGGTACATAACACTTTATTTGAACTTTTGGCTTGTCCATTAGCCTATGGTTGATAGGCTGTTGAGTTTCTATGGATCACTAGAAATTCATTCATGAGTGACTCAATGACTTCATTAATGAAGTGTGTACCTCTATCACTTACAATCTCAATAGGTAGTCCAAATATAGTGAATATGTTTTTGAATAAGAACTTGGTGGTTTTCCTAGTGGATTTTGCTTCTACCCATTTCCTTAAATAATCAATAGAAACTATAATGTATTGAGCATGAGATCCTTTTGCGAGGGGACTGATTGGTCCAATATAGTCAACTCCCCAGCTTGAGAAAGCTCTTGCACTAATCATAGGTCTTAAGGGCATTCGATCCAATCATATTGGGTACTTGGTTCATTCGCACACCTCACAACTTTGTACATATGTTTCTACATACATGTGTAGGGTTGGCCACCATAAGCCAGCAAAGAGAATCATTTTTAGAGTCTTTTCCATTGAAGAATGACCTCCCGCTGCTCCAACATGTGCCATTTCTAGTATACGAAGGTACTCTCCTCGTGCACACAGAATTGTAATTCTCCATCCTTCCCTCATTTAAAGAATTGTTTTCCCACAATCACATAATCCATACTTTGTTCTTCTAATGGTCGTTTTCTAGCTAGGCTATCTCCTTTAGGATACATATGCGATTTCAAGAAGTCCACTTGTGGCTTACTCCACTTAGGGGCTATCATTGAATAACATAAAGATGAATGTTCATTTGATGTATTCTCCTGACACACTTGGCACTTGGTTATGTGTTCATGTACATCCTTTTGCATATCCTGCCAATACACTCCTAATCTCTTTAGTTCTTGTGTTGTTCCACCAAACCTTCTATGTTCTCCATTTGTTGTGTTGGACTTGTTTGAGTAAACTACTTCCTTCCTCATCTTCCACACATCTCAGAAGTATTCCATTGGAATCCTTGTTGTACAAAATGCTTGCAATGATGTGGAGATTTCTTATTGTTCAGAGTTCATTATTACGGTTCCAATTGATCCTATGGTTAGGTCCATGTGTGAGTATAGGTATCACATTTTTGGCGCATTTGGGACAGACTTCAAGGTTGACCAAGGTGTCTAGTAGCTCATATGCTACCTTGGTTGGAAGTTCTTCATGTTTCATTCTTGACAAATGATCAAATTTTACATGTGTGTTGCCTTTCTTAACTACTGTGTACCTAAGTCATGAGGTCTTAGGGACTTGTGTCAAAGAGACTAAATCTCATTTGCCACACAAGTGTGTATAGTGGTGGATTCATTCTTGACAAATGATCAGATTTTACATGTGTGTTACCTTTCTTAACTACTGTGTACCTAAGTCATGAGGTCTTAGGGACTTGTGTCAAAGAGACTAAATCTCATTTGCCACACAAGTGCGTATAGTGGTGGATTCATTCTTGAAAAATGATCAGATTTTACATGTGTGTTACCTTTCTTAACTACTGTGTACCTAAGTCATGAGGTCTTAGGGACTTGTGTCAAAGAGACTAAATCTCATTTGCCACACAAGTGCGTATAGTGGTGGATTGACGCACGCTTAATTATCAATCTAAAGAACCACATAAACCAAGTCTATGAGGATGTGTGCACACATGATGGAAAGTGAAGTGGTTTAGCTAAAAGGCATGAGGAAGGACTAGTCTATCTCTCCAACCCACTTAATCTCTAAAAGTGTCTGCCGTGATACCACTTACAGCAGTAAATAAAAATTTGAATGTTTCTCCCAGCTTCGAACTTGAAATATGGCCAATAGTGGCTTTCTTTTGAAGCTTGATGAGACGCATCTATTGGTGGTATTTTCACTCAAATCTAACAAGGGCTCTTCAAGTTATGGCCAAAATAGTGAATGGTAGAAAACACCCTCACTCGCTCCACAACTCGTACTTGCTCACACACACACTGCAGTAGTTCAAAAGTGATGGGGAGGGGTAGACAAGAGTCCTACACACACATTCCAAGCTTCACACACACACACAAGATCATCGAGAAGATGAAAATCTATAGGAAAGAAGCAAATTCGAAATTTCAGCTCTCCTTCTCCACAATGGCAAAAAGTCTTTACAAAAGATTCACAAAGTGACTTATATACATGTGCCCTAAAAATGGTCCTTTCACACAAGTGACCCGCACTTTATTGACTAATCTCTAATTTCCTACTATTTTACAAGGAGTGTATTACAATGAGTTAAGCTTATGCATCTAGAGGACTCCTCTAGTGCATTTACATAGCTTTGAGGGAATTTTCTAGGATTTTGAAGAAGAAAATTATGCCAATTAATTTGAAAATTTTGTGGCTCCTCTTTTGTGCCTCTTTCCTCTGCAACACTCTCCCATTCTTTGTCTCTGTCGTCCCTTGATAGGCTTTGCTTCTCGTTTTTTGCTTGTCTATGGCTCCTGAATACACACACCTAGTGGTCGAAGAATCAATAAGGACTGTTAGGCAATTTGTTTCTTTATCCGAAGTTGATCCTTTGCTTCTTTAAGCCCCTTAGTATTCCTTATATCACAAATCTAGGTTGTTGTATTAAATCGGGCTGCCATGCATGCCATCAGTGGCTAAGAATGTGATATTCTTAGTCAATCTCTTCAACTTTTCAGCCTCTCCTCTTTCTAACTTTTGGTCTTCTCATAGGTCTTTGTCTTCACACATCTGACCCTGTTGTATTGCTTGGAGCCTATTAGTTTCTTTAGACCGCACACCTTACTTTGTTGACCTTTACTCTCTTTTAAGTCAGAATTATGTTTCAAAGGCCCTGTTCTTGAATCTTCTTTGTCATCCTCTGGGACCTCACTCATTTCTTTCCACCAGATGCATCCAGTGGATGAGGAGGTAGCTAGGACCTTCAGACAATTGGTTATCTTATTCGATGAAGAGTCCTTCGTGTGTTGTCTCTCTTCCCTACTTGTTTCGCTTCACCTCCTGCTCTTGGTGGATGAGGAAGTTGTGTGCAACCTCCCATGAAATTTCTTGGTTGTTATCTTTCTTTATTTCCACTCCTCAGGACCTGGTTCTTTGGTGTTGTCGCCTGATGCGTGCCCCTGTGGGGCTTTGGGCAGAGGGTTGTTCTTTTTCTTTATAAACTTTGTTCTTTAGTGAGCAATTTTATTCATTGATCTTCTTCTTCTTCTCTTTTTGCTCGATTCCCCTTCCACACGTCCCTCCTCTTGAACTCTGTCGTCCCCGACAGGCTTTTTGTGGCAATGTGAGTACGTTTGGATGACCTTTTGCTCTCTCTGATTAAGCAAATTGGCTTGACATAGCATTAATTCTTTCCATTGGTTTGACTTTACCCCATCATCTAGTGCATGTCTATGATCTTTAAAGAAACTTAATTCATAGGCCACCAGTCTTGCATTAAGGTTCAAAGAGATTTTTGCAAAAATTTGTGAATCCATTTCAAAAAAGCTTGTGAAAAATGCCTCTTCAAATGTCTACATGTAAGTACTTGGCAAAACATGAGTCTTGAGTATATGACCATTAATGTTAAGCGGCTGGGTATAGTTGATAGATAAAAAATGAGAGCCTCTGATCCCTGATTAATGCCGATGAAGTTCAAAAATGTGTACTGTGCATGCTGAAATACCTTTATGACAGTAAGTAACATACTCAAAATCTTGTTAGTCATCTTGACTGCTAAATCGGGTACAGTTGCATATTGGGCAATCCAAAATTCTATGGTTTTAACCATGTAGTCTTCGGTCGTTAGATAATTACGAGGTGGACTTGCTAGCAAAGGATAGTTGAGCCACTAATTATTTATGCTTCCCTGGTGTTGTCCTTCCCAAAATTGCATCCAGGAGCGTCTTTTGGGTACTGGGCAAAAAGATGGGTTGACTAAAAGTATATAAGGTGCTGATTCCCATTGTACCCATAGAGTAGGATTCTTCTCCAAAATGTTCTCCTCCATATAGGATCCACTTTGTCAAATTCGTCTTGTGTGTAGATAAATGTTTGCATGCTGAACTGGAGGTTGTTATCTGGCTCTTTATTTGTTGTGGTCTTTATGTACTATCGTGTTTGCTCTTTAAGTAATCCATACGGTACATTGAAAGGTTTCAATACCTGTTCCAGATTTTTGCTTTTGATTTTTGCTTCCTTCATGACTTTGATGACTTGATCTTCAAAATCTTCAGTGAGTTGGGATACCAGTAGTGCCCGCTCACGTTGGTTTAATTCAGGAATGTCCCGAGTATGTCTTTCAATGTGGGTCTCCGTGTCCTCGCTTATCGGTGAATGATGTAAGGGGGAAGAAAGAGGACGTACCTCAATCTCCTCAGGAGCCACTGTGGAGTGTGGAACTATTGGTGTCCCCTCATTGACATGTTGTGCTAATTGACTTTGCAATTGCTTTATTAAGTGATCCTTTTCTTTAATCTCTTCGGTGGCTTTCATAATTGTTTCCTTGTTTTTTAGGAGCTCCTCTCCTATGACAGCTAGTTGATTCGCATCTTCGTTGCATTGCTCAAAGTATTGATTTTTTTCCATCTTCCACTTCTTTCTAAGATCCGCGGTGTCGTCCATATATCTTTTCTCCCATTCTGCTATGATAGCTTGCTCTTTCTTCAGCTGATTGTCATACTCTGCTATCCTTTCCTCCAATTCTTTTGTGTTGTTCTCTAGCACTACGGTAGTTGCTATTGGTTGGTTGCATAATAGGGTTGTCATTAATTCTTTGTTCCTGGTCCTTAAATTATCAGCCTCTTCCATGTACACCTTGATTTGAGATTCAAGAATTTTGCTTCTAGCATGCATTTGTGTTTTGTCTGCTTTGCTAGCCTCATATTTGCTTTGTAGTTATGTCAATTGTTCTTGTAGCTTCTGATTTTCCGTTTCTAGTGTCTTACATTGATGCTTGGCCTCTTGGACTTCTGCCTCTTTCTCGACTATTATCGTTTGTGCTTGAATTAATTGGGCAGATAGATTCTCACCTATTTCTTGAAATTGATTATTTTCCCGCATTGCTTTGTCGTAGTCAGCATCAACCTCAAGCATTAGTTGTTGAGTATCCATTGCAGTTTGTATCATTTGTTGTACTACTGGCTTGAGTTGAGTGACATTCATATTGAACCATGTCTTTGGAATGCTTGGAGCTTCCCTTGTGCATACGTCTTTTCCATGTTCCACATGTATGGTCTCGTTATGCAGTTCTCTTATTTGGAGCTGTACTTCATGGTCTCTTCTTTCTGCTTCCTTATTCATTGATTTGGTGGCACTCCCAAAATGTGACATCCATAGGAGAGGGTTCTGCCACTACCCTTATTGGTGTGAAGGGTTCTGATTCTTCAACTGTATTTTCAAACTTTTCATCTTTGGGGTTCTTGAGCACGACCTCTCCCGCTAGCAAAGTCTCTTTGATTTGGATATTAGATGCTTCATTCAGTTTAATAATATGGACGTCTCCTTGAGATGCTTCCTTCCTTGTCATGCCCTTGATGGAGTCAGATGGCGTCTGATCTACCTTCATGCCATCCATGTTGGAGTCCTCGTTTACTTTATTTAATTCCTCCCATTGTCCATCATCCTTGAAATCACTTCTAATATCCACATTCAACATTGAGGTTTACGGTTCTTCTTGTGCGAGTGATGACGAGCTCGAGTTCATCACTCCCAATTCTCTGTATCTGTGAACCTTGGTCAGCCTCTTCCTTTGTTCCAAGTCTTGATGGGCTTGTTGGTAGTGGTGCCCTTGCACTGATAGATTTACCTGTCCTTCCATGTATTGGTGAGTAGCTTCCATTGCTTTTGTCAATTCTTCTTCCATAATTGATGGATTTTCTTCAAGCCTAGTCCTCGGGAGTACATGAGCTTTCTTTGTAGCTGGAGTTTGAGCTTCTTCCTGCATCATTTCCCGTAGCCTTTTGATACCTCTCATTCTAGGTTGGGAGCTTGTTTCCACTTCCTCTATGAACTTGACTCCTTTCTTCTTTCTAGGAATTGTAGCAATCTTGACATCCTTGGCCATTGCTTCTGATGACGGCATCTCTTTTAGATGTTCTCTAATGCCCAAAGCATGATATATCAATATGGTCAAGGCAACACTTCCATTTAGGAACTTCTTTTGATTCCACTGCTTCTTAGCCTCGAATAGCCATTCTTGAATGTATGGAGTCATATTAACTTGATTCCCAATTTGTTTGATTGCTTGTGATAGCATTTGCACTATGATCTTTTGTAGATAGTATATCTGTGCATGTTGGGAAAACAAAAGTGTTGATGGATGAGTCGCACTTCCTCTTCTATATCAATGCGATTGATATCTGTAAATGTTCTAGTCTTTGCTCCTCGACTTTCCTCTTTCAAAATATTATTCCCGTCCTTTTCCCATCCGGAAGCTTCTTTAATCAAGTCGTGGGTGAATTGGATAATGATCCACTCACCTATTGCATCCAGTACTCTTGCTTCCGGTACCAATGGATCATGCAATGCTGGTTGCAATGTGTTCATGACTTGTGTGCAGCGCTGGAAGTCAGGTTTGTATATCGGTAATTCAAAGTACTTGTGAATGCCCGCCTTCTTCATAATGTCTACCGTCGATGGAAGTTCATGCACTACCTTGAAGTCTTGGGACATTATGGGGAATTGATGGTCAGTGTCCAGAATTTTGATTGTCACGAGGAACAAATAATCCCCTGCCGGTTGATCTTCTCTAAACCAGTGACCTTTTGCTTTAGTCACACTTTCTAGAGGGAATTCCAACACTTCCTCTTGAATGGTCGCTTCAGAGTCCTCAAAAGCCATCTGCACTCGTAATGAAAAGAGCATTAGCTTCCTATAGAAGACATGTCTTTAGTGATGTGTGTTGTAGTGACATATCATTCATTGCGTCACTCCGTTCCCCTTGCTTACATAAGTAAGATCTCTTACCACATATTTTTTCATTTTCATTCCTAAAAGAAAACAAGAATTAGTGTATCCGAATCATTTATTTATGTGCATAGTAGGTCCATTCCTATGGAAATAGAATATATGACCTATTCCCAAGCTGGAAATTGTGCACCACTAATTTTGTTACGTACGTCATGTGCTGAATGCATGACCACATAATGTGGCCTTGTCATGCATACTTTAGGTGCATTCAAAGCTTCATGGGTGCAAACAAAATCTTTGTGATTCTGTTGTTCCATTCCGTGCTTCGTCTTTGGTTTCCATATCCATTTTATAGTTGAAGTTTGAAGCTTCGTCTTCTCTTTGTTTTGTCGTGCTCTTGGTTTATCCTCTTTCTTCTTTGTAATCTAGGTAGTTGATGTTGTTCTCTTTTGATACCTTTGGTTAGTCTTGTTTGGCTTTATGGTCTTGTTTTGTTGATATAACGTTTCCTCTCTCTTGTCTATCTCTTGATTCGCAGTCTGTCTAACCTTCTTCGGAATCCATATGTGTGGCCATGTTCTTTGAGCTTCTACTAATGACTTTGGAAGCCATATTCTCAAAAGTCTCTTCGGTCCTGATTGTAATGAAGAGGATCCCTTGTTCTCCCGAGGATGAATGACCGGCATTGGTGTTGACTTCTGTGATTCCTTTACTCGATCATTGTGAACCTATCACAGATTAGCACCTCCTGATGGCGATAATCTGATAGTGGACTTCCATGTTGATGATCTCCCTTTGTTGTAGATGATTTTAGGAGCGTTAGCTTTATCATCTTTCTTTGATTTACCATTCGTGTGGGATGAATTCACCTCAACCACTGATGCATTGGTGTTGGTAGTCACTTCTTTCTTCGGACGTTCCTCTGGTACATTTTTTATTGAGTCGTTTGCTACTTCCTCTTCTAGGATTTCTTTCTTATGCTTGATAAGGTCCTGTCTATGAGAGGGTCTTTCTTCTCGTAAGCTGAAGATTTCTTTGTGGCCTATTTTGGCTGAGATGTACCCTTGAGATAAGTGAATGCTCACTTCATTCTCAATGATCCAATCTTGTCCAAGGATTAGATGCTCTATTAAATCCTCATCTCTACACACCAGAACTCGTTGTTGCATAGTGGAATTTCCTAGGTGGAGGGATATCATGGCTTCTCCAATGCATTCTATGACTTGGCCTCCAACACCTATCTTGTGTGCTTTAGTAGGTGCTATGGTCGTTTGAAGCTGCATGATGACTGTCCTTAGTATGCAACTGAGTGCTGCTTCCAAGTCTATCATGGCATCTATTAGCTGGTACTCTATCATTCCAATCCCTAGGTTTAAGTATGGTTGGGATATGCTGATATTGTTCGTGTTGGACTTGTGAACTTGATAGTTGGCCATGGGAATAGGCTCTTCTCCTTGTAGATATCTATCATCCCTTTTCCTTATCCACTCTTTCCGTTTCTTGATACGCTCTAGGGCTTCTTGCGTTGCCTCCTCTCTGATCCTCTCTTCCTCTCTCTTTCTATTTTGTGCACCTACCAATCATGCTAACATATGGTCTATCAATGGCTCCATGTAATGTTTCACTCGACAACCACTTAATATATAATTAGGAAGTATATCTCCATCCAGAGTAGCTAGGTTAACGGCTCCACTCGTTGAAATCGTATTGATTATTAGAGGTTCGTATCCGCGTTTCTGTAGTTTCTTGGCATGTTGTTTCAACGTATATACAAAAAATAAATCTCCTTCTTTTAATCCTTTATCTTTGATGTGTGTGTCATAATATGCTTTCTCTCTTCTCTTTGCTGCATAAATTCCTGCAACAGCTTGTATCCTAGTCTCGTGTAGCTTCTAAATTTGGTCTAGTTTCTTGGATAATTCATGCCCTGTCCATTCGTAGTGTTGGGCTACTCTCAAAGTGGGTACTAAAAAATCGATTCGCAAGATTGCATTTTGTCCATACACTAGGTTAAATGGTGTAGTTCTAATGGCACTCTTGTAACCCACGCGGAAGGCCGAAATTGCATGATGCAATTGTTTGTCCCAATCTGACCTTCCATTATTGACTATTTTCATCAGTACTGTGCACAACACCTTATTGGAGCTCTCCGTTTGATCGTTGGCTTGAGGATGATAAGGGAATGATTTTTTATGGATCACTAAGAACTCATTCATTAAGGACTCTATTATCTCGTTAATAAAATGTGTTCCTCGATCACTCACTATCTCTATGGGTAATCCAAAGCGAGTAAAGATATGCTCAAAAAGAAACTTAGCGGTGGTCTGAGCATCATTTTTCCTAGTAGCCTTTGCCTCTACCCATTTAGTCAGGTAATATGTTGCCACTATCATGTATTCAGCATGTGATCCTTTTGGTCGGTGGGTTAATGGGTCCTATAAAATCAATACCCCATTTGGAAAATGCCCTAGCACAAACCATGGGTCTCAATGGCATGTCATCTTGTCTAATCGGATATTTGGCTCTGCATCCATATGTAAAGTTGGCCACCACAAGCCTGCAAAGAGGACCATTTTTACAGTTCTTTCAGCTGAGAAATGTCCTCCTGCGGCACTTGCATGTGCCATCTCTAATATGGGTAGGTACTCTCCTTCATGTAAACATAGCCCTAGTTGATTATCATTTCCCCTCTTGAATAATTGTCTTCCCATGATAACATAGTCCTTACTCATTTCCTCTAGGGATCGTTTCCTTGCTAAGCTGATTCCTTCCTCATGTTCTTGTGTCTTTAGGAATTACACTAACATCTTACTCCAGTTGGGTGCTATTGTGGAGAAAGGTAGAGATGTATGATCATCTGGAGTGGTTTCCTAACATTTTGTGCAACTACTGACATATTCATGGACATCTTTAGGCATATCAGGCAAATACACTCCTAACTGTTTCAATTCTCTTAGCGTTCCATGAGTTCCCTTATGTATTCTCCATTTATTTATGTGCACTTGTTCGATCAAGTTCTTTTGTTCATCTTCCTCTATGCATCAAGACAATATGCCGTTGGATTCTTTATGATACACACTTCCTGCTATTATGTGTAAGTTATGTGATTGTAGGATTTCTGTTCTACTTTCCCTGTTAATTGATTTTTGTGGTCCATGAGTGAGTATTGGAATCAGCTTTTCTGCCCACTTAGGACACACTTCCAAATTGAACAAGTGTCTGGCAAATCGTCGGGTACTCCGCTCGGTGGTTCTCCATGTGTTAACCTAGAGAGATGATCGGCTCTCACGTGGGCATTCCCTTTTTCACAATTACCTCAAAATCAAACTCCATTAATAATAGAAACCATCTCACAAGTCTTCCCGTGTTACAAGGCTTATTGACTAAGTACAATAAAGCTTGATGATCTATGAAGAACTTGAACTTATTGGCAAAGAGATAGTGTCTAAATTTCTTTACAACATACACCATCCCTAATCCCTCTCACTCCGTAGTTGTATAGTTTCTCTCGGCTTGATTCAATTGTCTACTTGCATAGGAAATTGGATGGTCCAATTTTCCTTCGTCTGCTGGTTGAGCTAAGATGCATCCTATTGCGTAATTGGAAGTGTCCACATGAATATGAAAAAGGTTTTATCCAATTGCGTGTTTTCAAAATAGGAGCTGTGCTAAGCCGCTTTTTTAGCTTAGTGAATGACTTCTCGCATTTGTCCGTCCATGTGAATTGAGTCAACAATCCATACAAAGGCTTGGCAATTATGGCTTACATGTGGATGAATCATCGATAGTATCCACAATGACCCATAAATGCTTGCACTTCTTTTGCATTATTTGGTCTAGGAAGTTCTAGAATTACTTTGATCTTGTGCTTTATCCGTAGATATTCCGTTCCTAGATACGATGTGTCCTTGGATTTTTCCTTGTCTTACCATAAAAATGTGCTTCTCGGGATTTAGGCATACTCTATATTGTCGGCATTTATCAAATATTTTTTGCAATTCTGGAATATGTTCCTGCCTCCGATGTAAGTAGGTACATAGGTCATCTACATATACTTCCATACTCTTCTTTAGAAATTCTTTCAAAACGTGACACATCAACCTTTGGAAAGTAGCAGGGGCGTTAGTGAGTCCGAAAGGAATCACTCTGAAAGCATAGACACCCATTCAGTCACGAATGCGGTCTTATGTTGATCCTCAGTAGCAATAGCTACTTGGTTGTATCTAGAGAATCCACCCAAGAGACTTCCTTACCTACAACTCTTTCCAAAAGTTGATCAGTGATAGGTAATGGGTAGCTATCACGAGTCGTGGCTGCGTTGACTTTCTTCAGATTAATTCACACTCTCAGTTTTCGTTCTTTTTGGGTACAACAACTAATGGTGACACCCATTGGGTATGCTCTATTTCGTAAATGAATCCAGCCACTAATAGCTTGTCTATTTCTTCTTTTATTTTTGTGGCATAAACCTTGTTATACGTGTAAGGGCGTTGTTTTGATGGTTTTGCCTCCGGTGTCATTGGTATTCTATGAGAACAAATGGATGGTTACACACCCTTGAGATCCTTGTAGGTCCATGCAAACATATCTTGATATTCTTGAATCAGCCTTATCAATTCTTCTTCCTCCTCAAGTGACACATCCTTTCCTATGTATGTACATATTTCTTCTTTATCTTCTACAGTTATTATGATTTTCTTTGTTTGTTCCTTATTGTCATATGCTTCTTCTTCTCTTGCCTCTCTCTTAGGCATCTAAATGACTATTTTCCTTTCCTCTCTTCGTATCTTTTGAAGTGTTCTGATACTTCAAAAAGATTAGGGGTTGGTTTGGTCTTACCCACACTTTCCTCCTGATTTGGTACTATAGGGGCTACTTCTATTGCTAACACTTTGGTCGTTCCATACTTGTCTTCAGGTTGAATGGCTTCTAGATAACGTTCCTCCGAATCAAACTCTAGTTCCATTTCTATGCTCTCGTATTCTTCTTTCCATTCCTTTTCTAATATTTTTTTGCCTTCTACCTCTTGAGGGACTACCATTTACAAGTTTACATTGTAGCCTTCTTCGTCACACATTCATTCATGGTCGAGACTTCTTCATTCACACATACATCCAAGGTTGCTAGGATCTCCATCCAACCGTGCGATTCAAATGCTTCATCACGGAAAACTTGAGGCATGTACATTGGGTCCTCTATGGGTCGATAATTTTGATGTCCTAAGAGCAATGACTGTAGGTTTTTTTCCTCTTTTTTTGCTTTCTTACACATCCATAATTGGGCATCCTCATGCATCCATGACTGATCACTTGATCCAACACTATGGATAGACAAATCATCTTCCTCCTTGTGTATAGGGTTCCATTGTAATGGGGGTACATCTCTATACGCAAAGGTATGCAAGTTTATCTTGGTCGTGTTTCCTTGATGTTGGAGGTATAATGAGTCTCGTCCCCAATCTTGTACTACCCTGAGTTGTCTCATGAAAGGTCATCCTAATATCATTTCATAATTATTTGCCTTTTCAAACTGACAGATCACTAATGTTTGCTCAAACGCGACTCCACAGGTGGTCAACCTAATTTTTTCCAAAATTCCTAAGGTTTTCTCGACATGAACATCTACTAATTGAAGCTTCATACGTGTTGGTCGTAGGGCTACCTTTCCCCATTTCTTCCAAATCTCTTTAGTGGCAATACCTACTCCTGCTCATGTGTCTAGTATGGCGTTGGTCATGTATCCATTGTACGTAACAGGTAAACATGTGTTGCCCTCATCTCCTTCACTAAATTCTCCAACCTTATCCACCGGGATTTGTACACTAGAAGGGTTTTCATTTTCCTTGTTTTCCTTCTCGTGCTTCTCTTGCTCTAACTTCAATTGACCCGCTAATTGCTTCCATAATTGTGGTTTAACACAAAGTAATTCTTCCACAGTCAATGGACATTGTACTTTAGTCCTTTTGAGTTCCGCTAGATTGTGTAAGGTTTTATTCGAAGGCTTCTTTTCCTTTCCTTGTATTGTGGGAGCACGAAAGATTATGGATTCCTTCTCATATTCTCCCATGTAATATGGTAGGGTAGAAATGCTCTGGGCTTCCTCCCTATTTTGGTCTAGCCTAGAAACTTCTTAATATATTTCTTCCATGTTTGGCATTGGTTGATAGTCTATCACATCCAACTCCTCAAAATGAGGTTTTGCAACTCCATTCATTTTCCATTGATCCTCTCGAATCCTAGTCCACAACTCCTTTGGCAAATTAGCTTATAAATGACGGACTATGGAGATAAATTTGTCCTCGATGTTCAGTAGTTCCAGCTTATCATCCCTCTATTTTGGTCTTTGGTCCTTGGCTTTAATACAATCATTGTATTGATCCTGAAATATTCTTGTTTCGGGGAGGGATGGGATAGTCTTCTCTAGGGTGGCCTGAGTTAGCTCTATGAGTTTTCTACATATCACTAGCCTCTCCTTTTCTAACTCCTCTTCTAGGTAAAGCTTTTCATGCTGCTCTACATTAGGTCCATTCTTGATTCTAGCTTGGTAAGCTTTCAACCACATGTCCAAATCGTCTGATTTTGGATCGGCTAGAATTGATCCTGGCTTTTCTGGTTCTAGTGTTCGGCATGATGGGAATTTCTACCTGAACTTCGAGTTCTTCAAGTTTCTTTTTGCCTCATGTGTTCTTTTTGTCTTCCTTATGTTTATTCTTCCCCCATTTTTCCTTGAATTTTTCTCTCCTATCCTTCCACTTTTCGCATTTTGTCGTTTGGATACTCTCACGTGGGTCCTCTAAATCCTCCACTACTTGTATTCTAGATTCTACATTACTCTTTTCTTGTTCAAGGTCTACTCGTTTTCTTTCTTTTCATTTCGTTTGAGCTCGTGTGATGGCTTTTAATTACTTGTCACTTCTTGACGATTCTATTACTTCGATCACATTAATAGATAATTTTCTTCTTCAAAATCCTAAGAAATTCCCTCAAAGCTATGTAAATGCACTAGAGGAGTCCTCTAGATGCATAAGCCCAACTCATTGTAATATACTCCTTGTAAAATAGTAGGAAATTGGAGATTAGTCAATAAAGTTCCGATCACTTGTGTGAAAGGACCATTTTTAGGGCACATGTATATAAGTCACTTTGTGACTCTTGTGTCAAGACTTTTTGCCATTGTGAAGAAGGAGAGCTGAAATTTCGAATTTGCTTATTTCCTACAGATTTTCATCTTTTCTACGATATTTTGTGTGTGTCTGAAGCTTGGAATGTGTGTGTAGGACTATTGTCTACCCCTTCCCATCACTTTTGAACTACTGTAGTGTGTGTGAGCAAGTACAAGTTGTGGAGTGAGTGAAGCTGTTTTCCACCATTCATTGTTTTGGCCATAAATTGAAGAGTGAATGTCAGATTCAAGTGAAAATACCATCAATAGATGCGTCTCATTGAGAGCTTCGAAATGAACCTATTGTTTGTCATATTCAGTGTTTGGAGCTGGGAGAAACATTCAAATTTGTATTTACTATTGTAAGTGGTATCGCGGTAGAGACTTTCAGAGATTAAGTGGGTTGGAGAGGTCGATTAGTCTTTCCTCATGCCTTTTAGCTGAACGACTTCACTTTCCATCATGTGTGCACATGTCCTCATACACTTGGTTTATGTGGTTCTTCGGGTTGATAATTAAGCATGCGTCAATCCACCACTATACGCACTTGTGTGGAAAATGAGATTTAGTCTCTTTGACACAAGTCCCTAAGACCTCGTGACTTAGGTACACACATTTTTGGCGCCGTTGCTAGGGAACAAACTTGACCAAGGTGCCTTCGTGATGGTTATAGCTCTAGAGTGAAGGAATCCTACTTGTAGGAGTGAATTCCTTCAGTGGCAAGTAGTCGGACACTTCAGCACTTCTTACTTCACATCCCTGAGGTGTGTGTAATGAGTATTTAGGTTTAGGGTTAGGAGTGAAGGAGAGAAGGAGGAGTTAGGATTAGGTCAAGGAGAGAAGTGGGGTAGGAGTAAGTTGAAATCACGAAGAAAAATCCCAAAAAAAATTTCCAAGTTAGTGTAGAATAGGTCTCAGGCTTCACAAACTATAAAAACCAAGAAAATTAGTTCATTTGGCACTTGCTCTGGAAGTGGTATCATCTGTAGATAGTGACATGTATCGCCTAAGCAGTATCGCACCCTACAAGCCCAAAAAGCTATCTTGTGAGCTCAAAACTTAAGCAGGACTTCCCAAAAGGTAAGTTGCAACAAGATCTCAACCTCAAAAGTACTTGAAAACACATTTACACGTGAGTAAAGATGTTCACTGTATCGCGGGGTGGGACAGAGAGTTTTGAGAGGTTCTTTGTTGGAAAACAATGTCTCATTGGTTGGAAAGTGGTCAAAACTTGTCAATCTTACTCAGAGAATACAACAAGTATAGAATCTCTAAACACTTTCTCTACAAGCAAATGACGTCGGGCGTGACCAGCATCTATAGAGCTCGCTTCTATGTCTTATAGAACAAAAGAGCGTGGGCGCTGTGGTTAAGACACATACCTTTCAACCTTGTGGTGCGAGTTCGATACCTACCTACAGCAGCGTTCGCGGAATAGTTTTTTAGAAAAGCACACGGACGAATTCGCTTTAGCGATAGTAAAACTCATGTAATGGACTGCGATCGTGGAGACTTTGCTTTATTATTGCTTTTCAAGATAGAAGCTCTACTATATAAGAGACTACTCATGCTCACTTCTATTCATCCTTCACCTAGGATCAACACAAGCTTTCTAGAGCTTGGACCTCAGTAGAGGTGGTGTTTCTTCTAGCACATGGGGCAGCCATGGTGCTAACTTGAAGCATGTTGAGGAGCAGCTATGGAGTTCTTCTTGGTGATTCTTCTTGGAGAAGATGAAGGGTGTGCTCACACTCTACCTCATGGAGAGGAGGTTATCTCTTGTTCATGGCAAGAAGACTTGGTCATTAGCAGCTTGATGGTGAGGATCGCCCATCTACATGATGTATTTGAAGATCATCTTCTACAAGAAGGTGTTAGGTTGAAGATTATCTTCTACAAGAGGATGTCTGGCTACTTCAAAGACATTGGATGGGACCATCTACATTATTTTGAAGATTATCTTCTACAGGAAGATATTAGGTTGAAGATTGTCTTCTACAAAGAAGATATCGGGCTACTTCAAAGACATTAGATGGAGATTAACATAAGATTCACATCTTATGTTAAAGTATTCAGGTACATATTCTCTTTATGCACATAGGTACTACTTGAAGTTTATGGAGGTCGTGGCGTTCATATCAGGAGGAGTCCTATTCGGCATAGGTACAAGAGAATCAGTACTTATATGCTTTATGCATATTTTATGAGGTGTTTAAGAAGGTGTGTTCACATGAGTTTGAGGATTTCCGTTCACACTAATTCTTCCTCTTTCAGTCACTCATATTCACTCTTCTATAACCTATTAGGTCACACATCTCATGTATATTCAGATTACTGTCCATACATCTGAATATCTTTGTTACATTGTACATTCACTCATTCATCCATTTCTCATCACATAGAGTGGTTGAGAGATATGCTCCCACATTGTACATTGAACATTGGTATATATGATACTATGAGTAAGCGCTGGCTTACGTAACACCTTACACATGATGTCTATTCTTTCTCTATCTTTATCTCATCATTTGTATGATTAAGTTGTGATATGTTCATGTTTTGTCAATATGGAAGATTGCTGGAATTAATGTTGTACATGACTGGAACTATGGAACCATGGACCTGTGACATGAGCCTAAGGGCCTACCTCACTTCCAACATTTGGTATCAGAGCACTAAGGTTTTGGTTACAGAACTTTAGATCTTTGGCATCAATGCATTAAGGCTCATTCATAATCCCAGGTTCCTAGACTTCCAGATTTACAACATATGATTTAAAGGCGTCTTCTAACATTTGACATTTGACATACACACTTAATCTAGATGAGTAGAGATTTGAGAATTAGACACTTCAATTACATTCATCAGTGTGGAGTATGAAGTTGATGATCTGTTAGCAGCCGAATATTTTTGAAGAGTATGCAAATACTTTACAAAAGTATTGTTTGAAGACCCAGACTTGATGAAGAGAAGATTACTTCAAATTCAAGGAAGAACAATGGTTTAGAGAAGATGAAGAAATCAGATCAACATCAAATCACAGGTATCAGTTTCTACTATCAGATTATCATTTGCAGGTCATATCTTAGAAGAACAGTTATGAAGAGATTTGAAGAAATTCAAGAATTGCTTTTATACGCTTTCATCATTTGAAAGTTAAATGCTACATCAAAACAGGTATCTAGAGGTTTTTCTAGAAAGTGTTGAGAGATCTCTTTCATGGCAAGAAAGTGCATCTAAGAAGACAAGTGCAGAGATGAGATGAGTTTTTTCAGCCAATTTTCTGTTGTAAGTTGGTTGGATATCAAGGTACAAATGTATCTAGAGAAGGTAACTCTAGAAGGGCAATTCATCATTCAGACAACGATTGGTGAATTTAGTCGTTTCAGACATTTGAAACAACATTTTGGTTCAGAGATATGAGGAAATGATAAAACATGTTTCTATATTCACTTCCATTTGTACACCATGTTTGTTTTATCTCTTACTCTTAGCACTAGAGGAAGAGAAAAGTTCATTTGAAGAGCTCAAGAGTGTTTGCTACTTCAAGATGAAGAGAACAAAAGGTATGGAAGAGAAGTTTGAAGATGTTGACATCATCAGGTGGAAGAAAGATGCAGAAGAAGAAAGTCCATCATTTCCAAAAGAAAAGTAAGGCTTCCTTTTCTCATATATTTTCCATATACTTTTCCTATTTTATCCTCTACACCCAAAGACAAGTCTACGAGAACATCTTGTTTAAAGAAGAAGCAGTTTCTTGTTTTGCATTACACTTGGTCATGATTTAGTAGATTTGACAAAGAATTGCATTGAGAGAAAGAAAAGGAGCAGATATATGTTTTGACTCATATGTATATGAGTTATGAAGCTTTTAAGCAGGCAGCTTATATGTTCCCTCAAAGAATTCTTGGAGTGTCAATACAGAGCTACTTGGTATATGACAAGTTGCAGAGAAGTATATTTCTTCTTTATCTAACTCTTGAGGTAAAAGAGTTTTTTTTAGCAGATGTTGAAGACTTGGGTTGAGGTTTTATGTTTGGAAAAGGTTACCTCATATTCAGTACTTTCAGAAAACTTCAAAAAATTCAGACTTGTTGATGTACCAGTCAGTTGAAGAATCTACTTTTTATGATTGTCTAGATTTTTGGATACATGTTTGTATTCCAAAAGGTGTTCCATCATATCCTATCACTTGATTGAGAAGTGGAGTTAGCCAAAAGAAAATCAAGCAGGTACTATCACATTTTACCCGGGTAAAATATGAAAGTTATGAAGTATCAACTTGCAGCTTTTGGAGTTCTCAAGGTGAGAAGTTTGTCCACTTATGGTTCAAGTAGGAATTGCAGATTCCTTGAAGGATTTGTTTGAAGAAAAGTTTTACAACTTTTTGAGAAGCATGGACACTTGGAGACATTCAGGAAGTAAATTAAACATTCAGTCATGAAGGTTTGATGACAGCAGATTCTACACAGGAGAGATCATTGATCTCGTATGATCTTATATATTTATGATTCAGTTGTCTATCCTTTGTTTGTAAAGATTCTTAACATTGGAAGAAGTAAGTCAAAGATTCAGGTTCTATCAGATTTGTGTTGCAAAGAGATAGAAGATACTTGTTATGTTACAGAAGGTTATGAATCCTATAAAGCTTCCAGCAAGCTTTTGTTATGTTAGGTTCAGCTAACCTTATTCTACAATTTGGAAAGCTGAGGAATGATAGGGAAAGCTATTGGCATGTGCACAATGCTAATAAAAAGGGTTCAGAGATTTTGTTTCAAGGTATTGATCACTGAACATCAGATTTATGAAGGAAGACGTTCCACATTTCATAAAGTCTGATATATTTGAAGAATACTGGATACTATTGTTTAGTCATCCAGGGGGGTGATGAAACATGAAGACTTATTTTCAAGCCATATGTAAAAGAATGCAGAGTCATACCTACAGGTATTCCTAAATCAAGTATTCCTATATTTCCTTTGTCAAGTTCTCTTTATGTTCCAGCTTTGAAAGAAGAAGGAAGAAGAAGAATGTTTGGAGAAAGTTCCTATTAGGATATTCCTGTTTCAGGAGAAGGTTCCAGAGTTCTATTTGAAGAGAAGCTTGATATTTCAGAAAGGTATATTTCAGAAAGGTATATTTCAGAAGTGCACACATATATGTTTATACCAAGTTCTGAAGGAAAGAGGTATGAAGGATTTAAAGGATGAAGACATGATGACATCATAGATTTTTTGACTCATATTGACTTGAGTACAGTCAGAGATGAACCAGCAGTGTTCATAATACACTAAGTTGTGAGTTGACAGTCACAGGTTCCAGGATTCAGTTCCTGATTGTGTTTAGTGTATTTACATGACGCAGCAGAAGTACGTTGAGAAACCTTTTTTGGAAGGTAAATGCAAATATGTGGATCCTAGTGTATGTTTTCAAGTTTTTGAAGACAAGAGATAGCAAGTTCGGAGACAGTTCATGCTATATTTGTTGTCAAGCAATGACTGCTTGATGAGAACACTATTGGATATCTAGTTTGCATATTTTCTCAAGTATTATGGTTCATATTCAGCAAGTTCAGGTTTTTTGAAGGAAAGTCAATTTCAGTTTTGAAGAAGACTTTTGAAGAACAAGTTCTGAAGTGCGGGAGTACAAGCTTGAAGCTTGTGATAAGCTATTTGAAGCTTGTGATAGTTTGCAGTTTGTGATAGATTGCAGATCCAGTCCAGGTTGTACCAATATGACATTGCAGGGGGGATTGTCGGAAAACAATGTCTCATTAGTTGGAAAGTGGTCAAAACTTGTCAATCTTACTCAGAGAATACAACAAGTATAGAATCTCTAAACACTTTCTCTACAAGCAAATGACGTCGGGCGCGACCAGCATCTATAGAGCTCGCTTCTATGTCTTATAGAACAAAAGAGCGTGGGCGCTGTGGTTAAGACACATACCTTTCAACCTTGTGGCGCGAGTTCGATACCTGCCTACAGCAGCGTTCGCGGAATAGTTTTTTAGAAAAGCACACGGACGAATTCGCTTTAGCGATAGTAAAACTCATGTAATGGACTGCGATAGTGGAGACTTTGCTTTATTATTGCTTTTCAAGATAGAAGCTCTACTATATAAGAGACTACTCATGCTCACTTCTATTCATCCTTCACCTAGGATCAACACAAGCTTTCTAGAGCTTGGACCTCAATAGAGGTGGTGTTTCTTCTAGCACATGGGGCAGCCATGGTGCTAACTTGAAGCATGTTGAGGAGCAGCTATGGAGTTCTTCTTGGTGATTCTTCTTGGAGAAGATGAAGGGTGTGCTCACACTCTACCTCATGGAGAGGAGGTTATCTCTTGTTCATGGCAAGAAGACTTGGTCATTAGCAGCTTGATGGTGAGGATCGCCCATCTACATGATGTATTTGAAGATCATCTTCTACAAGAAGATGTTAGGTTGAAGATTATCTTCTACAAGAGGATGTCTGGCTACTTCAAAGACATTGGATGGGACCATCTACATGATTTTGAAGATTATCTTCTACAAGAAGATATTAGGTTGAAGATTGTCTTCTACAAAGAAGATATCGGGCTACTTCAAAGACATTAGATGGAGATTAACATAAGATTCACATCTTATGTTAAAGTATTCAGGTACATATTCTCTTTATGCACACAGGTACTACTTGAAGTTTATGGAGGTCGTGGCGTTCATATCAGGAGGAGTCATATTCGGCATAGGTACAAGAGAATCAGTACTTATATGCTTTATGCATATTTTATGAGGTGTTTAAGAAGGTGTGTTCACATGAGTTTGAGGATTTCCGTTCACACTGATCCTTCCTCTTTCAGTCACTCATATTCACTCTTCTATAACCTATTAGGTCACAGATCTCATGTATATTCAGATTACTGTCCATACATCTGAATATGTTTGTTACAGTGTACATTCACTCATTCATCCATTTCTCATCACATAGAGTGGTTGAGAGATATGCTCCCACATTGTACATTGAACATTGGTATATATGATACTATGAGTAAGCGCTGGCTTACGTAACACCTTACACATGATGTCTATTCTTTCTCTATCTTTATCTCATCATTTGTATGATTAAGTTGTGATATGTTCATGTTTTGTCAATATGGAAGATTGCTGGAATTAATGTTGTACATGAATGGAACTATGGAACCATGGACCTGTGACATGAGCCTAAGGGCCTACCTCACTTCCAACATTCTTTGAGTGAGACAGAGGGTCAAGAGTGAAGAGGCGTGAGAGATAAACTTAAGGGTGCAAAATTTTTTGTGTTTTGAGCGATTTTGGCTTTAGTATCACGGTCTGTTGAGTTTTGGTATCGTGATACCAAAATTCCCTAGTATCACGATACTCGCCGAGTATCGTATCATCGCATACCACTTGAGGTATCATGATACCATTTTTTGGTATTGTATTGTCAAGTTGGTATCCCAACTGCAACCTGCTAGTGGTATCCTATCACGATTCACTTCGTATCGTATCGTCCCGATCACGGTATCGTATCGTCAACCGAGCGGTATCGTATCGTGCACAATACTGGTATCGTATTGTGTACCTAGTATCCTATCGTTGAACCTCCATAGTATGGTATCATGAGGAATTCTAGTATCGTATCGCTCGAGAGTCCAGTATCATATCATGCAGGGGTGCGGTATCGTATTGCGACTTGCACCAGTATCGTATCGCGAGGATTCTTAGTATCATATCGTGCAGGGTTGCAGTATCGTATCGCGACTTGCACTAGTATCGTATCGCGAGGATTCCTAGTATCATATTGTTGAAGATAAATGTACAAGATCATTTTCATATGAGCCATGCTTGGATAAATTTACCAAATATAAAGATAAAGAAAAAGTAGTGAAAAAAAAGAAAAAATAATAAATGAAAAAGTCTATTCAAAATTCATGATGAGTAAGAGATACAATATCTTGCCTTGTAGTTAGTAGCATGTAGTGGAGAAAGTGGTGAGTTAAGAAGAAGGCACAAACTTCTTCACATGCTGATTGGTTATAAAAGTGAAGTGGGAACACATTCAAAACAAGGATAGAAAGAGGCAAGAGCTCCTAGTAGTCGGATTTGGTCATTTTGTCATTTTATCTTCCCTTAGACTCCTTCCAGCCGCACGTCAGTTTGTACACAGCTCTGTTGTGGATCTCATATCTCAGTGTGTATGTAACAAGTTCTTGCATTTAAACTTTCATTGGAAATCTTATTTTGTTTACTTTTCGCATACCAAATATCTCTTTGAAAGCATATATGATTTGTGAGATATCGATGAAAGAGTGAAGTCTAGTTTTTTAGTATACCTGTGTAGACAAGTAGTCTATTTTGGTTGGTTAGGTTTCCCCATAAAAACATATCTAAATTTCTTGAATTTTATCTTGTTGGAAAGTACGTGGCATCTACTTTCACTATCCCCAATATCACACTCAGAAGGTTTATATTCTATGAGATATTGGTCAGAGAGTAAAGTCCAGTTTTACAGTGTACTTATGTGTGGAGGTGGTCTATTTTGGTCAGTTGACTTTTCTGACCAAAACTCATCCAAATTACTTGTTTTTTAGCTTCTTGGAAAGCTAGGTGTGTCTACCTTTTCTATAGCAAATATTTTACTTAAAGGATATATATTTAGAGAGTTATCAATCTGAGAGTGAAGTTCAGTTCTTCAACATACCTATGTGGATAGGTAGTTCATCTTTGTCAGTTGTGTTTCTTAATCAAAACTTGTCCAAATTAAGTTATTTATAGCTTGTTAGAAACCTCTCTTTTTCTACTTTGATTGACTAAAGGCTCAAGTCCATTTGAGTTTTTTATTGAGAGCTACAAGCTATCTAAGGTGCAGCTGTTTGTCCAAGAGTTGGACATACAAGGTTTCACTACACATTTCCATTGCACATACGAGAACTCATTCTCCAAAGTTGGTATCAGTGCAAACTTGGTGCGGAAGCTTCATCAACAGAGCTGGAGATAAAGAAAAGCAAAAGAGGAGCTATATAACAAGGAGGAGCTTCACAAACGCAAGAGCAAAGGACTATAACTATTCGAGGTAACTCTCAAAGTCTTTGATACTCTTTAATGGTTGACTTGGGTCAACAAGTAGAGAAGTTGGATAAGGATTACTATCCCGTATGGAGGTTTAGAATGAACAACTACCTAATGGGCAAAGGCTTATGGGGTATTGTGAGCGGCAATGATGCTCAACCTCAAATCAATCAAGTTATGGCCACGGAAGTCCAAAGGAGGCAAGCAAAAGAATGGGAAGAGAGGAATAGGAGAGTCATGTTCCTCATTTCGCAAGTCATTACTAATGCCATGGTAGGGCATATTCAACATCTAGAGAAAGCTAAGGATGCTTGGGAAGCTCTTGAAAGGATGTATTCAACAAATACCAAAGCTAGGAAACTTCAACTCAAGAATGAGTTGAACACAATCAAGAAAAGTTCGAGTCAATCCATAGCTGAATATACTTTGAAGATTAAGGAGCTAAGTGATGCTTTAGCTTCTATTGGCATAACGGTTGAAGACGAAGATCTTGTGTGTATACTCTCAATGGATTGAGAGAAGATGAAAGATGGAAGCCTTTTATAACTTCCATTAACTTGAAAGATGCATATCTAGGTTTTGAACAACTAATCCCTCATCTTGTCACAGAAGAGCTTAGCTTCGGTGGTCCCAAAGGAAAGGACAGCCACAACCAAATGTTATATGCAGGTCAAGGTAAAGGAAGGAACTCAAGAGGAGGCTCAAGAGGAAAAGGAAGAGGTCACAACAACTCCAACTACAACCAAAATAGTTCGGAAGACAACAAGGATGCATCAAATGCCAAAACACAAGGAAGAGGTCGAGGTAGAAGTAGAGGAAGAGGCCGAGGCTCCTACAATTCTCATAAAGGTATAACATGCTATCATTGTGGTAAAGTAGGACACTATGCTAGTGATTGTTGGCTGAAGAATGGAAGACCAAATGGAGGCAATCAAAGGAAACAAAGTAACTATGCAAGCACCTCAAGTGAAGGAAGCAAGGACACACTACTTGCAATGAGACATGAGTATAGAAGCTCTTGTGAAGATGACAAAAAATGGTACATTGATTCTGGTTGTAGTAACCATATGTCATGCCAAGGAAGTTTGTTCACTAATCTACAGGTACCAAGTGGAAAAGGATGTGTTGAAACAGGTGATGATACTCAACACATGATTGAACATATTGGAGATATAAGGCTTGGGGATAGAAGTAGAGCAAAGGTACTATCTAATGTTCTAAGGTACTATCCAATGTTCTTCATGTTCCTACAATTTAAAGGAACTTGATTTCAATAGGACAAATGGTAGAGAAGGGTTATCATGTCATACTCAATGAGAATGGGTGCTTCATAAAGAATCCAAAGGAAGGCTTCAAGGTCATTGCTCGAGGTAGAAGAGAAGGAAGGATGTTCACTTTGGATGTCCAAAATCCACATGGAAAGGTCATGTACATTCAATGTGGGAACAAGAAGATTTCAGAGCTCGAATTATGGCACAAAAGAATAGGACACATCAACATTCCAAAGCTGAAGGACATGAGCAAACATGAAGTGGTAAGAGGTCTTCCAAAATTTAATAGCATTGGACTACATGAGTTATGTGAAGCTTGTCAACTAGGAAAGCAAATGAGGCAGCCATTCAAGAGGAGCATTTATGTGGCTCCAAATGTCTTGGACTTGATACATACGGATGTATGGGGACCAACCCAAGAGGCATCAATGGCTGGTAATAGATTTTTTGTCACCTTCATTGATGATCACTCAAGAAAGGTATGGATGTTTTGTATGAAGCAAAAATTAGAGGTATTTTCTATATTCAAAAGATTCAAAGTTGAAGTTGAAAAAGAAACAGGAAGGTCTATCAAAACCTTAAGGTCCGATGGTGGAGGAGAATACTTCTCCAAAGAATTTTCAGATTTTCTACAAGAGAATGGGATCAAAAGGCAATTCACTTGTAGGTATACACAACAACAAAATGGAGTAGCTGAGAGGAAAAATAGGCAAATTGCTAAAATTGAAAGATGCATGCTCAATGATATGAAGGTACCATTGTACTATTGGGCTGAAGCTACCACAACGGCCATTTACTTGATGAATAGGTGCACAACATCAGGAATACATCACTTGACTCTAGAACACGTATATTCCGATAAAAAACCTGATCTTACACACCTCAAAGTGTTTGGATGTGTTTGCTTTGTTCAAATTCCATAAGAAGTTAGAACAAAGATGGAACCAAGATCAGAAAAATGCATTTTCATGGGCTACTCGACGGAGCAAAAAGGATACAAGTGTTACAACCCTAGAACAAAGGAATTAAGAGTCTCGCGAGATGTGGTCTTTGATGAACTAAGACCATGGTATGACGATAAAGGAAAGGAAAAGATTCTTGAAGAAGATTGTGATGATTATGTAGGAACAAATCAAAGAGAAGTTCAACAATAAAAGCACAAAGCTTTCAGGTCCAGAGGCATGTACATCAAATGAAGAATGTTCAACATGGAGGGGGAGTCATTCTTTGTCTCCAAATTCAGCTCATAGTAGAGCCGAAGAAGCAAGTGCTACTCCAAACAATGAGGTAGATGCAAGTGAAGAAGAATATGAAGAGGTAATCACTCCGATGATAAAGCTAAACTTATGTTAAAGAAGCAACTTTCTAAAGGCAATGAATGAAGATCTTCAAGGACAAGGTATCCAACTCAAAGGTTGAGTTATGATAGTTTTATGGAGACACATTTTGCATACATGATGCAGGTTATCAAAGACAAAGAAGCTGAGACATATGAAGAAGCTTGCACACAAAAGGAATGGAAGCAAGCTATGAAAGAGGAGATGAAAGCTCTCAAAGATAATCACACATAGGAGCTAGTGCCAAAGAAAGAAGGTATGAAGATTGTTCCAAACAAATGGGTGTTTAAAGTAAAGCGAAATGCTGATGGTTCACTAGCTAGATATAAAGCTAGATTAGTTGCCAAAGGATTTAAACAAACACAAGGCATAGATTATGATGAAGTTTTTAGCCCTGTTGCAAAGATGGGAACTATCAAAACATTAATCGCAATTGGTGCTTCAAGGAGATGGCCATTATATCAACTCGACATCAAAAATGCTTTTCTTAATGGAGAACTACAAGAAGAGGTATACATGAGTCAACCGGTTGGATTTGAAGATGAAAACCATCCAAATTTTGTTTCCAGGTTGAAGAAGGCAATTAATGGCTTGAAGCAAGCACCACGAGCATGGAATCAGAGATTGGTAGAATATCTAACTAAGTGTGGATACAACGCAAGTAGTGCAGATCCTTCATTATACATGAAGAAGGAAGAAAATACAGAGGTATATATTTGCATATATGTCGATGACCTCATCATAATAGGAAATGATGTTACAAGGATTAAGGACATCAAAAGGAAGCTTGGTAAGGAGTTTAAAATTTCAAATCTTGGAGAGCTGAAATATTTTCTAGGAATTGAAGTTGTTTACGGAAAGAGTGGCATCTACTTGATGCAAAGGAAGTACTTGCTGGATGTTCTTTTCATATTTGGAATGAGTGAATACAAACTACTCACTCAACCCATGGACACAAATACAAAGATTTGTTCAAATGATGGAGAACCATTGGAAGATGTAACAACATACAGAAGCATTGTAGGATCATTAATCTATGCAAACATTAAAAGACCTGATTTATCTTATGTTGTTGGTGTACTTTCTCAGTTTATGCAAGCCCCGACAAGTGAATACTTAAATTCAGCCAAGAGAGTGTTGAGATACATAAAGCATACAGTTAATCATGCTTTGTTTTACAAGTTTGATGAAGAACTACAGGTCAAAGGCTTTAGCAATGTTGATTGGGCAGGTTCAAAGGAAGATAGAAGATCAACCTTAGGTTATGTTTCATGATAGGAAGCAAACCTATCACATGGAGCTCAAAGAAACAACCTACTGTTGCACTTTCATCCATGGAGGCTGAATATAGAGATTTAGCATTTGCCACATGTGAAGCAATGTGGATTAAAAAGCTTTGGCTGATCTTGGAGTGCAAGTTGGAACCATCCCTATATACGGTGATAACATGTTAAGTATTTACTTGGCAAGCAATCCTATGTTTCATGCAAGGAGCAAGCACATAGAGGTCCACTACCATTATGTAAGGGAGAAGGTATTGATCAAAGATGTGGAGATAAAGTTCATCAGAACCAAAGAGCAGGTTGCAGATATGTTTGCAAAGTTCTTGGATGCTTCTAAACTCAAAGGCTTCAAGGATGTGATAAATTTGCAGGACATGGTTGAAGATAACTCCCAAATGAGCTTGCGGGGGAGTGTTGAAGATAAATGTACAAGATCATTTTCATATGAGCCATGCTTGGATAGATTTACCAAATATAAAGATAAAGAAAAAGTAGAGAAAAAAAGAAAAAATAATAAAAGAAAAAGTCTAGTCAAAATTCATGATGAGTAAGAGATACAATATCTTGCCTTGTAGTTAGTAGCATGTAGTGGAGAAAGTGGTGAGTTAAGAAGAAGGCAAAAAATTCTTCACATGATGATTGGTTATAAAAGTGAAATGGGAGCACATTCAAAACAAGGAGAGAAAGAGGCAAGAGCTCCGAGTAGTCGGATTTAGTCATTTTGTCATTTTATCTTCCCTTAGACTACTTCCAGCCGCACGTCAGTTTGTACATAGCTCTGTTGTGGAGCTCATATCTCAGTGTATATGTGACCATTGCTTGCGTTTAAACATTCATTGGAAAGCTTATATTTTACACTTTGTGCATACCAAATATCTCTTTGAAAGCATATAGGATTTGTGAGATATTAGTGAAAGAGTGAAGTCTAGTTTTTTAGTATACCTGTGTAGACAAGTAGTCTACTTTGGGGTCTTAGATTTGCCAACAAAAATATATCCAAATTTCTTGATTTTTCTCTTGTTGGAAAGCTCTTGGCATCTACTTTCATTGTCCCAAATATCTTACTCAGAAGTTTTATATTCTATGACATATCTGTTAGAGAGTAAAGTCTAGTTTTGTAGTGTACTTATATGTGCAGTTGGTCTATTTTGGTCAGTTGAGTTTTCTAACCAAAATGCATCCAAATTAGTTGTTTTTTATCTTGTTGGAAAGCTATTTGTGTCTACGTTCTCTATAATAAATATAATTTTTAAAGGATATATATTCATATAGTTATCAATTCGAGAGTGAAGCTCAGTTCTTTAGCATACCTATGTGGACAGGTAGTTCATCTTTGTTAGTTGTGTTTCTTAATCAAAACTTGCCCAGATTACGTTATTTATAGCTTCTTAGAAACCTCTCTTTGCCTACTTTGATTGACGAAAGGCTCAAGTCCATTTGAGTTTTGTATTGAGAGCAGCAAGCTATCTAAGGTGCAGCTATTTGTCCAAGAGCTCGGCATACAAGGTTTCACTACACATTTCCGTTGTGCATAGGAGAACTCATTCTCCACATGTATCATGTAGTGCAACAATATCGTATCACGCATTCAGGTGGTATCGTATTGCCTCAGCCATATAGTATCATATGGTGTAGTGTACAGGTGTTGTATCATGTAGAAAATAATATCGTATCGTGAGGATTGTGGTATCGTATCCTGGCAAGAGTGGTATCACCTAGTGCAGTATCGCTAGAATTGTATCGCCCAGAACATTTTGAGCCTTTTTAAGGGCAAAATTTGAGGCGATTGAGGAGCCAATTAAGGGATAATTAGGAACCAAAATAGCCACAGGAGGATGGATGAACTTGAGGTCAGGATGGGTGCTAAGTACCCGGAGAAGTGTTATTTCATCAGTAGGAAGTGCAACTCAGGAAAGTCACCACTCTGTCTATTCCGACACCTCTAGTGACTCAGAAGGAGAAATACCAATGGCTTCAGAAGACATGCAAGGTTTTGTTCCTAGGAGGTACTTGATGTCTATTGTAGAAGGAGAATATCGTACCTCTCTGCAATATGTGTCCCATAATTCCCAGGGGATTCCCATCTACCTGGATGGTTTAAATAGATCAGTAGCGAGGATGGTAACTTCCACTGATTCTACCATAGTGCCTAGACCAGCAGTCAAGTATGAAGGAGGAGTGTAGATGGACAAGTTAGGTCACATCTATGTGGTAACAGAACAACAAGAACGAATCAACAAGAGAGGAGGATTAGAAGGACCAAAAAATTCAAGAAGACCGGACCATGAAGAGTTGATAACCACTGCTAGAGGCAAATCAGTAGTGACTCGAGTCCTGAGAGGGGATTTGATACCTCAAGATGATTACCTGCTGGAGGTCTACTTGATCCATGGATCAGACTTACTGTTACAAAGTGACTCACCTACACGCTGTCGTAGAGATTCACATCTCTACTCTCGCATCTACTTGCATCAAATCCAGATATTTGACAGAACAAAGGTTCACGATACGATTGTGGATGTCAGAGAGATTTACTCTCCTCACTTGGAAAGACAATCAAAGATTAAGGAGCAGAAGGGCCACTTCCGATCGCATTTAACACTCGAACTTAAATGAAGCATGTTGAAATATTGATTTCTAGAACTTATGATCCCTATGAGAAGATTTCAATGGATATTGTATTTAGATTTTTCTTCACAAGTAAAAAAATGGGAAACTCATCATTGTAATGTGAATTATGTTATTTATAAAACTAAAGTAAAAGAAATGGTTGAAGGACGATTGGAGGATGATCGGACTGCGCTCAAAGTTGCAGAAGATTTATTATTCTATATGAACTCTTTTTTAGGCACGCAACAGACGAATGGCTTTTGGAGAAAAGTTGGTACCATGCGGAGGAAGAAAAGGAGCGTTGCCGGTCTTCTGAAGGAGGAGAGGCCAATGTTCAGGTTTCAATCTGGTACATAACTTTTTCGGGAACAGCAATGGCATAGGTAGGAAGGCGCAGAGAGTTTCAGCAAAAGGAGGCGCTGATCAGAGAGGAGGAGGGCAGTGGAATTTGAGACACGCAAGATGTATAAAGCAGTAGCAATCACTATCATCGTTTTTCGGGGGGGGGGGGGGGGGGGGGGGGAGTTACAGAATCTTCATACGGAATTATGAGAAAATCTGCAACGATGGCCTGTAGTAGATGACATGTGGGAGCGCATGCAAGAAGAGTGAAGCTGACGCAGAAATCCTAGAGGACAACGATTTCGAGGGGGGAGATAGACAGAGATAAAAGAAAAGTTTGATCTGTAGTGCGGAGAGGACAAACAGGGAGGCCAATTCTCCATGGATTTGTTCAGACGGACACACATCTGATCTCGCAGAGAACTGAGTGATTCCATCAACCATAAACTTCTCTTTCCTCACTCTATGGCAACATATCTCCTGCATCTCCGTCAACGCTCCAGACTACGACACAGCTCCAGCATACTACAAACGTGAAAATTGGTATTTATGAAACTTCGCTCTCTGATGGTTTGTTTCTTATATTCTGATGACACACTCACTCACCTTGCTGACCATTCAACTCTCGACGCCAATAAAGATCTGTCGTGTTAAAGGTTTAAACCATGACTACGCTATCAAGCTGATATGAACTAAAGTGAAAACCTTTGATTCATTTATCTTTTGACGCTATTATTATAACACTATCCATGGCACATTTATTGATAACCTTTGTACAGGATTTTATTTTTTATTATCATTATCAGATCATTATACTTTAAGCATCATTAATACAGTTTTTATTAAAGGATTTGTATGACGCTGTGCTTATGATAATAACAAGCTTCAATCAACTTTTGATTTATCTGGAGAGTGGGCAGTCAGATTTTTTTTTGTTTGTATCGCATTTATTTGCAGGTCGATTTGAACACATATATGGATACACTAATATATATGCGATAAAGGTTGCTTGACTATTTGGTACATACGATTCTTGTTGCTAAGCATATTTACAAATTGTTCCTCTAGAATGATGTAGTGTTATTATTCAGGATACAGAATAGAGAGTTATCATAAATATTTTGATCTATGGTTATTTGTTGAAGGGTACACATGGAACAACCTTGAATATTGATCAATTTGGCGCAATTCTAATGCGTTGGGTTTTTGTTTTTGAGACGTTGCTCATATGAAAGAACGAATGATGAAATCTATACATTTCCATATTCTAATAACGTCAACTGTTCCTGATGAGGACCGATGAAGAAGTACAAGTTTTCAGATGCTGATTCATTATCTTGCAGAATTTGATGATATGCTTACAGCGATTGAAGACAATAAAGTAAAGTGTTTTTGGTACAAATGTAAGCAAATCTTTTCTGCTATTTAAAACCGGACTTAATCATGACTGCAAATTTAACGTGGATTTGTTTACTCAGAAATTTCCTTTCACTAATCTTTGTATCAATTTTTGATTCGTGAATAGACACAAATATTGTCATATATTCTGAATAAGATTTGACCTCAGCGCATGATATTGATGTTGATGTTTAAAAGCTGTGATTATACAACAAATCTGCGAATTGTTTTGTACGAATCCAAGTTCGTCCTATCTGAAGTCCAAAACATTAGTCAAAAGCGATAGATTTATGGCGTGAAACTTCATAAACAGTCACGGGAAATTTCTTGCATCGTTAAGAGGTTTATGTTCTGACCATCTAATGTATGTTATTCATTTAATCTGTCATACGCCAATAATCGTTCTATTATACTTTTGAAGTTTATTAGCCGACATACTAATTTATAATATAAAGTTACTTTTTCAAACAAATCAACTCAGATTCACACGCTGAGTTATAATACTTAACTTGAATTCATACATTAATATCCAATTAAAACAAACTTTAGAGAAAACTATAGGTTTTTTTTTTACAAAATATTTGAATTAAGAATGAATTCACATTGATGTGGTTGAATAATTGTTAAGGTTATTTAATTTATGATTTGTAAGGTTTTCCAAATTATGACAAATATTTCTAGAGTTTTAATTATATGATGATCCTTTGATTTTGAATTGAATGGTTCTCCTGAGTATATATGTTTTCTTTGAGTCTTCAATTACCTGAGCTTGCTCCAAGCACCCCGCGCATGCCGTATTTTCTGGCGGTCGCCCTAATCCACCGACCGTGACTTTAGAGCCGACATTGGTGAACCCGACGTGAACAAACGGCATTGCGACTCAGGTACATCCGACCGGAAACCAATTCCAGGTATTTATATTTGAAATTTCCTGGTTTGCACATAGTTAAATGAAAATGAAATCTAATGTAGAGAACCTTCTGCATGATATGGAATCACGATTAGTTTCCTCTATCGATTTAAAGCTGAATTCCAAGTTTGAGTCCTTAAACTCGTTTCTTTCAATCTTAACTACAGTAGTATCTGATTTTAATGCAAATCTTAAATCAATAGATACTCAATTTGTTGACGAGTTTAGGAATTTAGAAGGAATTCTTCATTATGAACTATCAAATTTGAATGAACAGATGGAAACATTAGCAAATCATGTAAAAGAAATCTCTTCATTCAAAACTATTGGTCATGAAATCGCAAGTTTAAAAGAGAACATTGAAAGGCTAAACAATCAAATACAAGAAAGTGCTACATGTGAATGCAAAGATAAATATCAAGTACGAGTTCAAAATAGATCTATGTCTTCTATTGAACAAAACCCTTTAACCGATCATAGAAGAGTCGTTCCTAGCCCTTTGTATCAAAGACCAAAGAGAACTGTAAGATGCTTCTGGTGTGACCAACTAGGTCATACTTATAAGAATTGTTTGGCCTATGAGAAAGCATGTAGGCAACACTTGGTGTTAGAAAATGAACACAAAATCTGTGAGTATCATACGAAGGATCCTTTACACTTGAACCTAGGTAGAGGTGGGATGGTAAAATATTTTGAGCAAAAACAAGTCCGATTAAGATCAAACAAACAAGTGAAAAAACACTGGAGAGTAAAACGTGAAAATACCACAAAATCTAATGATCAAGACAATAATATGATGGATAACCCACAAGTTGAACTGATGATGCAAAATATTAAGCCAAATGATAAGCAAGAACATGAGAGATCAACTTATGAGAAAATAGGAAAATATGAAAATTTACATAATATTTCAATTGATTCTGATGATCAATCACTTGAAGATGGGAAAATTAAAAAGATGGAAGAACAAGTGAATCTTGAAACCAGCAATCAATCTAATACTAAAGGGAAAATTGAGAGATCTAAACAACTAAGAAATGCAAACAATGAGACAAGTTTTAATGTAAAAGAACAAGAAGTTTTTGAAAACATTATCAAACAAATTACACAAAATATGAATAAATCAACTAAAACCATTAAAAGGAAAAATGAGTTATGTATGCAAGAAATTTTGATGTCTTGTATTAAAAGTAAAGTTATCTACTAATGTGTTTTGAATAGTTATTTTGACAAAATAGGTACAAGAGGCCAAATTGATAAGAGAATATGTTATGATCAAGTTTATGATTGTTTATGAATGTTTTCATCCATGGCTAATATTTATATGGGAGTTACAACCTACTTCCTCATCAAAAAGGTATTTATATGGGAGTTACAACCTACTTCAAAAAAAAAAGGTATTTATATGGGAGTTACAACCTACTTCCTCATCAAAAAGGTATTTATATGGGAGTTACAACCTACTTCCTCATCAAAAAGGTATTTATATGGGAGTTACAACCTACTTCCTCATCAAAAAGGTATTTATATGGGAGTTACAACCTACTTCCTCATCAAAAAGGTATTTATATGGGAGTTACAACCTACTTCCTCATCAAAAAGGTATGTATATGGATTTTGTTTTACTTTCTTTCTTTATAAAAGAAAAATTATGAATTTCATTAATGAATCAAATATGGCTTTTCTAATCAATGTTTTGAGTGATTTAATGCAGATCAAGTAAGAAAGGACGAATTGATGGAAGCTCCAAAATATGACTTAATATTACTTCGGTTTTTTATAGATGGATTATCTAAAAGTTTTGAATTGATATATTTGGTTTAAAGATGCTAATACTTATGTTTTTCGCGAGGTTTTTTTCAAGATATTTTTCAGGTTCAAGATGAAGATTGGGAGCTGATTGATGAACCAAGATTTTCTTCAAAAATAGACTATGAGTAACTTTTAGTTCCATTTTTGCACCATTTTTCTTTAAGCTTGCATTTAAAGTATGCATCAAACTATGTAAAAACACATATTGAGTTTTGCTATTAGGTGCACGTCCAGTTGCACAACAAACATAATTTTAATCGCATGATATAATCAAATGAGTTTATATGGTGAGTGGAACGCCTCTACATCGACAACCAATTACCCTATCTATGCAGCATTTATTTTTCTAATGCATCAAAAGTATGCATAGTAGGGTCACACTACATGACCATGCATTTAGGCACAGACTGAGTATTACCCTTGCACATAAGAGTGATTGTAAGGATTTATGTAATTTCACATTGTTATGTATGTTAGTGAGTGCACTATCCTCACCATCTGAAGCCTGTTACCTTGTTCGTTGCACCATATTTTATTCTCTATGCATTTTAAAGTGTGCATATAAATAGGGCTAATTATGCAGCCGTGCATAAGGCACTTTGATTTTAAAACCCATGCACATATTATGCTATGGAATTGATTTTTATTATTAAGCAGAAAACAGGTTTTATTTGGCGCATCCGGAGGATGCACAGGTTTGGTGGGGGTGAATGTCGTAGAGATTCACATCTCTACTCTCGCATCTACTTGCATCAAATCCAGATATTTGACAGAACAAAGGTTCACGATACGATTGTGGATGTCATAGAGATTTACTCTCCTCACTTGGAAAGACAATCAAAGATTAAGGAGCAGAAGGGCCACTTCCGATCGCATTTAACACTCGAACTTAAATGAAGCATGTTGAAATATTGATTTCTAGAACTTCTGATCCCTATGAGAAGATTTCAATGGATATTGTATTTAGATTTTTCTTCACAAGTAAAAAAATGGGAAACTCATCATTGTAATGTGAATTATGTTATTTATAAAACTAAAGTAAAAGAAATGGTTGAAGGACGATTGGAAGATGATCGGACTGCGCTCAAAGTTGCAGAAGATTTATTGTTCTATATGAACTCTTTTTTAGGCACGCAACAGACAAATGGCTTTTGGAGAAAAGTTGGTACCATGCAGAGGAAGAAAAGGAGCGTTGCCGGTCTTCTGAAGGAGGAGAGGCCAATGTTCAGGTTTCAATCTGGTACATAACTTTTTCGGGAACAGCAATGGCACAGGTAGGAAGGCGCAGAGAGTTTCAGCAAAAGGAGGCGCTGATCAGAGAGGAGGAGGGCAGTGGAATTTGAGACACGCATGATGTATAAAGCAGTAGCAATCACTATCATCGTTTTTCAGGGGGGGGAGTTACAGAATCTTCATACGGAATTATGAGAAAATCTGCAACGATGGCCTGTAGTAGATGACATGTGGGAGCGCACGCAAGAAGAGTGAAGCTGACGCAGAAATCCTAGAGGACAACGATTTCGAGGGGGGAGATAGACAAAGATAAAAGAAAAGTTTGATCTGCAGTGCGGAGAGGACAAACACGGAGGCCAATTCTCCATGGATTTGTTCAGACGCACACACATCTGATCTCCGCAGAGAACTAAGTGATTCCATCAACCATAAACTTCTCTTTCCTCACTCTATGGGAACATATCTCCTGCATCTCCGTCAACGCTCCAGACTATGACACAGCTCCAGCATACTACAAACGTGAAAATTGGTATTTATGAAACTTCGCTCTCTGATGGTTTGTTTTTTATATTCTGATGACACACTCACTCACCTTGCTGACCATTCAACTCTCGACGCCAATACAGATCTGTCGTGTTAAAGGTTTAAACCATGACTACGCTATCAAGCTGATATGAACTAAAGTGAAAACCTTTGATTCATTTATCTTTTGACGCTATTATTATAACACTATCCATGGCACATTTATTGATAACCTTTGTACAGGATTTGATTTTTTATAATCATTATCAGATCATTATACTTTAAGCATGATTAATACAGTTTTTATTGAAGGATTTGTATGACGCTGTGCTTATGATAATAACAAGCTTCAATCAACTTTTGATTTATCTGGAGAGTGGGCAGTCAGATTTTTTTTTGTTTGTATCGCATTTATTTGCAGGTTGATTTGAACACATATATGGATACACTAACATATATGCGATAAAGGTTGCTTGACTATTTGGTACATACGATTCTTGTTGCTAAGCATATTTACAAATTGTTCCTCTGGAATGATGTAGTGTTATTATTCAGGATACAGAATAGAGAGTTATCATAAATATTTTGATCTATGGTTATTTGTTGAAGGGTACACATGGAACAACCTTGAATATTGATCAATTTGGCACAATTCTAATGCGTTGGGTTTTTGTTTTTGAGACGTTGCTCATATGAAAGAACGAATGATGAAATCTATACATTTCCATATTCTAATAACGTCAACTGTTCCTGATGAGGACCGATGAAGAAGTACAAGTTTTCAGATGCTGATTCATTATCTTGCAGAATTTGATGATATGCTTACAGCGATTGAAGACAATTAAGTAAAGTGTTTTTGGTACAAATGTAAGCAAATCTTTTCTGCTATTTAAAACCGGACTTAATCATGACTGCAAATTTAACGTGGATTTGTTTACTCATAAATTTCCTTTCACTAATCTTTGTATCAATTTTTGATTCGTGAATAGACACAAATATTGTCATATATTCTGAATAAGATTTGACCTCAGCGCATGATATTGATGTTGATGTTTAAGAACGGTGATTATACAACAAATCTGCGAATTGTTTTGTACGAATCCAAGTTCGTCCTATCTGAAGTCCAAAACATTAGTCAAAAGCGATAGATTTATGGCGTGAAACTTCATAAACAGTCACGGGAAAGTTCTTGCATCGTTAAGAGGTTTATGTTCTGACCATCTAATGTATGTTATTCATTTAATCTGTCATACGCCAATAATCGTTCTATTATAATTTTGAAGTTTATTAGCCGACATACTAATCTATAATATAAAGTTACTTTTTCAAACAAATCAACTCAGATTCACACGTTGAATTATAATACTTAACTTGAATTCATACATTAATATCCAATTAAAACAAACTTTAGAGAAAACTATAGGTTTTTTTTTTTACAAAATATTTGAATTAAGAATGAATTCACATTGATGTGTTGAATAATTGTTAAGGTTATTTAATTTATGATTTGTAAGGTTTTCCAAATTATGCAAATATTTCTAGAGTTTTAATAATATGATGATTCTTTGATTTTGAACTGAATGGTTCTCCTGAGTATATATGTTTTCTTTGAGTCTTCAATTACCTGAGCTTGCTCCAAGCACCCCGCGCGTGCCGTATTTTCTGGCGGTCGCCCTGATCCACCGACCGTGACTTTAGAGCCGACATTGGTGAACCCGACGTGAACAAACGGCATTGCGACTCAGGTACATCCGACGGGAAACCAATTCCAGGTATTTATATTTGAAATTTCCTGGTTTGCACATAGTTAAATGAAAATGAAATCTAATGTAGAGAACCTTCTGCATGATATGGAATCACGATTAGTTTCCTCTGTCGATTTAAAGCTGAATTCCAAGTTTGAGTCCTTAAACTCGTTTCTTTCAATCTTAACTATAGTAGTATCTGATTTTAATGCAAATCTTAAATCAATAGATACTCAATTTGTTGACGAGTTTAGGAATTTAGAAGGAATTCTTCATTATGAACTATCAAATTTGAATGAACAGATGGAAACATTAGCAAATCATGTAAAAGAAATCTCTTCATTCAAAACTATTGGTCATGAAATTGCAAGTTTAAAAGAGAACATTGAAAGGCTAAACAATCAAATACAAGAAAGTGCTACATGTGAATGCAAAGATAAATATCAAGTACGAGTTCAAAATAGATCTATGTCTTCTATTGAACAAAACCCTTTAACCGATCATAGAAGAGTTGTTCCTAGCCCTTTGTATCAAAGACCAAAGAGAACTGTAAGATGCTTCTGGTGTGACCAACTAGGTCATACTTATAAGAATTGTTTGGCCTATGAGAAAGCATGTAGGCAACACTTGGTGTTAGAAAATGAACACAAAATCTGTGAGTATCATACGAAGGATCCTTTACACTTGAACCTAGGTAGAGGTGGGATGGTAAAATATTTTGAGCAAAAACAAGTCCGATTAAGATCAAACAAACAAGTGAAAAAACACTGGAGAGTAAAACGTGAAAATACCATAAAATCTAATGATCAAGACAATAATATGATGGATAACCCACAAGTTGAACTGATGATGCAAGATATTAAGCCAAATGATAAGCAAGAACATGAGAGATCAACTTATGAGAAAATAGGAAAATATGAAAATTTACATAATATTTCAATTGATTCTGATGATCAATCACTTGAAGATGGGAAAAATAGATGGAAGAACAAGTGAATCTTGAAACCAGCAATCAATCTAATACTAAAGGGAAAATTGAGAGATCTAAACAACTAAGAAATGCAAATGAGAATGCAAACAATGAGACAAGTTTTAATGTAAAAGAACAAGAAGTTTTTGAAAACATTATCAAACAAATTACACAAAATATGAATAAATCAACTAAAACCATTAAAAGGAAAAATGAGTTATGTATGCAAGAAATTTTGATGTCTTGTATTAAAAGTAAAGTTATCTACTAATGTGTTTTGAATAGTTATTTTGACAAAATAGGTACAAGAGGCCAAATTGATAAGAGAATATGTTATGATCAAGTTTATGATTGTTTATGAATGTTTTCATCCATGGCTAATATTTATATGGGAGTTACAACCTACTTCCTCATCAAAAAGGTATTTATATGGGAGTTACAACCTACTTCCTCATCAAAAAGGTATGTATATGGGAGTTACAACCTACTTCCTCATCAAAAAGGTATTTATATGGGAGTTACAACCTACTTTCTCATCAAAAAGGTATTTATATGGGAGTTACAACCTACTTCCTCATCAAAAAGGTATTTATATGGGAGTTACAACCTACTTCCTCATCAAAAAGGTATTTATATGGGAGTTACAACCTACTTCCTCATCAAAAAGGTATGTATATGGATTTTGTTTTACTTTCTTTCTTTATAAAAGAAAAATTATGAATTTCATTAATGAATCAAATATGGCTTTTCTAATCAATGTTTTGAGTGATTTAATGCAGATCAAGTAAGAAAGGAAGAATTGATGGAAGCTCCAAAATATGACTTAATATTACTTTGGTTTTTTATAGATGGATTATCTAAAAGTTTTGAATTGATATATTTGGTTTAAAGATGCTAATACTTATGTTTTTCGCGAGTTTTTTTTCAAGATATTTTTCAGGTTCAAGATGAAGATTGGGAGCTGATTGATGAACCAAGATTTTCTTCAAAAATAGACTATGAGTAACTTTTAGTTCCATTTTTGCACCATTTTTCTTTAAGCTTGCATTTAAAGTATGCATCAAACTATGTAAAAACACATATTGAGTTTTGCTATTAGGTGCACGTCCAGTTGCACAACAAACATAATTTTAATCGCATGATATAATCAAATGAGTTTATATGGTGAGTGGAACGCCTCTACATCGACAACCAATTACCCTATCTATGCAGCATTTATTTTTCTAATGCATCAAAAGTATGCATAGTAGGGTCACACTACATGACCATGCATTTAGGCACAGACTGAGTATTACCCTTGCACATAAGAGTGATTGTAAGGATTTATGTAATTTCACATTGTTATGTATGTTAGTGAGTGCACTATCCTCACCATCTGAAGCCTGTTACCTTGTTCGTTGCACCATATTTTATTCTCTATGCATTTTAAAGTGTGCATATAAATAGGGCTAATTATGCAGCCGTGCATAAGGCACTTTGATTTTAAAACCCATGCACATATTATGCTATGGAATTGATTTTTATTATTAAGCAGAAAACAGGTTTTATTTGGCGCATCCGGAGGATGCACAGGTTTGGTGGGGGTGAATGTCGTAGAGATTCACATCTCTACTCTCGCATCTACTTGCATCAAATCCAGATATTTGACAGAACAAAGGTTCACGATACGATTGTGGATGTCAGAGAGATTTACTCTCCTCACTTGGAAAGACAATCAAAGATTAAGGAGCAGAAGGGCCACTTCCGATCGCATTTAACACTCGAACTTAAATGAAGCATGTTGAAATATTGATTTCTAGAACTTCTGATCCCTATGAGAAGATTTCAATGGATATTGTATTTAGATTTTTCTTCACAAGTAAAAAAATGGGAAACTCATCATTGTAATGTGAATTATGTTATTTATAAAACTAAAGTAAAAGAAATGGTTGAAGGACGATTGGAGGATGATCGGACTGCGCTCAAAGTTGTAGAAGATTTATTGTTCTATATGAACTCTTTTTTAGGCACGCAACAGACGAATGGCTTTTGGAGAAAAGTTGGTACCATGCAGAGGAAGAAAAGGAGCGTTGCCGGTCTTCTGAAGGAGGAGAGGCCAATGTTCAGGTTTCAATCTGGTACATAACTTTTTCGGGAACAGCAATGGCACAGGTAGGAAGGCGCAGAGAGTTTCAGCAAAAGGAGGCGCTGATCAGAGAGGAGGAGGGCAGTGGAATTTGAGACACGCAAGATGTATAAAGCAGTAGCAATCACTATCATCGTTTTTCAGGGGGGGAGTTACAGAATCTTCATACGGAATTATGAGAAAATCTGCAACGATGGCCTGTAGTAGATGACATGTGGGAGCGCACGCAAGAAGAGTGAAGCTGACGCAGAAATCCTAGAGGACAACGATTTCGAGGGGGGAGATAGACAAAGATAAAAGAAAAGTTTGATCTGTAGTGCGGAGAGGACAAACACGGAGGCCAATTCTCCATGGATTTGTTCAGACGGACACACATCTGATCTCCGCAGAGAACTGAGTGATTCCATCAACCATAAACTTCTTTTTCCTCACTCTATGGCAACATATCTCCTGCATCTCCATCAACGCTCCAGACTACGACACAGCTCCAGCATACTACAAACGTGAAAATTGGTATTTATGAAACTTCGCTCTCTGATGGTTTGTTTTTTATATTCTGATGACACACTCACTCACCTTGCTGACCATTCAACTCTCGACGCCAATAAAGATCTGTCGTGTTAAAGGTTTAAACCATGACTACGCTATCAAGCTGATATGAACTAAAGTGAAAACCTTTGATTCATTTATCTTTTGACGCTATTATTATAACACTATCCATGGCACATTTATTGATAACCTTTGTACAGGATTTGATTTTTTATAATCATTATCAGATCATTATACTTTAAGCATGATTAATACAGTTTTTATTAAAGGATTTGTATGACGCTGTGCTTATGATAATAACAAGCTTCAATCAACTTTTGATTTATCTGGAGAGTGGGCAGTAAGATTTTTTTTTGTTTGTATCGCATTTATTTGCAGGTTGATTTGAACACATATATGGATACACTAATATATATGCGATAAAGGTTGCTTGACTATTTGGTACATACGATTCTTGTTGCTAAGCATATTTACAAATTGTTCCTCTGGAATGATGTAGTGTTATTATTCAGGATACAGAATAGAGAGTTATCATAAATATTTTGATCTATGGTTATTTGTTGAAGGGTACACATGGAACAACCTTGAATATTGATCAATTTGGCACAATTCTAATGCGTTGGGTTTTTGTTTTTGAGACGTTGATCATATGAAAGAACGAATGATGAAATCTATACATTTCCATATTCTAATAACGTCAACTGTTCCTGATGAGGACCGATGAAGAAGTACAAGTTTTCAGATGCTGATTCATTATCTTGCAGAATTTGATGATATGCTTACAGCGATTGAAGACAATTAAGTAAAGTGTTTTTGGTACAAATGTAAGCAAATCTTTTCTGCTATTTAAAACCGGACTTAATCATGACTGCAAATTTAACGTGGATTTGTTTACTCAGAAATTTCCTTTCACTAATCTTTGTATCAATTTTTGATTCGTGAATAGACACAAATATTGTCATATATTCTGAATAAGATTTGACCTCAGCGCATGATATTGATGTTGATGTTTAAAAACGGTGATTATACAACAAATCTGCGAATTGTTTTGTACGAATCCAAGTTCGTCCTATCTGAAGTCCAAAACATTAGTCAAAAGCGATAGATTTATGGCGTGAAACTCCATAAACAGTCACGGGAAAGTTCTTGCATCGTTAAGAGGTTTATGTTCTGACCATCTAATGTATGTTATTCATTTAATCTGTCATACGCCAATAATTGTTCTATTATACTTTTGAAGTTTATTAGCCGACATACTAATTTATAATATAAAGTTACTTTTTCAAACAAATCAACTCAGATTCACACGTTGAATTATAATACTTAACTTGAATTCATACATTAATATCCAATTAAAACAAACTTTAGAGAAAACTATAGGTTTTTTTTTTACAAAATATTTGAATTAAGAATGAATTCACATTGATGTGGTTGAATAATTGTTAAGGTTATTTAATTTATGATTTGTAAGGTTTTCCAAATTATGACAAATATTTCTAGAGTTTTAATTATATGATGATCCTTTGATTTTGAACTGAATGGTTCTCCTGAGTATATATGTTTTCTTTGAGTCTTCAATTACCTGAGCTTGCTCCAAGCACCCCGCGCGTGCCGTATTTTCTGGCGCTCGCCCTGATCCACTGACCGTGACTTTAGAGCCGACAACGCGGACAAGAGGAATGTCCAATTACCTTCTATGAGTTAAAAGATCCTGAAGATGAGTCTAGAGTCACATACCTCGACAAGAACCAAAGAAGATACTAGCTTGTTGATGCCATTGATAGGGATCGATTGAAGTATATGGGGTTGCCTGTATTCCCTCAGCAAGAGCAGGAAACTACCTCTCAAAATCCCTTTGGGATGCAACAAGAGTCAGAACATACAATGCCAGGATAGACAAGCCATCGGAGTGTTCCAAACCAAACCCATGTGCAATTTACAATGCCAAGACTGCAAACACACAATCAAACTCACCCAGGACTAGGTAACCAACATCGGCCACCAGTGAGGCCAAGGCCACTACTAGGAGTGCAGCCTAGAATGCCTCAAATGAGACCAGCAATTCCTATAATGCCTAGACCACCTGAACCTATAAGAAGATTAAGACAGATCCAAGTGGCTAAGTGTATGAGAAATCATTATGATAGGATGGGAGAACCTTACGATCATATAGCTGAATTTGAACAAGTTTTATGGGCTGAACAAGTGGATGATTTCTTTGTGTAGTATGAGTCCTTTGGATTCACTCTCACAGGAACAACCTTGACTTGGTTCCAACCATTAGATCCCAACCATTTGAGCAATTCTTTCAAGAATTCATAGGGGAATTCACTAAGAGAGGGATTAAACACAACTCTTCTTCTTTAATCCATAGCTTCAAATAGAACCCAAATGAAATTGTGAAAACAGCTGCCCAAAGATTCAATCAATATGTTGATAGATGCCTAGTAGCAGAAAGACCCATGCAACAAAAAATGATATCATTATTCTTGGATGGACTGACCAATGGGACTCTCAGAACTTTGGTCTATGTGAAGAGGCTACGGACATTGAGTGAGTGTCTTCAAGAGTGTATTGACCTAGAGGATAACCTAGCAGATGATCTCAAAAGTACACCCAGTTCTACAAAATGAGAAGACACTAGAAGCACAATAACATCCAACTCTAGTAATGTAGAAGAGCTAGCAGGGTTGGTGGCAAAGAAGTTAGGAGTCCATGGACAGTGGAACTACCAGCATCCACCAATCAGAGTACCCATGTTACGAAGATGCAGTTTATGTGGAGGAGATCACCCCACTCACATGTGCGTAAGAGGAGGAACAGGCATGCCTCAAGTTTACCCTTACAATAGGCAGCCACATCAAGGAACCGCTTTGTATTGCCACATAGAACAACAATACACCAATCATACCACTGAGAATTGTCCATTCAATAGGCAGATATGACCTTTAACCCAACCTCAGTTTAGGCCATATGGATACCCATCTAGAGAGTCAGGAAGGGAGATTCCCAGATATAATCCCTATCTAGGACCAGTAGGAGCACCTAGACCATATGAGCAAGGACAATATACACAACCTCAGCCAGTGTTAGGACCACAACTGCCACTTCCTCAACACGTAGTACCTATCAAATATGCTCAACCAAAGGAAAACTTAGAAAGAGCCATAGTGCCAGCATCACCAATAGCCATTAGAGATTCAACAAACCTAGGCTACGAGCAAACCCAAGGAGATTACTATTCCTATGATGCCAGTATGATGGAGTATGAGCAAGCCTATGACCCGCAATACTATGGATATGAGGGATATGACAACGTCTATGGACCAGAGTTGGCAACACTAATGTACACCGCACCGATCCTTTGCTTTTTTAAGCCCCTTGGTATTCCTTATATCACAGATCTTGGTTGCTATATTAAATTGGGCTGCCACACATGCCATCAGTGGCTAAGAATGTGATATTCTTAGCCACTCTCTTCAACTTCTCATCCTCTTCCCTTTCTAACTTTTGGTCTTCAGATATGTCTTTGTCTTCACACATCTGACCGCACACCTTACTTTGCTGACCTTTACACTCTTTTAAGTCAGCATTACGTTTCAAAGGCCTTGTTCTTGAATCTTATTTGTCATACTCTGGGACCTGACTTATTTCTTTCCATTGCATGCATCCAGTGGACGAGGAGGCAACAAGGACCTTTAGACACTTGGTTATCTTATCCGATGAAGAGTCCTTCGTGTGTTCTCTCTCTTCCCTACTTGTTTCACTTCACCGCTTGCTCTTGGTGGATGAGGAAGCTGTGTGCAACCTCCCATGAAATGTCCTGGTTGTTATCTTTCTTTATTTCCACTCCTCAGGACCTATTTCTTTGGTATTGTCACTTGATGCATGCCCCTGTGAGGCTTTGGGCAGAGGGTTGTTCCTCTTCTTTATAAACATTGTTCTTTACTAAGCAGTTTTATTCTTTGATCTTCTTCTTCTTCTTCTCTTTTCGCTCGATTCCCCTTCCACAACTACTACTTCAGAGTCAAATTCCATCATTATTAGAAACCATCTTACTAACCTTCCAATGTTACACACTTTATTGACCAAGTAAAATAGGGTTTGATGATCAATAAAGAACTTCAATTTCTTGGCTAGCAAGTAATGTCTATTTTTTTCACAATGTAGACCATTCCTAAGCCTTCTTGTTTGGTCTTGATGTAATTGTGTTTCACCTAATTTAATTGTCTACTAGCATAGGCTATCGAGTGATCTAGCTTTCCTTCATTTGTTGGTTGTGCTAATATACATCTAACGCCGAAATGGGATGCATCCACATGAATATGGAATGGTTTATTCCAATGAGTTACTTTCAATATAGGTGTTGAACTCAATCTTCTTTTCAATTCATTGAAAGCCTTGTCACACTCTTCTCTCCAACTGAATTGAGTTGGCAGCCCATACAAGGGTTTTACAATTATGGCATATATGTCAATAAATTGATGTAGTATCCACAATCGCACATAAAAGCTTGTACCTCCTTTCCATTCTTATGCCTTGGTAGCTCCAATATGACTTTGATTTTATCTTCATCACTTGAAATACCATTTTTGGATACTATATGTCCAAATATTTTTCCTTGTCTTACCATGAAGGCACATTTTTCTAGCTCTAAACAAACTCTATATTGCCTACGTTTGTTGAATATTTTTCTTACTTCCGATATGTGGGCATAACATTGAGAAGAGTAAATATATAGGTTCTCCACATAGATTTCCATGCTTTTCCTGAGGAATTCCTTGAATACATGGCACATTAATCTTTGGAAAGTAGTTAGGGCGTTTGTTAAACCAAATGTCATAACCCAAAATGCATATACACCCCATTGAGTAGAAAAAGTGGTCTTATCTTGGTCTTTCGTAGCAATGGCTACTTGATTCTATCCTGAGAACCCATCAAGGAAGTTGTAAATTTCCTTGCTTGCTATGCTTTCCAAGAGATGGTCTCTAATGGGTAACGGATAGCTATATGTGATGGTGACAATATTAAGTTTTTTTCAGGTTGATAGAAACCCTAAGATTTCCCTTTTTTTGGCACCACTACCAAAGGTGAGACCCATTTAGTACATTCAATTTTGTATATGAATCTAGCTACTAAAAGTTTATTTGTTTCTTCCTTGATCTTCGCTGCATATACATCATTATATGTATAAGGTCTCTATGTTGAGGCTTTTGCATCTAGAGTCATTGGAATCCTATGAGAACAAATAGAGGGATCTATACCTTTGAGGTCTCTATAGGTACAAGTGATTACATCTCTATATTCTCTGATTAAAGCTATAAGTTCTTGTTCCTCCTCTAAGGACACATCCTTGCCTATATAGGTGCATCTTTCCTCATCTGAATTCTATAGCTACAATTACCTTCTTTGTTTGTTCCTTGTTGTCATATGCTATTCATCTTGCACCTCTCGCTTAGGCATTTGAATAGCTGTTTTCCTTTCTTATATTTCATACCTTTTGAAATGTTTGAGAACTTTAAATTTTTCATTTGCTAATTCCTCATCAATTTCATTTCTCTCTCTTCTAGGGTTTTCTTGATATTCTTCTACAGATAATTAGTTTTTTCAATGATGTCTTCCATTCTTACTTTTCAAAGAATTTTTCTTCTGAGTCGACCTTAGGCTCCATCTCTATGCTCTCGTAGTCCTCCTTCCATTCTTTGTCTATAAGCTCTACCATGTACAAATGTAGATCATATCCTTCTTCATATATGCACTTGTTCATGGTCAATACTTCCTCATTTACACATATGTCCAAGGTGTCTAATATATCCATCCATCCATGTGGCTCAAATGCTTCATCCAAAAATATTTGGGCATATGTCCTACTTGCCAAGAGTCTAGTCTCTCCTCTTTTCTTTTAGCTGCCTTGCAAGTCCCTAGTTGGGTGTCCTCATTCATCCAAGATTGATTACTTGACCGAGCACTATGAATTGATATGTCGACTTGATCTTTATGTATGGGACTCATTGTAGAGGTGGGACCTCTTGATATGCAAATGTATGGAGATTTATCTTAGTGTTTGTACCCTAGTGTTGGAGCTACAATGCATCTCTTCTCCAATCCTGAATTGCAATTAGCTATCCCATGAATGGTCTTCCTAGGATCATTTCATAATTACTTCTCTTATGAAATTGAAAAATAGCTAAAGTATGTTCAAATTTTACAGCGCAGGTTGTTAGGATTACATTCCCCAAGAGTCCAAAAGGTCTTTCTACATGACCATCAGCTAGTTGTAGCTTCATTCTTGATGGTCATAGAGTTGGTTTTCTCCATTTCTCCCAAATTTCTTTGGTTGTTATCCCTACTCTAGCTCCTGTATCTAAACTAGCTTTGTTTATATATCCTCTGAATGTGATGGGCAGGCATGTATTACCTTCATCTCCCTCACTAAAGGATCCAACTTTATCTACAAGTATTTTGATTGTAGATGTTTTCTCCAATGTGTGCTTGATTGACTAGTTTGGTTCTCCTAGGTTCAAGTGTTTGGATAATTTTTTCCACAGTTGGGGTTTAACTTGCAATAATTATTCCAAGGTTATAGAATATTGCACCTTGGTCCTCTTCAATTCTTATAAGTGCTCGGTGCTTCTTCTAAGGTTTTTTCCTCTTTGCCTCTTATCATTGGTGCATGAAAAAATTTTGATCTTTGTTCATATTCTCCATTGTAGTTTGGAAGTGTAGTTAGGCTAATTGCCTCCTCTCGATTGTGACCTAGGTTGGATGATTCTTCATAATCTTCTTCTTGTTCCTAACAAGGGATTTCTTCTCCCGTCTTCTTCCATATATCTTCCTGAACTCTAGCCCACAAGTCATGTGACCAATCAGCTTCCACTTTCGGGATTGGAGAATTTCTCTCCTCACTCTCATAAACTATTTCTTCTTCAATCTTCTTGGTTTGGATATGTTTCTTTCATTGTGAGTCGAGGATTTTCATACAACCCTAAAATGTTTCTTCTAGAAGTTTAGTCTCTAGGAGGGCTGGTAATGATGGTTCTAGCATAGTGTGAGCACTTCATTTAACTTCTTGCATATTTCAAGTTTTTCTCTTTCACAGTCTCCTTTGGGATAAGTTTTTTCATGTTGCTCTAGACTAGTTCTAGTCTCTATTCTATATTCATAAGCTTTTAACCACATATTTAAGTCTTGTGGCATAGGATTCACTAGAAATGATCTTGCCTAACACATTTGTATTCCTACTGGCTGAATTGCTTGCTCTGGGTTCAATCTCTTTTATCGGCTTTCCCTTCTCTTCAGCTCTTTTCTTAATCCACTTGTTTCTTATCTTTTCTCGCCTTATCTTCCATCTTTGAGTCTTTTTGAATCTTGAAGTGTCTTCTAGTTTTTTGAGTCTTCTATGATTTGGGGTGGAGACTCTAGTTCTTCCTCATTCTTAGGACTATCTACCTTTTGTTTTTCCAAGATTTCGTTTGCTTTTGCCCTAGTAATGGCTTTTAGAGGAACAATGTATTCGTTGTCACTCCAGAGGATTTTATCACCTCAATTACATTGATTTGTGTCATAAGTGAAACTTTATTAGGGGATTACAACAATCTCAAAACAAATGTTCCTTACCACAGTCATTGCCATACCCTTCCCAAACATGTGGGGGTGGTGGTTGATATGGCATGGTGCAAGCCTAAAGAAATGATCTCCTCCACATCTATAGCATGGTCATCTTGGTGTAGGTGGTCTTGTTGCAGGCCTACTTGGTACTTGGGCCTTTGGCATTGAATACATTAGGATAGCATATTCTAGTCCATATGAACTCTCATAGCCTTCATATCCATAATATTGTTGCTCGTACATAGGTTAATAATCCATGAGACTAGAATCATATAAATAATGTTCTCAATGAATCTCGTCATATCCTTGACTTGGATTGTCAAAACTCATTAATAGGGGTTACCCGCACGATTCCTCTTTCAAGGTTCTCTTCAAGTTGCATGTAATTCACTAGCACTACATTTTGGGGATATAGGGGGTTGCTGTCCTACTACTGGTTGGGGTTCATTGTATCCTTGGTATTCGTAAGGACTTGATGCCTTGGGTACTTCTGATCATTTTTGTGTATGTTGATGACCATGCTGCTCACTAGTCCTCATGAGAAGGATATCACTGATTTTAAGGCTGATTCACATGCCTCATTTGAGATGTCTAATTTGGGGCATTTGCATCATTATTTGGGCATTCACCTTATGCAAGTTGATGGCAGAATAGCTTTGTGTCAAACGAAATATATTAACACATTATTGCAGTTTTTGGCCTTGAAGACTCCAAACCTATTGACACTCCTATGGAGATAGTTTTACAATTGAGTCTTCATGATGTTGGAGATGCATTTGATGTTGTTCTCTATCAGTAGGCTATTGGATGCTTGAATTACTTATGCATTACTTGAACAGATATTCAATTTTTTATCTCATAGATGAGCAGGTTTATGCATTGCCTAGGTGTCAAACATTGGCAGGCGGTTAAGTGCATCTTTTGCTACTTGTGTGGTACCCGACTACTTGGATCGTTTTATCCCAAGGGGGGATCACTACCACCAAGTTTACATGCTTTTTTTTACTCTGACTGGGCTGGTTGCTATGCCACTCATGTGTCCGCTAATGGATTTTGCTTCATGCTTGGTAGCTCATGTATATCTTGGTTGAGCAAGAAGCAGCCTACTATGGCCACTTCCAGTTGTGAGGCTGATTATAGGGTAGCTTTCACAGTGACTGCTGAGTTTGTGTGGCTTAGATGCCTTATCGCTAATTTTGGTGCTGGTTAGTCTTTTGCTACCACCATCTTCACTAACAGCTAGAGTGCATTGGCAGTTGTGAGGAACCCTATGTTCCATGCTCACACTTAGCACAGTGAGGTGCATTAGCATTATCTCAAAGAAAGGTTCTCTACTAGACAGATCAACTTGGCATATGTGTCCACGCACGAGAACATTGCAGGCCTTTACAGGAAGGTTCTACCTAGGGAGAAGTTTAAAGCTTTCCGCAAATCTTTGGGCTAACATCCTTTTGTGGATTGATTCCACATAGCTTGGCACTTCCTTATACATGAGTGTCAGCTCCTTGTTCACCACATCACTCCCGGGGGGGATTTGTTGGTATATTTAGGTAGTGATATGTGTGAACACACTAAGACTACCGGGGCACTTTTTTCTCTCTTTAGGAGGTTTTTTTTTCTCGAAGCTTGTATATATGCCTATAGCCCTAATGGTTTACTTATCTTTGTACATTCTAGTGGTAATACATTCAGTATTTTTTGTTGTGCTCCAAGCTTCTTCTTCTTCTTCTTCTTCTTCTTCTTCTTCTTCTTCTTCTTCTTCTTCTTCTTCTTCTTCTTCTTCTTCTTCTTCTTCTTCTTCTTCTTCTTCTTCTTCTTCTTCTTCTTCCTCCTCCTCCTCCTCCTCCTCCTCCTCCTTATGCTGTTCGTGTGCTTCCGCAAACCTCAAACTCCAACACAAATATCTTAGCCACATTAGAAATACCCATCAATGAACAAACAATAATATAATTTCAAGATGATGAGGAAAAAGCATGGAATTCTAACGATAGATGATATAGTTAAGAAAACACGAATAAACAAAGAGAAGAAGAGATTTGAAAGTGGATAAAAGGTAACAAAGAACTCACTCCTTGTTGTTGATATATCCTATCACTCACAAAATGATAAATGAATCAAAGAAGGGCTTCTCAGCTCTTGATGATAGCCCAAGTTATGTAGTTATATTAGGGATGTATATGAGGTGATCATGGTGAAATCCACTACATTCAAGATAGAAGAAGAGAAAAATGATTCTATTCTTGATGTGTCATAAAACTTGCAAAAATACATGGTTTAGGAAAGAGGCATTCCAATAGAGATTCCCAAAAGAGAAGCAATTTCGAGTGAATCTTATGATAATAAGGAAACTATAGAGAAGGTAGTTGTCACACATAAAAATGGTGAAGGACTTTGTACTCAACTTAGAAGAGGAAAGTGACTTGATTTCACTCTTACGAGAATATAGAGACGTTTTTGGTTTCTCTTGTAATGATCTGAAAGGGTGTGGATCCAAAAATATATGGTCATAGGCCCCCTATGGAAATTGAAACAAATCTTGTCAAAAAACTACCCCATAGCTAAAATGATACCTATCGCAAGAAGATAAAAGAAGAAAGCGATAAAAAGTTGGAACCCATATTTATTTATGAGATAGATCACATGGAAGAGGTCTCATAAGTGGTTGTGGTGCCTATGAAAATGGGAAATTTCAAGTGTGAACTAATTAAAAGAAAGTCAATGAAGCCACTATCAAGGATAGTTATCCTTTAAAAATAATTGATCACTTGTTGGAGTGAGTTGTGGGAAAGTACGTTTATAATTTTCTAGATGGATTTTTACCATAGAATTCAAGTATTCATGGCACGTGAACACCAATCACTTACAAAGACTTATGTGCAACATATTTAAGAATATCCTTAGGTTATGCTTAGATGTATATGTTGATGACTCCGCACTCACTCAAAAACCTTAACTCAAGACATTCAAGTCCTTAGGTGCATCTTTGATGAGGACCATAATTATATGATATGCTTAAACCTTCAAAATTTTGTGTTGATGGCTAGACAAGGAATAATCCTTGGACACATTATTTCAAAGCATGGAATCTCTATGGACGAAGAACAAATCATATTGATTGTTAATCTCGAAAGGCTTGAAAATTCTAAAGAGGTTTAGGCTTTCATGGGACAGTGAAGTTAATATCGATGCTTTCTACATTGTATATTGTTATAGCAAAAATATATATTTGCCCTCATCATCCATTTCAAATAGACCAAAGAGTGTGAAGTATCCTTGTGAAAGCTGAAAAACTAATTGAGGCCAGCTCCTATTCTAAAAGATCTTGAGTGCAATAAATCATTTTACATACATTTGGACACATCCTATAGGATGTATCTAGCACAACTATGGATAATGGAAAAATGGACTCCCCTCTAGTATATGTGAGTCGGTAACTTGATGGTATAGAAAGGAATTACTTGACTATAGAGAGAGGGAGAGACTAGGCATGGTATAGATTGTTAAGAAATTCATATATTTATTGTTATCTAACAAGTTTGAGATTTTTGTAGATCATTGGGCTTTATTGTACGTAGTCAATAAGCCATGCGCAATGAGACATTTATTATAGTGGTTCTTGCTTTTGATGGAGTATGAATTTGACGTAGTAATCCAAGAACTCAAAACTCATGTCATAATAGATCACTTATCTAGAATTATAAATGAGGAAGCTAAAAGTGGCAAAAATGAGGAAAAAACCCTTCGTTCCTGTTCTCACTTATGGATCTAGGCAATAAGTCTTCTGAGTGTCACCATAACATTTTTGAACAATTCAAGATTATCACTTAAATTCATGTTTCATCTACCATCAAAATCACCAAGAAATTCTTTATTGTTGCATGGATGACTATGGACAACAAAGACTCATTGAAACAACTCATAAAGATATCCTAGGCTCACACTTTCCACAATCTCACACATTGCAAACTTTGAAGCACAATGCAATGCATCAACCTTCAATAGAGCAGGATGTGCTCAAACTCGTCCAAAATTGTTGTGTACAAAGTGCAAAACTCTTCGATTACATGGATCGATGAACCTAAATACAAATTGATTTTTGAAGTTCAATAGATTTGTGTTTTGTTCATGTTTTGCATCTCTGGTAATGATGCATAGGGCCATGAAAACATGGAAACTTTAGGAACCACTCTTCTATTTAGAAGATTTCAAAAGTTCTAAAAAGTTTCTTTGTGGTTTCAAGATTCGTATCTCACGATGAAACCTCGATACGTGACTTTTAGGAATTGAGATATTTCCTAAAAGAGAAACACTAAAATGAAATAGTCAAGTTTTCTATTCCACACGTGAGATCATTCTCTTACCATGTTTGAGATGAATTTATTTTTTGGGAAGGCAGACGTTCCAAGTAGAGGATCTTAGTTGATTCATGAAATCTTCCCAAAATACACAGAAATTCATAATATATGATAGGATCAAGGAATGATGATGCTCTAATATAAAGGTGCCAAGAAAAACTATGAAGTTTTTATAAGTTTTCATTTGATTTCATCCAAAGGAGTGATGGAAATCAAAGGTTGAGCCTCAACATCAATTGATCTTTGACATCAATAAAAGGATGTTACGTTCTATACTTGCAATCTGGTAAATGATGCAACTAGCTAAGCAATCATAGAAACATGGAAGAACTCTTTTTAGAGAGTTAAACTTTTGGTTTCATTTAAGCTAATGGAAGCTTCAAGATGAAATCAAAGTAAGCAATCTTTAGGAAATAAGATAAGTTCCTAAGGACTTGAAGCAAGTGTGAACTTTTCATTTAGGAATAGAAAGTTCTAAGAAATGGATCTCCAATCCATGAACTTTTCCTAAAACAAGCTATGAAGTTCACAAGTTATGTGTTCATAGTAGCATTACTATTGGATCAATCATCAATAGATGCTTGGACTTTAGACATAATTTTGATTGGTGAAATATGTTTAATGGACTCTAGTAACATCTAAAGATTGACCAATAATAATGAATCTTGTATCAACCTCAAGAATAGGAGTCAATATCACATAAATAAAAGTTCAACTTAAACTTTCATAGTGGCATGGGAAACCATATCCTAAAGGTGATATTTAATCTCTAGTTTGATACTCAAGAAATGAATACGATTGAGTCAATAAGGTTTCTGCATATTGTTTGAAAGAATCCAGCATTGCAAAAGATTCCATGATGAATCATTTTCTCAAGTTATTTGATTCCCTAGAAGGAATCTCAAGTATTTGAAGAATAATGTTCTCCCAATTAGTGAGAAGGAAATTCTTTAAACTCTTTAGTTAGCAAGTAGTTCCTAGTAATTTCCAAACCACAAGTATTGGTTACTTAAGTCCAAATAGTGATATAACCTAAAAGGTATATCAAAGATTCTTAGCTTTGGAATCTAAGAGGCATGAGTATGCTTGGACTGAAGTTCAGGAAAAGATCTCTAAAAATCCCGTGGGTAAGCAAAGAAGCTTTTTTGATAGTTCCAGAGATCTTAAAAAGAAAGATTAAGTCTTTATTTTAGTCACAAGATCAACTAAACTTGTCAAGCTTGGCCATGATTGTCAAAGAACATGCAATTGGAACTACTTTGTAGATTGCCCAAGTATTGGCAAAAACATTCCTTGTGGGAATTATTCACTCAAGTTCCATTTATCAAATGGACAAAAGTGAATAGAGTAAGTTGTTCCAAGTCTGAACAAAGTGAAGCAATTCCAAGAATGTATTCTACAATCGTAAAGATGGTACTTAGGTCTGTGGAAGGTAAAACATAAGTGTTTGCCTATCCTTAAAGGGATTTTGGTACAAATCCAGAGAGCATGAGCGGATGCTTAGACTTAGGCAGTAAAGAGATTCCTGTAAAAGTCTCGGCCAGGGTAGGTACATAAAGCATCAGTAAGAAAGGAATCTAAAGACAAGAAGTCAAAAGCTCTTGTCACTACAAAATTGTTCAAGGATAAACCAATTGAACTTGAATCTATGAAAATTCAAGTACTTGGAATTTTGATTGGTTTTCATTTGAAAACCCTAGCAAAGAGGGATGGATGCTCCATCAAAATGTTTTTTAAAGTTCCTCAAGGAAAGCACAAGATCGTGACAGGATCATGTGAAGGGATCAAAAACCTAGAAAATCTAGTTACAAGTAATGCCTGAAACTTCAAAATTCTTGTAAAGAAATGAAGCAAGAAGGTTCTCTATCAAGAGATGTTTAGACTTTAGGATAATATTCACTCACAGGTCAATGTGAATATAAAATAGGGTGGTATGGGACACCAGATTTTATACGCAGATTGATGTAGGAAAGATGGTATGGGACATCAGACCGTGAGTTGATGATTATCTTTTAGTCCTAGTTTGGATATTGAAGTTAGGTTTAATCCTCAAGGGGAATTAAGACTTCAAAGAAGGAGTTTAATTCAAGAAGGATGAAAGTAGTATCTCAAGATACTTCAAGATAGCTTCAAGATCAAGGAAATAGAAGATATGAAGTAAATAACTTCCAAGATCTTCTTGAAGCACTTCAAGATAAAGTGTTGTTAATTCGGAAATATTTTAATTTATGAAAGAAGTTGGACTTTGATTTTCAGTTGATCTTTTCAACTAAGGATTTGATTGACTAAGTCAAACATCAAGTTCCTAGTGTAACTTGGTAAATTCACTATTTTGACTCAAAGAAATGCACAAGAATTGCATTCCTAGTAAGGAGTCAAAAAGATTGAATATGACTTGAACTTAGTCTCAAGTGAAGCATTATTTGAATACAAAACTCATCAACAGAACCGCAGTGGGTCGACACACTGATGTTGGTTACCACACTAGTATCTTGTGGTTGGATGATGTTTTTGGATTTTCTTTGAAACTTTTTTAGAATCCAGTTTATTTCTCTTCAAAAGAGAGAAAATGCTTCAATACCCTATTGAAACAGATCTTTGAGAAGTTAAAGTCCTGATTCATCTAGACTTTGACTCATAGCAAGCTTATGTATCTTTGAAGTGTGAATTGGTTGTACTCAGTTTCAGTTATTTCTTTCTGCTTTTCAAATCTTTTGCAATTGGCTCAGATATGGTATCTGATTCCTTTTACAAAAGACTAGGGTTAGCTGCTTAGAGCTAGATAACTAAATTAAAACATCCTAGATAGATGTTATGTACTAGAACCTTTTCAATCTCCAAAAGATAATAAGTCTAGGTGGACTTATTTATTTGAGTTTGCTTCAAGTTAATAGCATAAATGATTTTGTAGCGTCCAGTATACTCTAGAATAGAGAAGTTAAGAATTGCTCAATACATTAACAATTCCCAATAACTTTTAGCTAAAAACAAGTCTTTGAGAAAAGTGTCCTAAGTTGGACAAATTTCATTGCGAATTTGTATTGGGCAAGTTATAGTATGGTTGACTTAAAGAAAATGGTATGGTTTTTCTTCATCTCCGGATATGTATCCATACAAGCTTCTTCTCTTGGAGGTAATCCTTCATCCTTAGGGACCATGCTGGATAACTGACCCTATCCAATTGGTCAATGAATGATGGGAATCCATCTCCCATTTTACCTTGATTTTTGCTCTCATACCCCTCTTGGAGGAGATGGTGGACACCTTCTAGAGATGAGATGGTGCTACAAACTCTTTCCTTGCACAAGCCAAAAATGAGTTGAGGAGTGCAAAGTAGACCTCTTGAGCTTTCTAGGAAGCATGAATAATCACCCAACTACTTTGGAAGAGGATCCTCAAGTTATTAGATCAAAGCTAAAAACTTGGAGTTTCACTATGAGCCAAAAAACTTTCTATTTTGATCATTATACTTGCTTAGAGAATTGAACAGTTCTCCGTTCCTGGTAACAATTGGACAAAATCCTTTTAAGAATATATAATTGAATAAGGTAGCTAGTATTCACAAGTTACTTCACTTGAAATGATCAATTATGCTCAGAGAATGATGCTTAGCAAATCAAATGTATATATCGACATTTAAGGGAGTTAACAGTATGCAAACTAGAGAGACCTATTTGGCATATTACTCACTAAGGACTGAAGCAATTGAGCTTAAATTTTTTAACATGCAAATAGACAGCCCAATGAACCTACAACACGTTAAATCACTAAAAATGATCAAGTACCCAGTGAGAAATGGATCTGAGAAGCTAATTTGAGTGGTACATGATAGAGAAGAGAAAATGAAACATAATAAAAAATGTATGTATTAATGCACATGTAGTACAATGATATTGGCAATGAATGATTGCACAATATGAGGCTAATGATAGAACTATAGTATGAGCTCAATATCCACTTGAATCCCTATGAATGTCTCTCCAAATCGGGCACTCCTTATGCCACTTTTAAAGTCTACTTTTATAACTGATGTTGGAGCCATCTTTTGAATTTTGAAATTCAAGCTCTACCAAAAAGGGTATCCCTAGAGTTTAGGATTTCAATCTTCATTGAACTCACCAAGAAATTCGTAAAAACATCTCCTAAGAACTCGTGATTGTAAGTGCTCTTTTTACATATGCACTTTTACAAAGATAAAAGTCATGCTTTTATAAGTGGATAGTCATATGTGACCTCATGTGAGTATAGAAGTGAATATCCAAATGTTCAAGAATTTAGGCTTGTATTCATTTGCACCAATAGGAAGTGTTAACCACTCTATAGGAGTTGAAAAGTGTTGAAAAATGACCTATTACACCTGCAAATAGAGCTTTTGAACGTGTTGCAGATGGCATTGAAGATTAAGATCTTCAAATTTGAGTTTGTGTTGCGGTTCATGTTGCACATATTGCAGATCAACTTTGTTGGGATGGAAGAGATGTTCAAGAACATGCATTGATAGCTTTTTCTATAAAATATACCATTATCCCTCACATTCACTCTTGCAAAACAGGAAAGGATGCTTCGGATAGACTTAGTACTTTGTAACAAGAAAGGAATGAGGCTCATGTTGCCTACCTTTGAAAATAGTTGGAGAGTGAGCATATGAATGAAGGAGATTCTATGGATAGCCTTTTGACAAAGATCAGAGATTTGATGGAGTAATTGATTTCTACCAATAAAGTCTTATCAGTTAGTTGAGTTGTGCAAACTATTCTTAATGGTTTTCCAAATTCATATTAGAGTTTTCATTCTACTCTTGGATTGATGATGAAAGGCAATCAAAATGCTTAAAGTTTGAGGAGTTAGACTCTGTTTTATTGCAAGAAGACTAGTCTAGGTAGAACATGTCCATTATGCATGTTGCAAATCAAGCTTTCCTAGCTAGTCAGAAGGGCAAAGGAAAATGGGGCTCATCTAGTGTAAGTGAAATTCTCCTTATTATGCACAATCAAAAAAGGAAAACAAAGATGAGAAGAAATACTAATAAAAAAATAAAAAACTACTCTGCACATAATTTAAAGGAAATGACCATTTTATAAAGGAGTTTTCCAAAATTGGTTGCAAAATAGGCAAAGGAAAAAGAGGCTGGAATGGTCGTTGCAGAGGCCTCTACACCTAAATCACAGTCTACTAATCTAGTGTAGAATGAAGAATGGGCATTTACTAGTGTTTACAATTGCAAACCATCTTCTCATGAACATTGTATGTCTGTAGTAGGCTCAAATGTTTGGTACTTTGATATTGGGGACACCAAACATATTACCTTGCAGCATAGTTTCTTGAGTTCACTTGAGCATGCCCCTACATGGAATACTATCTTGTAATGGGAGTTAGTAAGATCATTGTGACTAATGCTGATGGTAGTTGTTTTGTATTGCGAGATCCTTTGTTTATGCAAGGGATCAAGAAAAATTTCCTATGAGTTTCTGTTAGATATGCTCAATACTCCATCCTCATGTGACCACAAATGATCCATGGTGCTCTAAGTTGTAAGGCCCCCATTATGAGGAGAAGCCATTATGAGAGCCCGGACATTTGTGGAACCCTAACTTCCAAGTTAGATGAGGTCTATGTGTGACCGTTGATGGTTATAGATGATCTTTGTGAGCCTAGCCGTCAGGTTAGGTAGGGCATAAACTTCCAGGCCATTGGGTTATCATTTAAGGTGAAAATAAAGGCCCTGTGGCGTCGCGCGGTTTCCCCATAGAACCTTAATGGGGGGAGTGCAGAGGGGGGCTTGCCCCCTTCTGCGGGGTCCGGGGGGCCTATCCCCCCCGCCCGTAGGGCCGAGACGGTAGGACTTCTGGTCGTGGAGATATTGTCAGATCATATATTTTACCGACTAATTTGTATCTCCCGACTACGTTTATCTATACCGAACCGCCTTGTAAAAGCTATATAAGCACAGCCCAAGTTGAGCTTTATATAGCATTGCGCACTAGTAAGCCCTTCATCTAGAGTCTGTCTAGATCGCCATCTAAGCTCCACAGTGGGAGCACACGGGTGGACAGCACCATCATTGTAACTGCATTATGCTTTGCAATCTGAGAATTTGAGTTCTCTACCTCTCAGTCTCCGTCTATCTTTGTCTACGTTTTTCTCTCAACTCTGTCTACAGGTCTATTCCGCTGTGCTGTTATTTTCTTACATGGTATCAGAGCTCAGGAGGCTCTGAGTGGTGCAGAAGCAGAAACGCAGAGGTTGCAGAGTTTTGAACAACAAAAGAGAGAAGATGTCAAGTGGTGCGTCATCATCTACGACTGGGGGCCAAGGTGGTTCATCAACAGGAGTAGGTGGCGCACAAGCAGGAGCAGCAATGATGCCGATCATCCCAACATTGCGGATACGGCCACCAGCCTTCACAGAAGGTAAACTTGATGGTACGAACTACACTCTGTGGAAGTTCAAAATCACTTCTATTCTTGATTCATATGAGCTTTTGGAGACTGTTCTTGGGACTGATCATGAGCCCCAAGAAAGACCTGATCCAAATACTCCTGGTCGAATGATTCCTCTTGATGCTGATCTTCTACGTGCTTGGAAACGTAGAAATGTAGATGCACTTTATGCTCTTGTTACAAGTACTTCTGATAGTGTTCTGACTCTCATTCAGCATACTACGAAGGCATGTGAAGCATGGAACATATTGAGAAATCAATATGAAACTCGTAATCAGACACGGATTCAGAACTTGGAGAATCAGCTTGCAGCAGAACGGTTTGCTGATGGGGAGACTACAGAGGTGTTTATCACTCGCATAAAGAATCTACGAGATCAAATGGTGGGAGCAGGTGTTCAAAAGTCAAGTGAAGAGCTAGCTCGACGTTGTCTTCGAATTTGTCCACCTAAGTTTGATGGTCTGGTAACTGCTCTTAACACTCAAATCAAACCTCAACCACTAAATTTTGAAGAATTCAGTGCCTTACTCATGGAGGAGGAGTTGCGGCTCAAGGCAAGGAGTGGTGGTAGCAAAGGAGATGCTGCATTCACAGCAAATGCCAAAGGAGGCAAAATAGACTCTTCAAAAGATGGAGACAAAAAGAAGAACGACAAAAAGAAGTTCAAGGGAGAGTGTTTCCACTGCAAGAAGAAGGGACACAGAATCCAAGACTGTCGCATCAAGAAGGCAAAAGAGAAGAGTGGCTCTTCAAAAGGTGGCAAGGGCAAGGAGTCTACCAACACAGCAGAAATAGAGCTTGAGTTATTTGTTACGATAGAGGAGGTGTGCTCCTCGGCTGAAGATTCAGGAACAGATGACTCATGGGTGTTGGACAGCGGTGCATCTCGTCACATGACGAGTAGAAAAGACCTTTACAGTTCCTTACAGCCTCTAAAGGAACCCATCACAGTAAAGGTAGGAAACAATGCAAGATGTCCTACAGAGGGCGAAGGTACGGTTTCTTTCATTAACTCTAATGGCGATATCAGAAAGCTTTCAAATGTGCTATATGTTCCACAAATAAAACAAAATCTACTTTCAGTAGCTTCTATAACTGATCAAGGTCATCAAGTATCTTTCAGTAAGACAGGAGCTAAGATTATGGATGGTAACAACAACATTTTTGGGACTGGCATAAGGAGGAACAACCTATATGAGTTGTGTGCTCTTACATCCACTACAAATGTGGGCACAAGTAAGCTATGGCATGAGAGATTCGGCCACATTGGATACCCTGTACTGAAGGAGATGCATCGCAGAGGTATGGTTGCACACCTACCATCGATTGTAGAAATGAAGGAACCATGTGAAGCTTGCATGATGGGCAAGCATTAGAGGAAGGCATTTCCACAAGAAAGCAAGAACAGGGCAAGCTATCCTCTAGAGTTGGTGCATGCTGACTTGTGCGAAAAAATGCCTACACAGGCCTTGGGCGGATCTTCCTACTTCATGTTACTTGTCGACGACTATAGCAGGAAGATGTGGGTGTACTTCCTTCGCGATAAGGCTCAAGCTTTTGGTAAGTTTAAAGAATGGCTTCAGCTTGTTGAAATTGAAACAGGGAAGAAGATGAAGAAATTCAGGACAGACGGTGGTGGTGAGTTCACATCAATAGAGTTTGAAGATTTCTGCAAGAGTAAGGGAATCAAGCATCAACTCACAGTGGCACATAGTCCTCAACAGAACGGTGTTGCAGAACGCCGGAATCGAACCATCATGGAGATGGCAAGGTGCATGTTGAAAGGAAAGGGTTTGCCTAATCAGTTTTGGGCAGAGGCTGTCAACACTACTGTCTACATCTTGAATCTAAGCTACACCAAGGCACTTGATGGAAAGACTCCACAAGAAGCCTACATGGGTAAAAAGCCTTCTGTTTCCCATTTCAAAGTATTTGGAAGTGAATGTTATGTACATGTTCCAGATAGGGAGAGAAACAAGCTTCAACCAAAAAGCATCAAATGTATCTTCCTGGGGTACAGCGAAGATAAGAAGGCTTATAAGCTTTATGACCCTGAGGCTAAGAAGATCATGGCGAGTCGTGATGTGGTGTTCAAGGAGGAGCAGCCACATGCAGTGGAGGAGGATAAGAGAGCTTCCACTTTATCATCAGGCGAAGGGGCAATCCACTATGAACCTGGCCCAAGAGCTATCCCTTCTACACAAGAGAAGGAAGCATCATCTTCAGATGATGAGTCTAAAAGTCACCAACCTGCCGACACCCAAGTGGAAAAGCCATTGCCACGTTGGGTGAGGCAGCTCTATGATTCTGCAAACATCCCACAGTCACTAGAACATGTTGCAGATGGACCGAGGCGATCACAGAGAATAGAGGAACAGAGACGGGCAAGCACCCATATTGTAAACACAGCCTTGATGGCTGATCTCATTCAAGAAGAAGCGAAGGAACCAAGCAATGTGGAAGAGGCACTCCATGATCCGAATTGGAGGGCTGCCATGCAAACAGAATACAACAATATCATGAAGAATGGAACTTGGGAGCTAGTGGATCGACCCCCTAAGCGTAAAGTCATTGGCACCAAGTGGGTTTGGAAGCTAAAGTACAAGGCTGATGGTACTCTAGAAAAATATAAAGCAAGACTTGTTGCACAGGGCTACTCACAAGTTGAAGGCATTGACTTTTATGAATCATTTGCCCCGACTGCAAGAATGACTACTATCCGAGTAGTACTAGCTGTGGCTGCACATAAGCGTTGGCCAGTCTATCACATGGATGTTAAATCAGTGTTCCTGAATGGAGACCTCAAGGAGGAGGTATATGTGTCTCAGCCACCAGGGTTTGAGGCTCCCCATTCACACAACAAGGTATGTAAGCTGAAGAAGGCATTATATGGGCTAAAACAAGCCCCTAGAGCATGGTACCAACGGATAGATAAGTATCTCTTGAATCTAGGGTTCAAAAGATGTGCTTCTGATGCTAACTTGTATGTTCTAAAGAAAGGAGGGAAGACAATTGTGCTTGTACTCTATGTAGATGACCTTGTGATTACAGGAAATGATGATGCTCTTCTTCAACAAACAAAAGATGCCCTGAGTTCAGAATTTGAAATGACAGACTTGGGCTTAATGCATTATTGCTTAGGTCTTGAAGTTTGGCAGGAACCAGGGAAGATTTTCATCTCTCAACAAAAGTATTCAAGGCAGATATTGAAGGCATTCGACATGGAGGATTGCAAGGAAATTTCTACACCCATGGAGGTCAACACAAAATTATCTATTGAAGATACTTCACCTCCAGTGGATATTGGAAGATACAGGAAATTAGTTGGAAGTCTCATCTACTTGTGCAATAGCAGACCAGACATCTCTTATGTTGTTGGAGTAGTAAGCAGGTTCTATAATAAACCTTGCCAAACTCATTGGAAGGCAAGCATGCGGATACTCAGGTATGTGAAAGGAACCACTGATTATGGTATTCTTTATGAAGAAGGATCATCTCTTGCCGGATACTGTGACTCAGATTGGGCAGGAGATATTGATACCAGAAAATCAGTTTCTGGATATTGCTTTTCTTTAGGATCAGGGATTTTCTCTTGGATCAGTAAGAAGCAACCGATTGTAGCATTATCTTCTACTGAAGCTGAGTACAAAGCTGCATGCGTAGCAGCATGTGAAGCAGTATGGTTGAGGAGGATCCTATGGCACATAGGAATACAAGGACAAGAGGCTACAGAGTTGAAGTGTGACAACCAAAGTTGCATGGCCATCGCCAAAAATCTTGTTTTCCATGCACGTACGAAGCACATAGAAATCCAGTATCACTATGTGCGTGAGTTGATTGAGGACGGGGTCGTGGAGATAACCTATTGCCCTACTAAAGAAAATGGAGCAGACATCTTCACCAAGGCTCTTGGGAGAGAGCAACTTCTTCGACACTTTCCAAAGCTTGGGATTGGACCAAGGAGGTAGTTCAGCATTGGGTGGACATTGACGGGGGGTGTTAGATATGCTCAATACTCCACCCTCATGTGACCACAAATGATCCATGGTGCTCTAAGTTGTAAGGCCCCCATTATGAGGAGAAGCCATTATGAGAGCCCGGACATTTGTGGAACCCTAACTTCCAAGTTAGATGAGGTCTATGTGTGACCGTTGATGGTTATAGATGATCTTTGTGAGCCTAGCCGTCAGGTTAGGTAGGGCATAAACTTCCAGGCCATTGGGTTATCATTTAAGGTGAAAATAAAGGCCCTGTGGCGTCACGCGGTTTCCCCATAGAACCTTAATGGGGGGATTGCAGAGGGGGGCTTGCCCCCTTCTGCGGGGTCCGGGGGGCCTATCCCCCCGGCCCGTAGGGCCGAGACGGTAGGACTTCTGGTCGTGGAGATATTGTCGGATCATATATTTTACCGACTAATTTGTATCTCCCGACTACGTTTATCTATACCGAACCGCCTTGTAAAAGCTATATAAGCACAGCCCAGGTTGAGCTTTATATAGCATTGCGCACTAGTAAGCCCTTCATCTAGAGTCTGTCTAGATCGCCATCTAAGCTCCACAGTGGGAGCGCACGGGTGGACAGCACCATCATTGTAACTGTGTTATGCTTTGCAATCTGAGAATTTGAGTTCTCTACCTCTCAGTCTGCGTCTATCTTTGTCTGCGTTTTTCTCTCAACTCTGTCTACAGGTCTATTCCGCTGTGCTGTTATTTTCTTACAGTTTCAGCATTAGCCAAGATCCGTTTGGTTGTGAAACTTGTTGATGAGAAATCTATAGTTCATGATCCATCAAATGGCAATGTTATTATTGCTTCTGGCATTTTATGTCATGGGCTGTATAAGCTCATAGATTATGCAAAATATCTGAATGATTCAGCATGTGCAGTTCAAGATTCTCAGGCTATGTCAAATGCAAAGCTTTGACATGCATGCTTTGGTCATTTAAATTCTGCTAGTTTGCTACACTTGCAAAAATCTGAAATCCTCTCTACCCAAACTTGAGGCATCCTGTAAACATATTTGTGATGTCTATATTTTGCAAAAAATGCAACATTCCTGCTTCCCAAAAGATATTTAGTTGGAGCTACATAGAAATTTCACAACTTGTTCATGGTTATGTTTGTGGTCCTATGGAGAGATGCTCTTTTGGGAACTACCTTTACTTTGTGACTTTTATTGATGATTTTTCTAGACATGCATGGGTGTATCCACTAAAAGCAAAGTTCAACATCTTTACATGCTTCAAATAGTTTCTGGTTTTGGCTTAAAATCTATCATCATATACAATGGGCACCCTCCATTCTGTTCAAGGGGGGATACTTGTTTTCTAATTTTAATGCGTTTTTTATTGAACATGGGATAAAACATCATTTTATAGTACCCTATATACCTCAATAGAATGGAGTTGTTGAAAGAAAGAATAGGTCTCTCATGGAGATGACCAAACATATGGTCAAAAGTCAAGCTTTACCATATAGCTTCTAGCTTGAGGCTATTATGTGTGTAGCATGTGTACTTAACATGTATCCCACCAAAGCATTGTAGTCTATCACTCCATATGAGGCTTGGCATGATCCCAAGTTTTGGAAATTTAGTAGGCCCATTACTAATATCACAGGTCCAAGGTTTCATAGGTCCAGCATATACAACATAGAATCTAGCAATCTTCCAATATTGACAAAACATGAACATACCACACTTAATCATACAAATGATGAGACAAAGATAGAGAGAGACTAGAAAACATGTGTAAAGTGTTATGTAAGCCAAGGCTTACTCAAACTATCATATATACCAATGTTCAATGTACAATGTGGGAGCAAAACTCTCAACTACTCAATGTGAACAGAAATAGATGGATGAGTGAATGTAAAAATGTAACAAACATATTCAGATGTATGGATAGAAATTTGAATATATATGAGATGTGTGACCTAATAGGTTGTAGAAGAGTGTATATGAGTGACAGAAAGAGGAAGGATCAGCCTAAAACTCATAATCAACAAACCCTCATCTAACCTTGGGCTATGGAAGACCCTAAGTTAGACACGTGTGTGAAAAGATCACATACTTACAAAAGCAGCGAAGAATGCTAACAAGTTTGCTGCCAGAAATCCTCAAACTCATATGAACATACCTTCTCAAACACCTCATCCAAATATGCATAAAGCATAGATGTAGTGATTCTCCTGTACCTATGCCGAATAGGACTCCTCCAGATATGGATGCCACTGCCTCCATAAAATCCAAGTAGTACCTGTGTGCATAAAGAGAATATGTACCTGAATCCTTAACATAAGATGCAAATCTTATGTTAACCTCCATCCAATGTCTTTGAAGTACACCAAAATCTTCATGTAGAAGACAATCTGCAAATACAGTATATAGATGGTTGATCCACACCACCAAGTTGCTAACGACCAAGTCCTCTACATGAGCAAGAGTGTGAGCACACTCTTCTCCTCCAAGAAGAACTCCATAGCCGCCCCTCAACATGCTCCAAAATAGCACCATGGCTACCCCATGTGCTAAGAAGCACCACCTCTATTGAGGTAACAAAGCTCCAACGCTTGTTGTTGAAATTAGGTGATGGATGAATAGACAATAAGTCAACTTGTTCTTTTATAGTAGTCATGTTCTATTGAAAAGCTTTTGAATAAAGCACTTCCAAAAATGCCTTCGTGAAAGCTCTATGTGAAAACGTAATTGCGAAAGCTTATGTAGCTGAATCCATCACGCGTCGCTATTTTTGCAAAGCTAAAAATCATGATTTAGAAAAACAACTTTTTCCATGCATTGCCGACATCGGGGATCAAACCGAGACGGGTGGGATGAAGGCTCTTGCCTTAACCAAGGCACCTTCTTCTTTTTCTTGTAGAAGGACTAGGATCCAAGTCTACATATGCTATAAACTGGAATAAATTTTGACCAATTGGGACATTGAATCAAAGTTTTCCAACAATCCCCCCTGCAATGTCACAATGGTACAAACTAGACTAGATCTGCAAACTGTCATAAGCTTCAAGCTTGTACCCCTCAAATTGACCTTCAAACCTTTTCTTCAAAAGCCTTCTTCAAAACTGAATTTGACTTTCCTTCAAACTTCAAAAACCTGAACTTACTGAATATGAACCATATACTTGAAAAAATATACAAACTAGATATCCAATAGTATACACATCAAGCAATCACTGCTTGACAACAAATGTAGCAAGTAATGACTCTGAACCTACTATCTCCTGTCTTCACAAACCTGAAAACATACACTAGGATCCATATATTTGCATTTACCTTACAAAAGCTTTCTCAACGTACTTTTGTTGTGTCATGTTAATACACTAAACAAAATCAAGAACTGAATCCTGGAACCTTTGACTGACAACTCACAACTTAGTGTATTATGAACACTGTTAGTTCATCTCTGACTATACTCAAGTCAACTCAACTCAACTCAACTGAAATCAACTCATGAGTCTCATAAAAAAATCATATCTATGATGTCATCATGTCTTCATCTGTAAATACTTCATACCTCTTTCCTTCAGAACCTGGTATAAACATAAATGTGCACACCTCTGAAACATACCTCTCTGAAATATCAAGTTTCTCTTCAATAGAACTTTGGAACCTTCTCTTGAATAGGAACATCTAAGAGGAACTTTCTCCAGACATTCTCCTTCTTCCTTCTTCTTTCAAAGCTGGAACATAAAGAGAAACTGACAAAGGAAATATAGGAATACCTGAAATAGGAATACCTATAGATATGACTCTGCATTCTTTCATATATGGCTGAAAATAAGTCTTCATGTTTCATCATCCTGTGGATGATTTAACACTAGTATCCAAAATTCTTCAAGTATATCAGACTTTATGAAATCTGAAATGTCTTCCTTCTTTCAATAAATCAGATCTTTAGTGATCAAATACCTGTATCTGAAACAAAGATTCTGAATCCTTTTTATTAGCACTGCAGATGCTAATGGCTTTCACTATTTACTCCTCAGCTTCCCAAAATCTAGAATAAGGTTAGCTGATCTATCATAAAAACCTTGTTGAAAGCATTTTAGGATTCACAACCTTTCTGCAACATAACAAGTATCTTCTTCTATCTCTCTACAACACGAATATGAGAGAATATGAATCTTTGACTTACTTCTTCCAATGCTAAGAACCTTATAAACAAAGGATAGACAACTGACTCATAAATACTCAAGATCTTCATGATCATTTAAGATCATCCAAGATCATACAAGATCTATCAAGATCTTACAAGATCATATGAGATCATCCAAGATCAATGATCTCTCCAACAAAATACCTATGTAGAATCTGCTCTCATCAAACCTTCATGACTGAATGCTTGATTTGCTACTTGAATGTCTCCAAGTGTCCATGTTTCTTACATAAAGTTGTAAAACGTTTCTTAAAACAAATCTTTCTCAAGAATCTGCAATTCCTACTTGAAATATAAGTGGACAAACTTCTCACCTTGAGAACTTTAAGAGCTTCAAGTTGATATTCATCTTTTCATATTCTTCCCAGGTGAAATGTGATAGTACCTACTTGACTTTCTTTTGGCTAACTCCACTTCTCAATCAAGTGATAGGATCTGATGGAGCATCTTTTTGAATACAAGCATGTATCCAAAAATCAAGACAATCATAGAAAGTAGATTCTTGAACTGACTAGTATATCACAAAATTTGAATTTTTTGAAGTTTTCTGAAAAATACTGAATATGAGGTAACTTTTCCAAACACAAAACCTCAACCCAAGTCTTCAACATCTGCTACAAAGACTCTTTTACCTCAAGAGTTAGATAAAGAAGAAATATACTTCTCTGCAACTTGTCATATACCAAGTAGCTTCGTATTGACACTCCAAGAATTCTTTGAGGGAATATATAGCTACCTGCTCAAAATCTTCAACTTATATATAACTCATACATACGAGTCAAAACATACAAGTCTTCAAAATCTGTTGCTTTTCTTTCTCTCAATGCGATTCTTTGTTAAAACCTACTAAACATGACCAAGTATAATGCAAAACAAGAAATTGCTTCTTCTTTAAACTATCTTCACACAAGATGTTCTCATAGACTTGTCTTTGGATGTAGAGGATAAAGTAAGAAAAGTATATGGAAAATATGAGAGAAAAGGAAGTCTTACTTTCCCTTTGGAATTGTTGGACCTTCTTTTCCTGCATCTTTCTTCCACCTGATGATGATGTCAACATCTTCAAACTTCTCTTCCATACCTTTTGTTCTCTTCATCTTGAAGTAGCAAGCATTCTTAACTTCTTCAAATGAACTCTTTCTCTTCCTCTAGTGCTAAGAGTAAGAGAGAAAAGAAACATGTTATACAAATGGAGTGAACATAGAATCATGTTTTATCATCTCCTCACATCTCTTGAATCAAAACTCTGCTTCAAATGACTGATTTGACTGAATTCACCAACCTTTTGTCTGAATGATGAATTACCTTTCTAGAGTTATCTCTCTAGATAAAATGTGAGCATAAACGTTCAACCAACTTACACCACAAAATTGGCTGAAAACAAAACTGATGCTCCCCACATTTGTCTTCTTAGATAAGATTTCTTTCCATGAAAGAGATCTCTCAAAACTCTCTAGAAAAACCTCTAGATACCTGTTTTGATGTAGCCTTTAACTTTCAAACAATGAAAGTATATAAAAGCACTCCTTGAATCCTTCAAAGCTCTTCATAATTGCTCTTCTAAGATATGACCTTCAAATGATAATCTGATAGTAAAAACTGATACCTGTGATTTGATGTTGATTTGATTCCTTCATTTTCTCCAAACCATTGTTTTTCCTTGAGTTTGAAGTAGCCTTCTCTTCATCAAGTCTTGGTCTTCAAAAGTATTTTCATACTCTTCCAAAAGTATTCGGCTGCTAATAGATCATCAACTTCATTCTCCACAGTAATGAATAAACATGTGACTGAATTGTCTAATTCTCAAATCTCTACTCATCTAGATTAAGTGTGTATGTAAAATGTCAAATATTAGAAGATGTTCTTAAATCATATTTTATAAACCTGGAAGTCTGGGAACCTTGGAATCTGAGAGCTTGAATGTTCTGATGCCAAAGCCCTAAAGCTATGATACCAAATGTTGGAAATCTATTAGCCCCATTACTAATATCATAGGTCCAAGGTTCCATAGGTCCAACATATACAACATAGAATCTAGCAATCCTCCAATATTGACAAAACATGAACATACCACACTTAATCATACACATGTAAAGTGTTACGTAAGCCAAGGCTTACTCACACTATCATATATACAAATGTTCAATGTACAATGTGGGGGCAAAACTCTAAACCACTGTATGTAAATAGAAATAGATGGATGAGTGAATGTACAAATGTAACAAACATATTCAGATGTATGGATAGAAATCTGAATATATATGAGATGTGTGAACTAATAGGTTGTAGAAGAGTGTATATGAGTGACAGAAAGAGGAAGGGTCAGTCTAAAACTGATAATCAACAAACCCTCATCCAACCTTAGGCTATGGAACACCCTAAGTTACACACGTGTGTGAAAAGATCACATACTTACAAAATTAGCAAAGAATGCTAACAAGTTTGCTGCCAAAATTCCTCAAAGTCATATGAACATACCTTCTCAAACACCTCATCCAAATATGCATAAAGCATACATGTACTGATTCTCGTGTACCTATGCCGAATAGGACTCCTCCTGATATGGATGCCATTGACTCCATAAACTCCAAATAGTACATGTGTGCATAATGAGTATATGTACCTGAATCCTTAACATAAGATGCAAATCTTATGTTAACCTCCATCCAATGTCTTTGAAGTACACCGAAATCTTCATGTAGAAGACAATCTTCAAATACATTATATAGATGGCTGATCCACACCACCAAGCTGCTTATGACCAAGTCCTCTACATGAGCAAGAGTGTGAGCACACTCTTCTCCTCCAAGAAGAACTCCATAGCCGCTCCTAAACATGCTCCAAAATAGTATCATGCCTGCCCCATGTGCTAAGAATCACCACCTTTATTGAGGTAACAATGCTCTAAAGCTTGTTGTTGAAACTAGGTGATGGATGAATAGACAATAAGCCAAGCTTGTTCTTTTAAAGTATTCATATTCTATTGAAAAGCTCTTGAATAAAGCACTTCCAGAAACGCCTTTGTGAAAGCTCTACGTGAAAACCTATTGTGAAAGCTTAAGTAGTTGAATCCGTCGCCCGTCACTGTTTTTGCAAAGCTAAAAAGCATGATTAAAAAAAACAACTTTTTCCACTTGCTACCAACGTTGGGGATCGAACCAAGATGGGTGGGATGAAAGGCTCTTGCCTTAACCAAGGTGCGTTCTTCTTTTTCTTGTAGAAGGACTAGGATCCACATCTACATATGTTATAAACTGGAATAAATTTTGACCAATTGGGAAATTGAATCAAAGTTTTCCAACACCAAGCCATCTGCTACTCGTCTCCATGTTTTTTGTTGTCTAGCATATGCACTAGTGCCTAAACAACAACACAAGAAATCAGATGATGAAGGAGTGAAATGTATTTTTGTTGGGTACAGTTCTAAAATCAAAGCTTATCATTTATACCATTCATAGATTAAACACATTTTGGTTAGTCGTGATGTTGTTTATGTGGAAGATGCAATTTAGCCATTACTTTCATGTACCAAGGAAACTTTTGTTAGCTCTAGAGATGTGTATGATGCTTTGCTGCTTCTTTTTATAGGTGAATAGTCAAGTGCTGGTTCGAATGAGGCAATTTCTTAGCCTTTACAAGTTTCATGTGATGGTGCATATCATTCCATTTCTGATGCAACTTTACATGATGCACTTGTTGATGAGAGGAGTGATATAGAGGAGGTAAAAATTATGCCAAAATGGCTCGGTGTAGACTTTGCTAGATAGCAAAGTAGATGCAACTTTTTCATACTGACTTGTTCGAGCTCTCATAGTGCTACTTTTGCATCAGACAGGTATGCTATGACTACCTCTATTCTTTGTGATGAGAATCAGCCTGTTTTGTTTGATGAAGCAAAAAATTTAGAAAATTGGATGGCTACTATATGATGCTCTTATGAAGAATGGTACCTGTTCTTTATGTGATTTGCCTCTTGGCAAGGAGGCCATTGGCTCTAAGTGGGTATACAAGTTGAAGCATAAGTGTTATGGAAAATTTGATAGGGATAAGGCTAGGCTTGTTGCAAAAGGTTATGCTCAAGAAAGAGGCATTGATTTGATGGGATCTATGCTCCCACATGCCAAATGACTACTGTTCATAGCATTTGTACACTTCTAGCTCATCATGGTTGGAATGTACATCAGTTGGATAGCATTTGTGCACTTCTAGCTCATCATGGTTGGAATGTACATCAGTTGGACATTAAACTGCATTTTTGAATGGTGACTTACATGAAGAAGTGTATGTCTTCTAGCCCCTTGGCTTTGTGCAAAATGGGGCATGAAAACAAAGTGTGTAGGCTGCAAAAGGCATTATATGGTTTGAAGCAAGCACCACATGCTTTGGATGAAAAGATACATACCTACTTGATTGCCCATGATTTTGAGAATAGTCAAATTGAGAGCACCTTATATATTAAGCATGCAAATGATGTGCTTCTTATCATTGTTGTCTATGTTGATGACATGCTGCTCATTGGTCCTAATGAGAAGCCTATTGAAGACTTGAATGAGGATTTGCATTGGAGATGTCAAATTTGGGCATTTGCATCATTGTTTGGGCATTCAATTTATTCAAGTTGATGGTAGAACAACTTTGTGTCAAGTAAATATATTCACACATTATTGCAATGTTTTGGCCTTGAAGACTGCAAATCTATTGCCACTCCTATGGAAATAGGTTTATAGTTGAGTCTTCATGATGTTGCAGATGCATTTGATGTCGTTATCTATCAGGAGGCTATTGGATGCTTAATTTACTTATGCATAGCTCGGTTTGATATTTTGTTTGCTATATCACAGATGAACATGCTTATTGCATTTCTTAGGTGTCAAGCTTTGGCAAGTGGTTAAGCACATCATTCGCTACTTGAGTGGTACCTAATTACTTGGAGTGTTTTATCCCAAGGGGGGATCACTACCACCAAATTTACATGCTTTTCCTAACTCTGATTAGGGTGGTTGTTATGACACTCATGTGTCCACTAGTGGTTTTTGCTTCATGCTTGGTAGCTCATGCATATCTTGGTTGAGTAGGAAGCTGCCTAGTGTGGCCACTTCTAGTTGTGAGGTTGAGTATGGGGCAGTTGTGACAGTGGTTGTTGACTGTGTGTGACTCAGAGTCCTTATGGTTGATTTGGGTGTTGGTGAATCTTTCTTTTGCCACCACCATCTTCACTAACAATGAGAGTGCATTGGCGATTGTGAGGAACCCTATGTGCCATGCTCGCACTAAGCACATTGAGGTGAACTATCATTATGTCAAGGAGACTTTCTTTTTTGGAGAGATCAATCTAGCATATCTACCCACACATGCGAACATTGCATATCTTTTCACAAAGGCTATGCCTAGGGAGAAGTTTGTAGCTTTCTAGAAAGCTTTGGGCTTACTTCCTTTTTTGGTTTGATTCCACATAGCTTGGCAGTTCCTTATACATGAGTGCCAGCTCCTTGTTCAACACATCACTCTTAGGGGGATTTGTTAATATATATTGGTAGTGATGTATGTGAACACACTAGGACCATCAAGGAACTTTTTTCCCTCGGCTTGTATATATGTCTATAACCCTCATAGGTCAATTATCTTTGTACATTCACTTGGTAATACATTTGATAGTGTGTGTTGGGCTCCAAGCTTCTTCTTGTTCCTTGTGCTATTCAAGTGCTTCCATAGACCTCAAACCCCGACAATTTTGAGGTCCTTAATGATTGTATTAAGCTTCAAGAATCCCCAGAAGGCTTCTTGGCACTCTTCTTTGAGATGATCATCTTGATTTTTTTTCTCTTGGACTATGAAGAATTCTTATCCTTGTGATTTTTCTTTCTCTTGCATGGGAACATCTCTAGAGCTTTTTACTTTGATCGATGGTTGAGGTTCAATCATCATGGCATTGTGAATAACCATATTAGATTCATGAACTCGAACATCAACACGACTTAAAGAGGTGATTGATGGTTTATGAAATGATGAAATAAAATTTGACACTAGCAAAGTGATGTTTAGACCGATGAGGATGGAATATTGAATGGAGTTTGACTAAGTGGAATCGAAGATGACAACAAGGATGAGAAAATGGAGAAAAAGATGTACGTGATACATATGGATGAAATAAAAATGGTGGGATTTACGGTTTGATGAATGATGAATGAGATGATTGGTGATTTGCAAAAAATGAAGACAAAAAAGAACTGAAAAGTGATTCCTATGCATGTGTGGTATTTGAGTGATGTGGGATGAATATGTGTGTAATTGTTGGTGGATTTGTGCATGTTGTGTCTGGTCCTAAGTTAAATTGTTAATCAATAACTTGTTTCTCTTTGCATTAGCTGGTGGCATTAGACAGTTTTTTGAAGATAAGATTTTAGAGGGTACCTTGTGGTTGAAATCCATCTCCACACATATCTGCAAGTGCCATTTGGCATTTAAGAAGTAAGATGCACCTTCATGGATGGAACCACCGTCATCTTCTCTAATGGCTAAAGGGAAGACTATGGGCCTAAAGATCTCCTTGATGAAGCCATAAAAAAACAAAGGGGGATTAAGCTTTCACCTAGAGCCAGAAGCATGGCGATTTGGACTTGCTCAAAACAAAGTCAAGGAGCCACTTGAAAAGGTAGAAAGCTATATGCCCAACCTACCATGCACCAACCTCAAGAGCTTAAAACGCTATTTTTTCAATCTCAAACGCTAGCATCACATGGTTACCAAGCAAAACTAAAACTTGCAAACAATTAAGCCACGCAGAAACCACTCTCTTTGGAGCGATTGGTGAAGAGTTTCAAGTAGTGGCTTAGTTGTGAACATTTGTCCAATCAAGCAAGCTTTCTTTAATTCTTCTTGCTTTTCTCGGATAACATTATGAGGCAGGGCAATAATCAGCAATTTGTAGTCGAATAGTTCTCGGGAGGCATTGCTGATCTTATCCAAACACGAAGGATCCACATTGTTGAACACGAGACAGGTGAGATTAGCTGTCATGTCTTGGGGAGGCCGAGGAGTACCCACTCACTACATTGTCAATATCTCACTCTCCTCGAGCCACCCGCACTGAGAAGAATGACAAGATCTTGGGGTGGAGGGGGATCATTCATTGAATTTTTCTCTGTTGCAACTCACAGTGAAGATTGCTTAACTGCATGAGAATCTAAGATAAGGGTTACATTTTGCGTCAATTTTTGTCCATTCATTCTTTGGAGCAATGGATAGTTTGTTAGGACTGAATATCAATCTTAATTTGTGCTTATCTCAGAAGATAGGAGTTTTATTTGGATACAACTTCACATAACACTTCAATAATTTTCATCTGTTAGTTGTAGTGCCTCTAGGTCTTTGTAATCGTATGCAGTTCGATTGTCCGCAGACTCTCTTTGTTTTCTGAGCAGAGTCGCTTTGAAAGCCTCAACACTTGCCAAAGAATCTGTTGATGAAGGCCAATGTGGAGGTATACAACATGCATTTTGCGGAGTTTGTGAGATTAATTGTACGTACAGGCATGACTCATGTCTCTGCGTGCTTGTGTGTGTGCGTGTTAGTTCTGAAAGGTAGTGCAGGCGGACGCAATAGAGGAGTTTGAAGCGACTGACAGGCGTGTGCAAGTGGAAGAGATAGAGGCGAATTGAGAGAGAGAGAGAGAGAGAGAGAGGTCAATTTTGCAGATGGAATATTGAGCAATTGTGAGAGAGAGAGAGAGAGAGGGGGGGATTAATGTATCAAACGCTTGATTGAGATAAAGCTTTGCATAGAATGAAAAGACAAACTTGATGGGTAGAAAAAATGCACTAGAATCTGTTGTTTAATAACTTGAAGCGTCTGTTCAAACCCGACTTATGAAAGGAGGTATTCGAGCAACTCATAGATGAAATGAATGCAAAAAATTAAAGTTATTGATTTTCTTTTTTTTTTTTTTTAAGATTACAATGAATTGGAAACGCACACACACCCGATCTCGTAAGGTAGATTCTAACCACACTTAGAGAACTCATGGATATGTCCAGTCAAAACTTGAACTCTGGTTTCCTGCCAAATTCAAAGCATCAGCCACTAAGATACGTGGATTTGAACAGCGCTCTTGATATTGCGTAAACTCGACTTGATTGTTCGACCATACATATAGCAACAGATTTTATGTTAGGACAGTCTAGACGTTGGATGAGCAACCTTTTTAAGTTACATGTGCTGCGTCGCCCATTTGTTTTTCTCTTTGATTCTCAGTGTTTTCTCCACATTAGGGAATCCCTTTTGTCTGAATTATATGAGGAAGTATCTTGTGAATACTTTGAAACCATGTTTGCATGGCTCATAGTAACTAGGGAGCCAATACATGTACTCAGTGATTGACCCTTCTGATTTAATTTTGTTTGTCTTAAAGAGTATGTTCTTCGTCTGTGGCATTCTTGAAAGCTTCATAGAACAATGCCTTATCAACTCAAGAAGATCTATTTGATATACACTTCCATACATTATCAAGAAATTCTCTTTGATATACACACACAAGCTATGCGGCTGATCGATAGTTGTTAATCAACACAGAAGGGAAGAAAATAACGCGGTTGGGACACAAAACTTGTGCTCGTAGTGTCAATGAATTCTTGAAAAGGTGGTAATTTACTGTGAATAAAATTATTGAATGGTTTATTTGGGTTGAGATCTGTGTTATGAGAAAGTTGAAACTATAAAAACGACTAAAACCTTTATATGCGGAAAGAGGGAATGAAGTGATTCATCATCTCAAAATTGTACGGTCCTTCAAGTAATCCTGAATTCAACATTGCCTTTCCTTAGCCTTCTGAAATTTATTTTCAATTCATCCTCATGTTTCTTCCTCTTGCAGAGACAAATCAATCAAATTATTCAGCTTCTTTAGCACCCTATGTGCACCGCTACATGTGAGCCTTCTCGATACCATTTATTGTAGTATGAGATTCATCTCTTATACTTTAAATAAATCTCAAGCTAGGGCATCCTAAGAAGGTTGTACGTCAAGTGGAAGTTGTTAAGAAGACAAAAGAAATACGTAAGATGGATTATCCTATAATATGGTTCATTGTTGAGAATTTGTTAGAGAAATGAAACTACCATCAACATGATCTTTTGGAACAAGACATGACCAATCAAAGCTCTTGCATAGTATTAAGGGTTGCTCATCTAGAAGCCTTATATTCAAGGAATAGTTCTTGGTTAGAAGAGATTTTTCGAGTAAAGAAGAAAGGGATAGAGAGAATTGAAGTTAATCCAATCGAGTATTTTGTATAAAAGATCCAAAAACAAGAGTTTGGTTAGTGCATTGATTGGATCATATCATGCCTAGAAAGGCTCAAACTCATGGTTTATTTACCGACTTTGAAACATACTTATCACATCTTAAGAAGGATATATTTGAAGTAGAATTTGTGACTCAAGAGAGTGATGAAACTGGATTAGCTAAGTGCATGAATCCTATTGAATTTATTTAATGACGAAGTCCTCTAGGATTTCTCAAAAGATGTATCTAGAGTTTTAGATACACATCATCGTCATATCTATGTTGGATGTAAGTATGGTGCTATAGGCCATCAAACCTTGCGTCTTCTCACGTGTACGAAAGATAGTATAGGACATCAAACCTTGAGATGATGGATTTCTTTTCGTCTCGGGTTCATTGAAAGAGGGTTTTAAAGTTAACCTTGAAGTAAAGTTCAAAGTTGATAAAAACCAACCAAAATATCTAGAGCCCCTTTGAGGCTTGAAATGATTTGGTAGTGTAAACTCCTTTGAGGTACATGGAACAAAGAAAGAGAAACAATATTTTCTTTTTGTAGTTCCCAAGCAAGCCCCAATTCATGGATGATGATACTTAAGTCTTATGGATATTATATCTAAAAGTTGTACCAATCCTTGAAGAGGTTATCAAGAGTTCGAATATGAAGGGCATGATTGGATCCTAAGGGGGAGATCTCTCAAAAGTCCCTGAGGCAAGCTATCAGCTTGAAGATTGAGAAAGAGACATCAAGGTAAATAATAAATTCATCATAACTATCACATGATCAAAAGGAAATGATCTTACTTGAATTAGGATTATACAAGTAATCGCAATTGGAAGTACTACAAGTGTTTCTAGAGTAATAAGATTTGGATCAAGGTTATTGAAATTTTAACAATAAAATCATGAATCAATCATGAGGTAAAATTTTTAATTCTTGAGTTTAGAATTCAAAGAAGGATTAGATCATGGAAGGAGATTTCAAGGGTAATACTTGATGTGGTAAAAGGGTGAAGAGAAACCCATAAAAGAAATTCAGGAGTCTAAGCTAAGATCAACATTCTTAGCTTAGAAAAAGTGAGTGTTTTGAATAAGTTTACATTACGAAATGCCATGAACTACAAATCATAATCATAAAAATGACAAAGACCTTCATTTAGTATAAAGTTCTTGTATCTTAAGTTTCATTTACGCACTCTTGGTTCTTGCATAAGTTATGATAATTATCTTCTACATTTGGGCATAAATTTCTTTAAAGGTTTTAGGAGGGCATGGAATCAACATTGATTCCTTATGTCATTTGGAGTTGTTCTTAGTGATCCAACTCCAATGAGAAAAACCTTGGATTAAGAAATTCCCTAGTTTTGATAGTTCAATAATGTTGTCATAGGAGTATCTCTACAAATAAAAGTATAGTGAAATTCTTGTCCCTGCTATGATAGATATTTCTATTTTTATTAGAGTCCGGTTATAGTAACTCGAAATTATTTAAGCTCCAATGGTAATTTGAAGAATTTAATGGAAAAACGTTGGGTGACTTGTTTGTGCGGAGACTTCTTGTGAATTCCAATTTTGCTTTAGCTACATATTGGGGTTGAGAATTCCTCTAGAACTTTCTTAAAGATTTTTATTTAATCTACTAAGTGCTTACTTCATGGTGATATAATTATATCTTGGCTACAACCAAGATCTTTCATGGACTTCTAGTACATTCTTTATGGAAACGATATCCTCCAATGGAATCCTACTTCATCTACCTACTTTTATGATCTACTATCTACGGTGCATTTGATGGAAATTTCTAGTGGACTTTATTTTGGGTACTTGACATGCATATAGTGGAACTCCATCGAAACTCATGGAATTTACCTTTCTTCTTGGTGTTGATACTATTTGGTGGGCATGTTCCTCTTTATTATGTACCAACTCTAGTTCATTGATCTTTGGAACCCTACAACTTTGATCTACTCCACATGAACAAAATCTAGCATTGATTCTTCACAAAAAGCTTAAGTTGAGTTTGCATAATATAACATAGACACTACTCAAACTTGAGTGGTTAATTCACATTTTCGCCAATTGAATTTATACTACAAACAAAGGAATTCATGAAGAATGTCCTAACCCCTATTACATCAATGTAAAGCCTCGAGCTTAGTATGTTACACTTATGTGTCCCTAGAGTAGCTTTGATATGAATTATTTCCCCATACATGGATCCTTTTTATTCTAGTGCTAGCTAGATAGTTTTTCCCCATGTAACCACATATACATGATATACTCATATGTGGTGGCAGTTTTATACTTAGGGATTCACTTATAGCTCTCACTATACCCATTCTCATATTACTAGTCATCTATGGAGAGAGAGCCCCTCTAGCCATCATGTGTCGTTGTGCTTCAATCTCCCTCTCTGCTCTTTTGTGTTCTTCTATTCATGCTTTCTCACTCACTCTCACACCCAACAATGTTATTAGAGCAACTTCAATCCCTTCTCAACCTATTGTCTTTTTTTTTTGCATCATCCCTACACACATTTTTGGTACTACAAACTAGTTCGAGAGCATAGAAATACAAAGCTCACTACTTGGAGATCATTTCCTTTAGGTCCACTAGGGTTTTATCACCCTTTTGGAAGCCATTTCTACAGTCCAAATTGCCATCAAAGTTATAGATTGTAAACTACATTTCAGCTTTGTTGAAGTTTATATCTTGCTACTTTTGAGTTCTTTGGTGTAATGCCAAGCAAAAATGACTTGTTTGGTATGTTTCAAGCTAAGGATAAGCTTGATGTGACAAACCATCTGATGTGGTCTTACATGATGAAGCATATTCTTGTTGAAAAGAAAACTATGGAACATAATGGTAGATGTTGACAAGCGACACAACGGTTCTTCTACTATGTAGCCTGTTGTCATAGATTTTGGATCTTCTACAACCACAGTGACTATGAGCTCTTCATCTATGCAAAAGAAACTTAGTTGTGATGGAAAGGATGCTCAAGCTCATACATTTGTTGCCCTTTTTGTGAAGCGGCATATTATTCCACACATTTGATCATGCACTATTTCAAGACAAACTTGGGATACACTTGCTTCTCTGTATGTAGTGTGTAATGAAGCACATGTTTTCTACTTGAGAAAGTAACTTGAAGATTTATGTATGGCTAAAGATGAGTGAGTGTCTGTATATGGTATATGCATCAAGGATTTCAAAGAGCAATTGGCAACGTTGATGAGATCATTCCGGATGCATTGTTCATTTCTATACTACTCAAAGGATTTTCAAAATCTTTCAAAACTTTGTTACTACACTTCATTTGGTTGAAAAAGAAAATGCAAATATGTTTACTTTTTTATCATGAGGTCAAAAAATGTGATGACACAAGGCATGCTATGGAGAAGATAGGGAATGTAGAGACTTCCAATGGTAATATGAATATGTTGAGGAGATTTCTATATGTACCTAGCATTATTAAAGACCTAGTAAGCATAGGTCAGATTATGGAGAAAGGTTTGCAAGTAACATTCACAAAGCATGGAACCTATGTAGAGGATCCATATCAAGGTTTCCGAAAGGAACATGAAGATTGTTCAACTTGAACTGCAAGAAAAGCATTGTTCATTTATGGTACCTAAATCCTATTAGAGATAGAGGTTTGGCATAAAAGATTGAGTCACGTTGGAGAAAGAGCCCTTAAACAAATTAATTGAGATCAAAGTGTGCTTGGACTACCTAATATTTCAAAGCAACACATGATTTACAAGTGTGGTGCATGATTTACAAAGAATATTTACATACATGGTTATTCACAAGAAGTCAGCATGTACCACCCACAAGCAAATGGAAAGCACGAATAAGATCCTTTGCACTATTCTAACAAATTCGATGAACAATAAACACTGTGATTGGGACACATAGTTGCATCATGTTGTTTGGGCTTATAGTATGACCTATAAAATGGTACTCAATGCCACACCCTCTCAGATGGTGTTTGGTTAGAATGCAGTATTGCCCTTAGACTTCCTAATACCCACTTTGAAGATAGCACAAGAGCATCAATGGACCGTCCATGAGCTCTCATCTAGAATTTTTGATTTAGAACATCTCGAGAAACTCGACTAAGAGTAGCTATGGGAATCTACACAGCTAAGAAGAGACAAAAACCTTACTTTGATGCACATTTAAGAGATAAGGTCTTGAAGGAAGGAGACTTAGTTTTGGTGTATACACCAAAGCAGTATGCCATGAAATTAGAAAAGCATGGCTATGGACCCATGGTAATTAACAGAATCTCAACAAGTGGAGTTGTCCAACTATCCACTCTAAAAGGTGATATACTACCTAGTTATATTAGTGGATGCAGAGTGAAACTATATCAAGAACCCCTAACAGAAGAAACGTTGAGTTGACTCAACACAACAAAGAAGTGCAAAGAAGTGACAAAGGACTTCATTTAGTATCGAGTTCTTGTATCTTAAGTTTCATTTACGCACTCTTGGTTCTTGCATAAGTTATGATAATTATCTTCTCATTAGGGCGAAAAACGGCCAAAAACGGGCTATTTGCTAAGGAGAGATTAAGGAGATTGACAAATAGAGTCTTTCCACGTGTACAATATAACGCTGTTGTCTCCTTTAACCGTATGAAGAAATTCTTTTTTTAAGAGAATATGATCTAAAAGCGCCATGAAAGTGATGAAGATTCTTGTATTCAGTGTACAATTTCTTGGTTTGATGTAAAAAAAAGATATTTTTGCACACCACACAATGCATATTTTTAAAGTTCCAAGAAGGAAATGATTTTTGAAGATACGAAATATTTTTTGGTTCACGAAATTCCATGGTCATTCGGCGATAGGGTCTACATCAAATCAAAAGTTTCCACGTGTACAAAGCCTTTTTATCTATAAATGTTGGCAAAATTTGTGAATGTCGGTTTCTCGCTTTGAGCATTTTTCTTCTTCTCGATTCTAATGGCTTCTTCTTCTCGTCGTCCTTCCAATCGTGTAACCTCATGTGAGGTTTACAATAGAAGAGAGGATTCTTTATGGAAACCTCTTTCTGTGAAGTTAAATGAATGAGTAACTATGCTTCCTAGCTGTAGAGGTGCCCATAAAGTCAAGCATGCTAAAAGAGACGACACAAGAAACCATTGGAGGGGACGTATTCTTAGTTTCAAATTGAAGAGATGCGGTTGGTGTGCAAGGATCTTGTTCTAGAAAATCATCTGCAATTCCCTTTGTACTGTAAGTGAAGTTTTACAATGCTCTTCTATCTTTCAGTTGTTTTTGTATAACAACATATATGTTTTTGTATTGCAGATAGTTTTCCTTCCAATATTCTAGAGTGGCAACCTCTTGAATGTTTAACACAAACATTCAGAGTTCTTCGTAAGGAATATGCAGAGCTTATGTATGCAGACAAATCTGCTCAATTTCTCAATAGCATAGAGTTATTTGTCCATTTTTCATATTATCAGGTGCCATTAGGGAGGAGCTCTTATGGAAATCTTATACATTTGCCCGCGCCTTGCATCTGTTCATTAGTTTGGGATGCTCCTGATCATTCAACAAAAGGTGGAAAAGAAAGCTTGGACTTTGGATACCCTTGGACTCAGAGGAGAGCTGTCCAAAAGTACTGATTCATCCAAATTTTCAATCTAGGAAGATAATTGTCACTGCAAATTGGAAATTCAAAAATTTAAGGAGCTCCTAGAATACCTTGATGAGGCATCATCACACTTCAAATTCTCAATTGATGATAAAATAGTTAACCTAAGATCAGAGAAAACATTATCTTGCATAACTTGCTTGCCACCTAGGGTGATCAAGCTCCAACCCTTTAGATTGTAACAAGTCTCCTTCTTTAAGAAGCTTTTTTGCAAACTTCCATTGATTTTTCTTTGCGGGATGGTGACTAAGAATGTGACTGATTACATCACTTCAATTATGTCTTTTTATGGACTATATTCATATTGGCATTTTTTTGTTTAATTTCAAGATTCTGAGGAGGTTTCAATGGTGCAATGATTATACAGGAACGTGCATATGACAAAATGGAAAAGATTGGATGACACGACCAATACAAATGATACGGGCCATCCAAAATTCTTTGATTGCCTGTATCGCTTGCATCGGTCATGTCATAAAAACTTCTCTATCCTCTTCACATTAAACTTTTCTGTAGGATGGTGACTAAGAATGTGACTGATTCTATCACTTCAATTATGTCTTTTTATGGACTACATTCATATTGGCATTTTTTTGTTTAATTTCAAGATTCTGATGAGGTTTCTATTATGCAATGATTATAAAGGAACTTGCATGAGTAAATTCTAGGTGATTCAAGAATATAAACCAAGAAATTCTTACATAATATATCTCCCCTTTTAGAACCTTTTTCCATACTTCCATTGATTTTCGTTTGCAGGATGGTAACTAAGAATGTGACTCATTACATCACTTCAATTATGGCTTTTTGGACTATATTCATATTGGAATTTTTTTTGTTTAATTTCAACATTTTGATGAGGTCTCAATGGTGCAATGATTATACAGGAACTTTCATATGACAAAATGGATGGTATGACAAAATGGAAAAGAGTGGATGACACGACCGATACGAGCGATACGAGCCATCCGGAATTCTCCGATTGCCCCTATCGCTTGCATCGATCGTGTCATAAAAACTTCTCTATCCTCTTCGCATTTAAATTTTCAACAAGAATAAAGCAAAAAGCACACAAGATAGACATTTTGATGATAGGACCAATTCAATTTTGCTTGAACCATGCAATGATATCACTTTTGCTTAGTTCTCAAGAGGATCAATTCGACATTACATTACTCAAGGCATATAAATATACTTACAATGACCATCTTCCAGATGAAGACTGGCATAATTGCATACATTTTGTACATCAATAAATCTTCCATCATATGTTGGTTATACTTTAGATTACAATCTTACATTCCAAAAATATAATGTTTCACCCTTCTTTTCTATCCTTTTTGGAGCCCTCACCTCTACTCTTATTCTTTGGCCCATGCTTCAATGGGGAGTGAATAGGAAACCCTTTCTTCTTTTCTTTAGACTTATTTTTATCTGGTGTGGTGGTGGAGGTGAGTCTGGATCATAAGGGCATATTGCATGTTTCATAATGGCATTTATTTCTCTCTCCTTGATCAAGATGACCCAAGCATCTGGATAGTCTGACAAGTTTAACTCAGGATTGTAAAACCTGCTTTCCAAGAACCTTACTGCATTTTCAATCACTCTCCAGCCACATGAGGTGTTGTCTTCTTCTAATAGCACATGTATTTGAATGTATCCAAACGTTTTTTCTTCATTCAATTTAGGAATTCCTTGAATGTTTTGATCAATATGCATTTTGAGAAGCTTAGGAGCACTGCAAGGTAAACTTAAATTCAAAATGGATGGCAAGGCTTTAAAATAGAACACAAAAAAATGTATGGCCAGGCTTACACTTCAGAGTTCCCATGTTGTGATTGGAGAGAATTCCTTGCTGTCTTCTTTGTCCTATTCATAACCTACAGAAAAAAAGATTATTATCATCAGATAAATAGGACTTTCACTAGAGAGAAATAGATCATGGATCAATAAGGATTAATATTAGGACATGGATCAATTACACAAAAAAAGATTACATCCTTCATATTTGCAATGTCTTGTATCCCTTTGGGCAATTAATATGTATATCTATGTACATTTCATGAGTAATAAGCTTTGAAAAGAAATATATTAATCCTTCTTGAGTCTTTTGAATGAACTTGGCTCTAGCAAATATCCTCTATATCTGAGGTACTCTTTTCTCCTGTAGCCAACAGTATTTTTAACATATGACACCGCTGCAACCATTGCATAGCTTGAGTAACAAAGGAAGTAGCGTGCCCTTGAAGCATTGAATCAAGGGGCATATCCAAAATTTCTTAATGCAGTTGTTCTTTCAAGTAGCAAAACTCTATATGCATTAAAGGGTATTGAAGTAAAACCCGTGTATCTTGAAAGATTCCTCAAGGAGAATAGTGCAAAATCTGCCTCTTCACTATATTGCTTATGAATAACACAAAATAATTTTGGATTCAATTTTGGAAGATAGTGGATCATTGAATGAATATCCATCTTTGTCTTTCCTTTCTCCTCTATGGTTTTCCTTGTTCCCTTCCCCCTGCCAATGTAGTTGTCTTCATCCAATATAGATAACTGTGGAAAAAATTGAAAACTTAGGTCAGAAAAGGTCCAAGGAAACTTTTAAAGTCATAGAAATAACTGGAAACACAAGCAGAAACAAAGCATGAGACACGATCGATCCAAGTGATTAGGGTCATGAGAGAATATCGGATGGGCCTAATCGCTTGCATCGGTCATGTTCAATTTCTCATCCTTAACTTTATAGAAACATATAATTAATGTTGAAAATGATATTTATACACACATTAAGTTGTTCTATATGGAGCATTCATTCATATAGCTATAAATATGATACTTGATTGGACACAACCAATTCAAGCGATTAGGCCATCAAGGAAGTTTGCATGGTCCTAATCGCTTGAATTGGTCGTCTCCAAAGGAGGTCATCTTAAAGCTTAGATTGCATGTGAACTTTTGTATCTTATTATTGGTTAAGAATTTGGAGAAAAAAATGCTAAATGACATGGCCCACTCAAATGATTCCATGTGGCATTGTACATTGGGATTCACAAGAGCTAGATGACATGGACCAATCACATACTGCCATATGTGACCAATGGTCAACTCATTCCACAGACCTATTTAAGCTCCTCTATTCACTTTTTTTCTTTTTTTTTGTGAACTCCTTGCTACCACTGACTTGCCATTGTCTTCGAGTTTTTACATGCTTTTCAAAACTTTCCATAAACCACATTTTGTGTGAGGGTTTAGGGTCATCATGATCAATTATTTTACAACACGACCAATACAAGCGATTAGGGACATTCGGGGACTTACGGATGACCCTAATCGCTTGTATCGGTCGTGTTTCTTGTGTGCTTTGTGAAAAATTAGTTTTTCATCTTTTTAAATTTGTTCCAAGCTTTTAAACTCTTTTTTGTCCAAGTTAGCTTATTTTTCTTGCATCGATCGTGAACTTCCCTATCTTACTATTGGATCAAAATTTCAAGAAACTAATGCTATCATTGCATCCGGAACGTGCCAAAACCCTAAGATTGACTGTCTATTTGCATGATTCTGATATCGAGAGGTCTTGATGAGCCTATTTGTGCATGAATCTAGGACACGACCAATGCAAGCGATTAAGGTCATCTGGAAATGTTGGATGGGCCTAATCGCTTGCATCGGTCGTGTCTGGAAATCAATACAAAAAGGCTTATCAAGACCTCTGGGTATCAAAATCATGCAAATAGATAGTCAATCTTAGGGTTTTGGCACGTTCCGGACGCAATGGTTGCATTATTTTCTCCAAAATCTTAACCAATAATGAGATACAAAAGTTCACATGCAATCTAAGCTTCAAGATGACCTCCTTTGGACACGACCAATTCAAACGATTAGGCCCATCCGATATTCTCTAATGACCCTAATCACTTGGATTGGTCGTGTCTCATGCTTTGTTTCTGCTTGTGTTTCCAGTTATTTCTATGACTTTAAAAGTTTCTTTGGACTTTTTCTGACCTAGGTTTTCAATTTTTTCCATAGTTATCTATATTGGATGAAGACAACTACATTGGCAGGGGGAAGGGAACAAGGAAAACCATAGAGGAGAAAGGAAGACAAAGATGGATATTCATTCAGTAATCCACTATCTTCCAAAATTGAATCCAAAATTATTTTGTGTTATTCATAAGCAATATAGTGAAGAGGCAGATTTTGCACTATTCTCCTTGAGGACTCTTTCAAGATACATGGGTTTTACTTCAATACCCTTTAATGCATACAAAGTTTTGCTACTTGAAAGAATAGCTACATTTAGAATTTTTTGATATGCCCTAGGATTCAATGCTTCAAGGGCAAGCTACTTCCTTTGTTACCCAAGCTATGCAATGCCTGCAGGGATGTGAGATGTTAAAAGTATTGTTGGCTACAGGAGAAAAGAGTACCTCGGATATAGAGGAGATTTGCTAGAGCCAAGTTCATTCAAAAGACTCAAGAAGGATTAAATACATTTCTTTTCAAAGCTTATTACTCATGAAATGTACATAGATACACATATTTATTGCCCAAAGGGATACAAGACATTGCAAATATGAAGGATGTAATCTTTTTTTGTGTAATTGATCCATGTCCTAATATTAATCCTTATTGATCCATGATTTATTTTTCTCTAGTGAAAGTCCTATTTATCTGATGATAATAATATTTTTTTTTGTAGGTTATAGCTAGGACAAAGAAAATAGCAAGGAATTCTCTCCAATCACAACATGGAAACTCCGAAGTGTAAGCCTTGCCATACGTTTTGTTGTGTTCTATTTTAAAACCTTGCCATCCATTTTAAATTTAATTTTACCTTGTAGTGTTGCTAAGCTTCTCAAAATGCATATTGATCAAAACATTGTGGCTAGAGAGTGATTGCAAATGCAGTAAGGTTCTTGGAAAGCAGGCTTTACAATCCTCAGTTAAACTTGTCAGACTATCCAGATGCTTGGGTCATCTTGATCAAGGAGAGAGCAATAAATGCCATTATGGAACATGCAATATGCCCTTATGATCCAAACTCACCTCCACACCCACACCACATAAAAAGAAGTCTAAAGAAAAGAAGAAAGGTTTCCTATTCACTCCCCATTGAAGCATGGGCCAAAGAATAAGAGTAGAGGTGAGGGCTCCAAAAAGGACAGAAAAGAAGGGTGAAACATTATATTTTTGGAATGTAAGATTGTAATCTAATGTGTAACCAACATATGTTGGAAGATTTATTGATGTACAAATTTTATGTAATTATGCAAGTCTTCATCTGGAAGATGGTCATTGTAACTATATTTATATGTCTTGAGTAATGTAATGTTGAATTGATCCTCTTGAGAACTAAGCAAAAAGTGACTTCATTGCATGTTTCAAGCAAAATTGAATTGTTCCTATCATCAAAACTTCTATGTTGGGTGCTTTTTGCTTTATTCATGTTGAAAAGTTAAATGTGAAGAGGATATAGAACTTTTTATGACACGACCGATGCAAGCGATACGGGCAATCGAAGAATTTCGGATGGCTTTTATCGCTTGTATCAGTCATGTCATCCAATCTTTCCCATTTTTTCATATCATCCATTTTTTCATATGAAAGTTCCTGTATAATCATTGCACCATTGAAACCTCATCAAAATGTTGAAATTAAACAAAAAAAATTGCCAATATGAATATAGTCCATAAAAAGCCATAATTGAAGTGATGTAATGAGTCACATTCTTAGTTACCATCCTACAAAGGAAAACCAATGGAAGTATGGAAAAAGGTTCTAAAAAGGGAGATATATTATGTAAGAATTTCTTGGTTTATATTCTTGAATCACCTAGAATTTACTCATGCAAGTTCCTTTATAATTATTGCACAATAGAAACCTCATCAGAATCTTGAAATTAAACAAAGAAATGCCAATATGAACGTAGTCCATAAAAAGACATAATTGAAGTGATGTAATCAGTCACATTCTTAGTCACCATCCTACAGAAAAGTTAAATGTGAAGAGGATAGAGAAGTTTTTATGACATGACCGATGGAAGTGATACGGGCAATCAGAGACTTTCGGATGGCCCATATCGCTTGTATCGGTCATGTCATCCAATCTTTTCCATTTTGTCATACCATCCATTTTGTCATATGCAAGTTCCTGTATAATAATTGCACCATTGAAACCTCCTCAGAATCTTGAAATTAAACAAAAAAATGCCAATATGAATATAGTCCATAAAAAGACATAATTGAAGTGATGTAATCAGTCACATTCTTAGTCACCATCCTGCAAAGAAAAATCAATGGAAGTTTAAAAAAAAAAAGCTTCTTAAAGAAGGAGACTTGTTACAATCTAAAGGGTTGGAACTTGATCACCCTGGGTGGTAGGCAAGTTATGCAAGATAATGTTTTCTCTGATCTAATGTTAACTATTGCATCATCAATTGAGAATCTAAACTGTGATGATGCCTCATTAAGGTATTCTAGGAGCTCCCTTACGTTTCTGAATTTCCAATTTACAGTGACAATTATTTTCCTAGATTGAAAATCTGGATGAATCAGTACTTTTGGATAGCTCTCCTCTGAGTCCAAGCTATCCAAAGTCCAAGCTCTTTTGTACATTAACTGTATTTTGTAGAAGCTTTGGATCTTTTCTTAGATGAACATCACCACCATGAAATCCCATTTCTAAAAGTAGAGATTCACATTTTTTAATGAAAATCCCTCTAATGCAGTGTGTATTGTAAATAGTTTATGTATTGTAGATAATTCCTTGAAATCTCCTAGAGCCTTGAACGATAGCCTTGTAAACCATCCTTACCATCTCCTACAAATCTAATTAGATCATGAAGATTATGAAAAGGGGGATACCTTCCAGTTTGTGGATCAATTGGATAAACAAATCCATCTGCCCATATGTCGATATGTTTTTTGCCTTCTTTTTGCAATCCATCCACTTTAGAATGTTGAAGAGCCCTTCGGCATACCTTTCTTGTTGTTGCATACTCATGACTAACTGCAATGCTGATATGGAACTTATTACAATGATTTTGGCTGGTTGAAAGCTGAGTGAGAGTGTTTGGGTTGAGGTTCTCCATGGTCTACTACGAGGAGTGACACGAAAGTGTCTAAAATGACATGAAAGAGAGAAACAAGCCTACTATGGAAAGTAGAGTAAAAAAAAGTGCAAAACGTCATAAGCACACATTATATAGGTCCGTGAACAAGAGGAAAATTCAAATTTTCATGAACGCCCGATGAGCACAAACTTCGAGGCATAAGATATCACACATACTTTTCAAGATTATCACACGAGTTTCTCTCTCTTCAAAATTTGCACAAGATACGTTTTAAATGCGCTTGCACGGAATTTTTTAAAATGATTTGACAACTTTAATCTCGATTAAGCACAACTAATTGAAATCCTTACACGGCCCTTTTTTGGCCGTTTTTCGCCCTAATGTACATTTGGGCATAAATGTTTTTAAATATTTTAGGAGGCATGAAATCTACATTGATTTCTTATGTCCTTTGGAGCTATTCTTAGTGATCCAACTCCAATGAGCAACACTTTGGATTAAGAAATTCCCTAGTTTTGATAGTTCAATAATGTTGTTCAAGGTGTATCTCTACAAATAAAAGTATAGTGAAATTCTTGTTAGTGCTATGATAGATATTTCTATTTTTATTAAATTCTAGTTATAGTAACTCGAAATTATTTAAGTTCCAATGGTAATTTGAAGAGTTTAATGGAAAAATATTGAGTGACTTGTTTGTGCGGAGAATTCTTGTGAATTCCAATTTTTCTTTTGCTACATATTGGGGTTAAGAATTCATCTAGAACTTGTTTAAAGATTTGTATTTAATCTAGTAAGTGCTTACTTCATGGTGATGCACATGCAAGGATAAGCTATGTAGAGGCAAACATACATTTCTTGAAAGGAGATCATGCATTTTAAACACTTACATACATTTCTTGAAAGGAGATCATGCATTAAAAAGGATGAATGTATGTCCATATCTCTTTACCAAACATATGATCTTAAATGCACAAAATTCAAGCTCAAAGGTGACCATATAAAGTGTACTCTTCATTAGAAACACTTTTAAAGCACAAACTAATGTGCATCTGCATGATAATACATTGAAGGGAAGCACATGTTTGTGCATATTAAGGGACCACAAGAGCATGGAATGATTAAATACTAAGAATTATAGAAACAATAGGATTTTTGTTTGGAACATTCATGCCACACATGTATTTGCATGTAGATACATGCAAGAACATGAATAGGATTAATTTCTTATTTTATTCCATGATGAAAATAGTTAAGTAAACATGGTCTCGATTCATAGGTTTTTTTTTTCAGGAAAGCAAGACATTTGGGAAGAGGCAAACCTAAGTATTTGCAAAATCTAGTGAACTTATTTTGTCAAACAAATAGTTAGTGACTACCTCGCAAATTAATATTTGTGTACCTAATGTCTTGCTTATTGAGTTAGGAGCTTTAATTTGAGAGATACACTTTCCATATAGATGGTAAGAATATATTGTATACATGAAAGAGTTAGTCACAAAGGTTTTTTATATAAGCCCAATGTCATGTATACATTAGTATAAGAGAACCTAGCATATTCAATGCTAACTCTAAGTATAATAGATATACTTAGATGGTTCCAAAAACAAGATTTTAATTAGATGTTTTAAGAAGATGACACCAAAATACATCTAATGTCTTCAATGACATAGATGATTTCTTTGAGATTTTTTTTTTGTGCACATTATTAGATTACTTTGGAGAACCCACAATACTTCTAAGTATAAGAGATACTTAGATGTAGTTAATTTAAATAGGTTCTAATGGATTTTTTTATCAAACATCCTAAATATGATGGCACTCCAAAATGGTTTCAAACATCTCATGATGTAAAGCTCTAAGTTGATGCTATCAAAGACACTTATCAAAAGAAAATATGAACAAAGCTTGCTTTCACAAACAAGAATGGTGAAAAGTACTCAAGGCATCTAGAAACTTTGAAAACTCCCTCCTCTTGGAAGAACTTCCAAGTTAATTTGGAGCTCCATTGCATCTCAAGAAGAAAGCCAAGCAATATTTTTCATTAAGATATGGATTGGTTCCTAATGGACAAAACTTAAAGCTCTCTAGGTACATGATAAGATGGAAAGATTTTTCTTAATTCATAGTACTTTTAAAACTCTAATGCTTTGACGAACCTTGAAAATTAAATCCATCTTTCCTAACCCGCATAGACATGAACTTGTATTGCTCGAAAACATGAGAATTCATGAACATTTTCAAATATTCAAGAAGAAGTTCATGAGGATCTTAGGACAAGTGGTCACAGAGTTACCTCTAGAAGATGTTTTAAGAACACCAAAACAAGAATTCCTTTATAGTACATCTTCTAGAAACTCTAAAGTCCCACACAAGTATAAGAGTAGTTGACTAGTCTAATGATTGGAATATTCGTAGCAGTGATTCTCTAGTTGTGAATGCAGCCATAGATTTCATACTTTTTGAGGATGAGAACTCTTCAAAAGGTGGAAGAAAGTACCAAAAATTATCACAATCACTACAAGTAATTCCATGAAGTATAGAATTGTATATGTAGATGATAGAGAAAAACAACTTTTAAGATATATCATGTTTGGAAAAGAAGGAGTTGCTCGCAAAACAACTTCATGGCATGCTAAAATGGGTATTGGGATCCCATCAAATAAGAAAGACGGTTGTAACCACAAGGTGAGGTAGAGCATGCAAAAGGCCATACTTCTTTAAGAGAAGTGAAAGTGGAACATAGAAGTCTCATTTCCAAGTATGTAATTTGCAATCGTGACCAATGGTACTTAAGTCCATGGAAGGTGAATCTTGTATTCACCTATCCTTAAAGGGGTTTTTTAAAGAAATCCAAAAGCACTTGTAGATTCTTGGCCTTAAGTAGTAGAGATATTCCTAAAAACTCCCTAGGGTAAATATTTAAAGCTTTTGACAAAGAGGAATCTAAAAAGAAAAGAAGAATCTCTTGTCACTACAAGTTAGCTGAGCAAGATCTAACTAGCTCTTGAATATAATAAAGAAACTTGGAAATTACACTCAAAACCTTAGAAAAGAAGAATGGATATTTATTTCATAAGAAGGTTTGAAGCTTAGAAGATAGCCATGGGATAAAATTAGATCATAGGATGATATTGAGATGGAAGCCCTAAAAACCTAAGTAGAATAGAAGAGATAGAAGTAACTCCTTGACTTCAAATTTTTACAAGATAAATTTGAGTAAAAGATAATTTTTACTTAGATTAAACTTCTAGACTTTAAGACAAATATCATCCACCCATCATTGTTGGATATAAAATGTGGTGGTATGGGACAACATACTTTATATTCACATTAATGTAGGAATGATGGTATGGGACCTCAAGCCTTGACATGGTAGGTATCTTTTAGTCTTGGACTCATGACTTGAAGTGAAACTCCATCCCAATGGGAATCGAGATTTCATGGATAAATATGAAGTATAAGATGGTCAACAATATGACCAAGAAGCACTTCAAGTATTAGCTAACTGGAAAGTTTGAAGATCATGAAGTTGAAGGCATACTCTAGATTTTCATAAACATTTTCAATAAGACTAGTATAGTCTCGTTTAAAATATGATACTTTCCAATAAGGATTCTATAGTTCTTTATTAGAATTTCTACATTGCTTTTTGAAGAGAGAGAACTTGGAAAGATCCTTTTAAGTGAGATAAGTTTGATTAAGTCAATCTAGGATAAATAAATTAGTTGACAATGTGACTAAGTGGATAAATATCTTGACTCACATTTATGTCTTTGAGTATAAAATGTGTCAAGAGATGTGAAAAGGATTGACTTAGTAATCAACACAATTGAAGTTAGACTAAATTATCTAAAGACCATTGTTGATAATACATCAAGATAATCAATCTCCTAAAGTAAGAGATATATACTAGATTGATATTCTAGTATATAGGATTCTCAAGAGATTGAAAGGGATTAAATTTTACTAAAGATAATTGAAGCATCATGGTTTGAGAGTAAAGCTAAACATCATCAATTCACAGTGGCTTGAGACACCAATGTTTTATACCACTAGATTTTAGTAGATGGATGATGATTTAACCTTATCCAAAGAACCTTTTTGAGAATTTGGTTTAATCTCATAAAGATAAAAACAATGAAAAAGTCCTCAAAGTTTTGTGTCTCATTTGGTTTTACTCAAGCCACTTTAGTAGCTCAGAAGTTAATTTAGTTACACATAATTTCAGTTCTTCCTTCCCACTTTCTGCACCTTGGAGTTGACCCTAAAAGAGAATTTGAAGTCATTTCTAGACCAGGTTCATTGGATAGAATACATAATTGAATCAAACATCATAGATGGATGCTCAGTATCAAACCCATTCAATTTTAGAAGATACTTGAGTTCAAGAGAACTCATTCATCCATTGAGTATTGGTTCAAGATCCATAGATGAAGAAGATTAAAGCAAGTATACTCCACTCATTGTAGAAATCTGGGACACACGGCAAATTCGTGAACCTTGAATCAGATGTACTAAGTAATTTGCAATGTCACCAACCATGCTAGGGCCAATTATATCGATAATGGAAGATCATAAATTTGGACTAATTCAACTACACACCAAGTAAGTACCAACTTCTACGCTCCACCCCACCACCCCCACACCTTACAATACCTTAATAATCCAATGCTCTTTCCAATATTAACCTTATTCTTAAGAGAATAGAAGAGAAACTTTCCTTGAATCTGATATAATTTAGCACACACAAAATTTGGCTATCACTCATAAAGTAACACTGCTCACAATGTGGTATCCAAAAAAATTAATCAAAAAAGTACTCATTGACAATCACTCATGTAATCAGCTAGGCTGGAAGAATGTGAAACACGTGCTCTTCTTTGTTTGAATGGTTCACTATTCTAAAGTGCAACCTTTTAGGATCACTTGAGATGTTCCAGTCACTATGTAGTGAGTGACTTTTAAGTTAGCTTTTATTGGTTAAAGCAAACCAAAGTAATCTAGAAATGTTCTACTAATCGAATCTCATTCTTGAAGTCTAACCTCAAGTATACAATTACATTTGATGAAGTCAGTAGATGTCATTAGTGCCACACTCTGAAATTTTCCAAACCTGCTTATCTCATAGAAGGAGCTATAGAAGATGAGGAGTAGGAATTTCTCAAGGCCAACCAAGATTTTCTTACCCTAGGCATCTTTAATGTTTATCAAATTCATATCAAGTATATGTGGACACAATCAAAGCTCCAAACCACTAATGCCACATAAGTAGACTTAGACTAGGATGCTAAGAATCAAGGATATGCTCTCAAAGTTTTATTTAATCTGATAAGTATTACCAAATATTAGGTATAAATATGCAATTTAGGACATTAACAAACTCCCCACCTATTGAGGTATGTGAAAGATTAACAAAACCTTTCCAGACGAAGCCGATAAAGCATCAAAGTTTTTTAGTATGTTTTTGCTTGGCATTACACAGATATTCTTGGGATGTAATCCTAAATTTTATCAACATAGTATTTTGCTAAAACCCCATGCCATCCTCATACTTCAAGAGAGGTATATAATGAATCCAAATCATACTAAATTAGTTCAATAGAAAAAATGACACTGATAAATTTGGATTCATACTTCTTGTAGAGAATCCTAAATGGGTATCACCAATCATCATTGTCCTAAAAAGAACAAGAAACTTTGGATCAGCATTGCCTACCAAAAGCTTAATGTTGCAACTATTCTTGATCCTTTACCTCTACCCTTCTTAGATAGTATCCTCGATGAAGTCTCTTTTTGAGAGATGTGTTGCTTTATGGATGGCTTCAATGGATATAACCAAGTATGCATGGAAAAATATGATATGCTTAAAATGGCTTTCATTAGAAACTAGGGAGTACATGCTTGTAAAGTTATGTAATTTGGATTAAGAAAATGCACCAAGTATCTCTAAGATGTGCATGCAAGAAATATTCTATCTATATCTTATAGATTTTTAAAGCGTTTTCCTTTATGAATTCTCCATTTCAGGATATGAAAATTTACATTTACATCGACTACATCTTTGTTTCGAATGTTGTCGAGTTGTTCAACTCTGTTTGAATCCTACTAAGTCTATTTTTGTAGTTAGTTGTGGAAAATTGTTAGGTCACATGATCTTCAAGGTTGGAATTGCAATAGATGTACACAAGGTTAAAAACATATTAGAAGCTCTGGCTCTAACTACTCCTAAAAGTGTTGAGGTTCCTAAGAAAATTTAGACGACATTTGCAAGCACTTATAGTATTTGGCCCATGTTGTGATTCCCCTTAATCAGTCAGCACATGCCCCCAACGTCAATTCAACTAGATTGAAGAATATATGATTACTTTTGATCCGATGAAGAAGCTCCCCACACAGACATTGGTCTTGCAAGCTCCAAACTAGGATTAACCTTTGGATGTTTTCATAGTTGCTTTCAAATTGGCAATAGGTAGTGTACTAATCCAAATAGTGCCTACAGGATGGTATCACCTTGTTTATTATGCAAGTTTTGAAGGTCATTTGTAGAATAATGTAATTATTTGGTTACTGAAAAAGAATGCTTGGGTTTTATTTATTCAAACAGAAAGCTCATACATTACTTGTTAGGCCAAAATTTCAATTTCCATGTGGATCATTCTACCCTGCAGTATTTAATCATGCAAGAAACATTAGTATGATGACTAGCTAGATGGGTATTACATCTACATGAGTTTGATTTTGAGATTCATTACCGGTCTAGTGTGTTGTAGTGTAGTTGATTACTCCCAAATGGATTCCAGAGAACCACATATGGGTGTAGAAGATACTCTTTTGGATGTAGATTTATTTGCAATAGTAGAGCAACCAATGGATCAATATGTCCATCCTTCAAAGATTGCAACTAATTATACTTGGTATGAGATAATGTATAATTCTCTAGAAAATTATATATTATCCCATACCTTCATATCATAGTACATTGCAAGGTAAAGTCCTGCTCTAAAAAGTCATTGTTTCTTAATTCTACTTGGCCAATTATATTATAGGGATATCACAAGAGTTTGTTTCCGATGTGTGCAACCTTCAGAAGGATGCTCAACATCACATTTCTACCTATGACACTTGCCAGAGATTGGGAGAACATCTACCGCAACATATATTTCCACTACAACCTATACTACCATTAGAACCTTTCTAAAAATGGGGGTTAGATTTTATTGGATCCATCTCTATGGTTTTTAGTACTAGATATTTGTATATTCTTACCTGTATGGATTATTCTATTAATTAGGAAGAAGCTTTGCCCTTGAAGAGAGAAAATGCAATAGCATTGGTATAAGTTTTAATGAAATAACTATTTTTATGCGTTAGATTACCTTTAGAATTAGTTTAGATAGAGGAATACATTTCATGAACCTCTTAATTCAAAGTATTATGAATCATTCCAAAATTTGGCACAAATTCAGTTCCCCATATTATCCAAGAGCAAATGGTCTCGTGACGAACACTTATTATGCATCTTGTGAAAATTGGTCATGGAAGATTCTATAGATTGGGATAAGTATTTACGTGCCACACTCTCGACTTGTTGTACCACATACAAGGTGGTAGCATGATTTACTCTGTTTAAATTAACATTCAGACTTGAAGCAATTATACCCTTGGAACTAGTATTCCCTAGTCTCAAAATAGTATTACAACATTGACTTTTGCTTGACAAATCTCTACGACCTCACTTGGAAACTCTATGCAATCTGGAAGCTCATGGGTATGAAAGTTTCCCATTACTATAGGCGACACAAAACCGACAAAAGAAGATGGGATGACTATAACCTTAAAACTCCTATTTTCAATATTGATGACATGGTTCTATCTTTTGACCCTAAATTAGAAAGGAATTCCAAAAATTTTAAATTAGATGGACAAGACCTTTTATTATTGCCTCAAAGACGGCCGTGTCACATTTATGTGGCTAGATAAATGATTAAAACCCCGAGAAATGGATTAAAGCTATGCTTGTATCATCAGTGATATCATCATTGTGACTTGTATAGCGTCATCACCTCATGGCGTACACCATGGCTATCAAGTTTTCGGATTCCCTCACCCTTGTCCACACTTTGATACATCCCTTTAATTTTGAAAAATTACATTTTGAATGGTGACATCTATATATTCTCTCATCTTTGCCTTCCTCATCTATGCCTTTTCACGCGATTGTTGGCTTAGTATTATGAAAAATCTGCACCATGGTGAATGATCTTCCATGTACCTACATGTTTTGCAATGATTTCCCCTTAGAATCTAGGATACACTCACATATGCATATACACACACAAACACATACACACACATATGCATATACACATGCATACACTCACATACAGACATATACATACACACACATACACACAAATATACACACACATACACACACATACAAAACAGACATAACACACATACACATACATACATGTACACACACACATACACATATACACACATATACATACACATACACAAACATAGACATACACATACATACAAATGAACACACATACACATACACACACATACACATACATGCATATACACATACACACACATGCATACACACACATGCATACACACACATACACATACATAGACATACACATACACACACATATACATGCACATACACATACATAGACACACACACACATACTCACACATATACATACACACACACATACACAAACATGCATACACACATTCACATACACACATGCATACATACATACACACACATACACATACACACACATACATAACACACACACATATACACACATATACATATACACACATACACACACATACACATACACATATACATACACATATACACAGACATACACATACATTCATACACACACATACATACACATACACATACACACGTACACACACATACACACACATAGAAACACATACACATACATGCATACACACATACATACAAACACATGCATACACCCACACATACACATAAGCACATATATACATACACACACATAACCATACACATACACATACACACACATACACATACACACACATATACATACACATACACATACACACACATATAGATACATACACACACATACACATACATGCATATGCACATACACATGCATACACATATACACACATACACATTCATGCATACACACATACACACACATGCATACATACATACAAACATGCATATGCACACATGCATACATACATACACACATACATACACACATATACATACACACACATGCATCATATATGCACCTATGCATACATGCACATATATTGCATGTATTCATACACACACATGCATATGTACACACATATATATGCATCCACATGCATAAACATACATCACACATGCATACACACTCATGCATGTACATGCATACATATTACACAGGCACATGCATACATACACACATGCATACATACACACATGCATATATCACAGACACATAAACATACATACATATTCATATCACAAACACATGCATACATACATATGTGTAGATAGTGACATGCATGCATACATGCACATGCATATGTCACACACACACACATGCACATACATACACATCACACACATGCATACATACACACATGCATAAAAGCACACATGCATATACACATGCATACAGGCATGCACACACACACATATATGTACACACATCACGCATGCATATGTACATAAATACACACACATGCACACATACATACAAACATGCATGCATACACACATGTATATATATATATACGTACACTGACACATGCATATACATACATACACTCATCACACATATACATACATACATACATACACTCACATACATACACTCACATATACACATTATGCACATGCATAGACACACGTGCATACATACACACATGCATACAAGCATGCATACACACACATATGCACATCTATACATTCACACATGCATAAATGCACACATGCATGCATATACACACATGCATACATACAAAGATGCATATAGACATGTATGTAGTGGAACTTGACTCATTTTCATCAATGCTCCACCGCCTCTATGTGAAAGCGCCCTAAGAATTATAAAAAATGAAAATGAAAAGGGGAGTCGGGGGAAGAACGAATCTCGGATGGGATGAGAACAACCTTGTTCGTTTATTTACGCATATCTCTCTTTCCGATTCCGATTCCGACTCTTTCCGATTCCGATTCCTATTCCAATTCCGATAGCATCATGTTTATTTATCTGATTCCGATAACATCATGCATGTACTATTTTTCAAAGATTTGAGACTTTTGATTCATTAAAGAATGAATAGAAGTTGCGTCGCCGACCACATATTTTTTCCAGACACAAATCGAAAACGTTCGTCAACCAAAGAATGTGAGCAAAAACAAAACTATCATATCGCTGTAATGATTTTGAGTTAAGAAGGATGTGCACGAGGAAGCACCTCGATTATTAAGGAAGAGGACGTTACAAATACTTCAATTATTAAGGAAGAGGACGTCATCCATCCAAAAGTTCGCTTATGTGGCAATTACTGACCCTAAGCTACAACCACTTGGTGACTGAAAATCAATGCCTAGCCTTATCTTGACCGAACGTTGGCCCATTAAAACTCCCTTTTTTGGCTCATTAAAGCTTCGTTGTATCATTCAAGACAATTCGTTTCATTTTGGAAGTATTAAACTCTATATGCTGAAAATTTCTAGACCAAGGCGAGAAAAAAACTCCTTGCAAAGATCTCATCATAAAAATCCATCTGATCGATGATTTCATAAAAAAGATTTATTTTTAGTTTTCTTTGATGTGACACCCATGAGACCATTTTGCAAACCATTCGTGTAAACCACAGAACTTCTTGTTTCAAATGTACTTATTGTTGTTTGGCTGATTCTTATCACTAAAAAACTACACTATAAGAGCGTCATAAAATCTTCCAAATTATCATGGATACATTTAACTCTTCTCATCCAAGTACTACTTGGAAGCATAGAGACATCATGAGAAAATCCTTATCATTTTCTAACGCAATGATTATCACAAAGATAGTAAAGTTTGAGAGTCTCTAGCAAAAAATTTAATTAATCTCTAAACAAGATGGGGAGAGAGGATCTCTCTGACATTTGCCCTACTAAATCTACACATCATCCTTGATGGGAAATCTTGAAATCAATTTTAAAGAAAAAGTCAATTTTCATATGAACATTCAATTTTGAAATCAATTATCAACTGCATGGGAAGATAAGCAAAGTGTCTATGCAAGTCCATTTGATGTAGCCCTATCAGTTGCATACTTTGAAATGCATGGTCAAAATTATGATGCAAAAGTTAAGGTATTTGGCATTTGTTGATGAAGCATGTGCATTCACTTACATACATTTCATGTGCATATACATAAGTCCTTTCCACCACTCATAGTGCATAAGTAAAGCTCAAAACATGCCTTGATGCAAGGTCATGTAGTAAGACCCTATCATGCATACTTTATGTGCATCTTTCAAACATTCATGATGAATATGAGGGTAAATGGTTGTCGTTGATGAGGTTAAAATGGAATTAAAATTTTTTTCATGCTATTTACAAGTGCAAATACATGGGCAACTATGGAAATTAAAGCAATGCGTATGTACATCCTTTCATGCATACTTTAAGTGCAAAAATACTCAACATGATGCAAAAATTGAAATTTAAATATTGCAATATTTCATGCTCTACATTCTCATCACTCAAATCACTTTCAATAGATCTCATCCCATAATCATCATTATCAAAGATAATTTGAATAAGCTTATTGAGCTAATTCCTATCTCATGAAAATATCAAAAAGTGAGTGCAAGAAAACATGTTTATATTTAATCCTCACTACAATTATATCATATCTTTGGATCTCTCTATTTTTATTTTCAACATGTGATCATGTTGGATCATCTTCAAAATTTTCTTCATCTATCAAGTATTTTTAATCATTTCTTGAATTTTCTGTAAAGTTAGATTCTTTTTTCTTTTGAAAGGTTCAGAGGATTTTGAATCATTTTTCATATTTTCATTAATTTGTTTGATAATATCTTCAAGGAATTGTTTCTCCTTTTCTTTAATTTTTTGTTCATTGTTTGTACTCTCCTCCTCATCAATCTATCATTTGATATCCTCATGAACACTTTGGCTATTTTCATGATTGTCTTATCATGGTTCAATTGAACTTTCAAATTTTTTACCTACTCTTGATCAAATAGTCATCTTCCAATCTTTCATAAAAAATTTGTTCAACCTTCTCTTTTTCGAATTTTAATTATTCACTTTTATTTTCTTTAAAAAGTTTAACTTGATTATCGGTTGGTATCTTAGTCTCTTGTTTAAAAGATTTTTCATCATTATATCACTTTGGTCTCCATTATTTTCTAAAACTTTTAAACATTCTTGGCTTAGATTTTATTTGTTCAAAAATATCCTTCATCCCACCTCTTCCTAAATTCAAGTGTGAAGGTGAATGGTCATGGTAATTGCAAATTTTCTTTTCAACTTGAGTTACCAATTTATGTCTACAAGCATCCTCATATTCAATAGAATCCCAAAACATATGGCCAAATTGATCACACTAAAAACATCTTATAGGTTGATCTTGGAACCTATTTGATTTTCTGTGTGTAGCTCTAGAGGTAGATCTTTTATAACCAAATGAATGTTTTAAATTAGAAATATGACTAGACATGTTCTGAACTTGTACTTGATGTTCATGTTTACACTTGAATGATTGAATTTCTTTCACTCGATTGGACAAAGTTTCAACTTTTTGTTTCAAAATTGATACTTCATGATCAGTTGACTATTTCAACATATTAAAGCAATTACTCATTGTTTTCATAGTTTCAAAAATTTCCCCTATTGCTTGAGTTAGATTCAAGATTATTTCAAATTTTGATTGAATAGATGCATTTTAACTAATCTCCATATCTTTGAACCATTCCTCATATTAGCACACTAGAATCTATGTCTTGTTTCATGTGATTTATGAATTCCTTGCCCATCCTTCACTTATGTTTTACAATGATTTTTTAATTGATGCAAAATTAAAGAGAAATATGAATTTTAAAACTGATATTATGATATGAAAAATTTTTTTAAAAAAAGTTTTTTTGTTTTTGAAGTGTCTATCGATGCAAGTATGCAAATTTGAAAGTGAAATTATACAAGAAACTTGAAAGAAAGTGAATATTTTGTGTTTTTTTAGGAAAACTTGTAGACCCATTTGCATCCAATGATCTTCTGACTATTTGGTTTAGGAACCAAATCCCATGTCTCATTCTCCATCAATGCATCATACTCTTCCTGCATAGCTTTCTCCCAATTTTCCTTACCTTTTGCCTCTTCATATGTAGAAGGGTCTTCCTCTGTTTTCACCATATACGCATAATCTTTAGTGGTCAAAAATGAAGTATTATACTTATACCTTGTAGGTTGCCATTTGTGCCTTGATAGCCTTCTGAGTTCTCCACTTCTTGAAGTTTTTGGTTCATCACATTCTGGATCAAACCTTGGCATTTCGTCAACTTCAACTTGTACTTCATTGTTCTCTTCTTCATCAAATATTTGAACCTTTGCTTTACCTTTCTTATGATTCAAGGTTTCTTTATCACCTGCATGAATATTAATTGTACCTGCATACCAAGTACCTTGCTCATCAAATGTAACATCCTTTGACACAAGGAATTGCTTTGTGGATGGACTCCACAACCTATAACCCATTTGTTTATCATCATAGGCAATGGACACATACTTTTCAACTTTAGGTTCCAATTTATGCCTCAACTGAGATGGCGCATATGCATAAGCCAAACAACCAAAGACTTTGCAATGATCTAAGGTAGGTCTCTTACCCCACCAAACTTCATATGGTGTCATACCCTACAAAGCTTTACATGGTAGCCTATTAACCAAGTATGTAGCTGTATTTACAATGTCAACCCACAAATAATTGGGGCAATTCTTTTCTTTCATCATTGATCTTCCAAACTCAACAAGAGTTCTATTTCTCCTTTCTGTTACACTATTTTCTTAAGGAGAATACCTGCAAGTAACTTCCCTTTTTATACCTGCATTCCATAAGTAATCACTGAACTCATTAGAGAAATACTCTCCCCCTCCATCTGACCTTAGTCTCTTCAATTTTTCCCTATGATTCTCTCTGCATAGACATGATAATGTTTAAATGTATTGAACACCTCTAATTTATCTTTAATCACATATATGGTGATCGACTTGGTAGCATCATCAACATAAATCACATAATATCTTGAACCATTAATGCTAAAGTCCTTTGATGGTCCCCACACATCTATGTGTACCAATTCAAGCTTCTCTGAATATATGAAACCATGCTTATGATATGATTGCTTATGAGCCTTACCTAATTGACATGCTTCACATCTATATGTCATGTGTTGACCTACGACATTAGGTAATCTAAGCACTCAACCATTGTTAATCATATCCTTAATACCTCTTTCATTGAAGTGTCTAAGTCTTTTATGCCAAAGATCTAACTTAGAGATCTTATGTCCTCCATAAGTGAACAAGGCATGACCAACATTGCCTTGAATCTTCAATGTGAATAACCTTCCTTCTTTCTTCCCTAAAACAATTTATTTATACCCATTGCTAGGGTCTTCCACAAAAACTCCATCATTAGTGAACCTTACTTCATAGCCTTTCTCTACAATTTTCCCTTCACTTATCAGATTCTTTGGAATTGTAGGAACATACAAAACCTTACTCAGAAGAGTGCATCCATCCTTAGCCTTCACTGATCCAATGGACTTCACATTATGCTTTGTATTATCACCTGTTTGAACCACATGATTACTTACTTTATTCTCCAAATCAGTCATCAAAGCTATGTTGCCACTCAGGTGATTGCTACACCCTGAGTCAATGTAGAAGACTCTTTGATCTTCACTTTCTCTTTCACAAGTTGCATTCATAATTAAGGTTGAATCCTCTTTTTGATCTGAATCATAGTTGTAGTAGGTATTATTGTAGGATTGGCTTTGAAAGCCTCTACCTACATTTCTTCCAAAGAAACCTCTACCTCTGAAATTACCTCCTTGATTTCTATTACCTCTTCCTCTTGAATTAAAGTTCTAATTATATCCTCCACCATTCTGATTATTATGCCAACATTCATGAGCTAAATGATTAGTCTTACCACAAATCCAGCAAGCTTTGACACCATCTTTATTGCTTTTGCCTCTATCTCTTCCATTGCCACCTCCTCCTCCTCTTAGGAAGTTAGCTTGACTAGTAGTGCCTTCATCTTCATTCAGTTATTGCTTGCCTTTGTTAATCTTCTTCTTTTTCTTTGAATACATGGCTTGACCTATACTTTTATCAACACCACCTTTGACATCCTGCTCAAAGGTTAGCATATGTCCAAGCAACTCATTCAAATCAGGAGTGAAATGATCTAGTGACAATTCAATAGATAAAATGAATTGCTTCCATTTCTCATCTCCTCTTAAACCTGTGAGAAGTTGCCTTACCAATTTGTCCTCTTCAATATCTTCATCAACTGCTCCTAATGCATCTACAATGTCCTTCATCCTTGTTACATAATCAAAAATGGATTGAGAAGTCTTCTTCTTAAATGGGGTGAGCTCTGCCCATAAAGATGCCTTCCTTGACTTTGTAGTGTTTTGGAAATGCTCCTCCAAAGCATTCCATATCTTACTTGCACTTTCAAGTCCTCTAATATGAGGTGGCAAGTAACCATTGACTCCCATGTAGATAATGCTTCTTGCTTGAGCATCCTTCTTCATCCATGTCTTCAAATCGGAGAGCTCCTCCCTAGTTGGAACACTAGGAAATTCTGGTTTTTCTTCTTCACCTGTGATATATCCTATCAAATCTTTGCTCATAAGATGAGCTTCCATTCCATAGACCAAGTAGGATAGTTTTCTCTATCCAATTTGTCTAGCTGAAGAGAATCTCCCATCATTTCTTCACCTCTGTAATAAGTTCTTTAAGCTTTGTGAATAATAAATATACCTTTGCTTTGAATGCAGTTCTTTTTTATCTTCTTGATAACTTCAGGCCTCTTTATTTAGCTTTCACTTCAAACTTTTCTTCAATTTTGATGACTCCTGCTTTGATACCACTAATGGAGAGTGTTAATCTCCAAAAGAACATGTTATCCTTGATGTTAGAGCACCTCTATATCAAGAACAACTCAAAACCTCAACAAATTTGGAGGACTAATTCCAAATTATCAATCTTTGCACTAAATGTGAAGAAGCTAATTATTTAGAAAAGTCTCTTGCACTTAATTCACTCATTGACTGATCAAATGTGTAAAATGTTCAATAAAACTTTATATAATGTGTCTCCTAAAAGTTGCTCATCTTCTCCATGTTAAATCTTTCCAAAAGGTTCAGTAGATCTGGAGATTTGACTCAAACATTGTACCTATGTCTAAAACTGTACTTCTATGTAGTGGACTTTGATACCTACAACTTCTAATGCATGGTTCTTCCAAACTAGACCTATTTATTCAAATGCTTTAAACCACAAGTAGCTTACCTTCGAACTTAAAGAATGAGTGCTTACTTGCTCAGAACTTTACACTGTAGAGGGAGATCTGATCAAAACATTGACCACCGAGACTGCACGTGTTTCTATCTTCACTTTCCACATTTACACATGTAAATGTTCCTACTCACAATTCTCTCAACCTGATCACAATTAGACGCTCAAAACTTGTATACAGGCCACTATACTATAGATTTAGACATCTACAAAAGGATTTATGAAATGATCAAGCACAGAAGGAGAAATGGAGAAAAGATCGCGACTTATATTTCAGAAGTTTTTCTTCTATTCACATTAAAACAACTGATTTCATGAATCTCATTCATTCATCACATACATTCTTCTTCTTCTCATCTATTCTTGGTCTATATCTCTACACTCTCTTTTGTCCCGACACTATACTTGTATATATATAGGCATATATATACAAACTCGTACCCATTACAAAGGTATATGTGGACTAATTACAAGTTATATACATGTATATACACGTCTTCAGCTACTGATCATGTACTCATCCTCAAGCCTCAAATGTTGATCTTTGCTTCATCTTTTACTTCAAATCTTTGCCCAAATCATCAATTGATGGTTGTCCTACACTAACAACACACACATGTATACACATACTGTAGCTCAAGCATAAGCACCACCTCCTTTACTTGTCAATCCGTGGAGACGTGAGGACCGGTATGAAGACCACGAGCAAGTGAAGGCACAAGTGTGTGAGTGAAAGCACACAAACATGCACACACATACACACACACGCGCACAAAGTAAGATCAAAGAGAGGAACAATGGAAAGCTTAGATTGCAAAAGAGTTCTCTTACAAAAGCTCTATTCTCTAACAAGCCAACCTCAAAAATGAGCTCTCTAGCTCTTTTTATAGTTTTTTGACTAGTTTTGGCCCTGTCTAGACCTAGTGTCCGGCCTAGTTAAAAATTAGGTTCCAGGGCTTATTTGAGGGCTCAAACGGAGTCTAAAATTTATGAAACTTGGTAGGATGATAGTTCTAATACTCCTCAAGCTCAAGGACTCCTTGGCTTGAACAAAATGGAGTTACCAAAATAGAAAATGGTATTTACAATGGCTTTTAGTGATGAAAATCACTATTTTTGTAGGGAATTCTTGTGAAAAATTGACATACACTCCTTGGAGCTCCCTACTTGCTCTCTCTTCTTCTATGTCCACTTCTTTGATGTGCTTCCATGCTTTGTCCTTGACCTTGAGCTTCAACACTCCCCCCCCTCTCGAGTCTGTCGTCCCTGACAGACCCTTGTTGTAGTGGTTGTTCCAAGTAGTGCCTTGAGAGGGAGTGTCCCTTCTGTATGAACACAAGTCGTCCGACGTTCTTCATCTATCACTGTGAGTCTTTGCAGGTTGTAGTCTCTTGGTATGTGCTTCTGCCTTGGATTCCAGCATGACTGTGTCATTGTGAGTCTCCGTTGATGTTTTCTAGATCTTCCAAAGTTGATCTTCATAGTAGTCATGCCAAGTACTCATAACCCATATTGAGTGATGGGTAAGTGTGTTCGTGCATGGGTTGAGGAAAATATGTGCCTTGTGCACAGCCTTGTAATGTAGCCCTATGAATGTTTACTTGGGAAATGCATTGGAAGAAGAATGGTGCAAAAATTGGGGCTCTTGAGCTAAGTGCTCAAGGGTATGCCGACGAAGAGGTTTCCTACGCTATTATGGCTATGATGTTTCCAAAGTAAAGATGCTTACCATGGAGAAGGTCGATGGATGTTCATCTCTTCATGTTGTACACTTGGCGTTTGGGATGGACCATTGTTGATGGATGTCCGTGTTGATGGTCCACTGATGAGATCTTTTGAATGGCAGATCCCCTCTCCTCCAGAACTATCCCTTGCAGATATCTCCTTGGATGCTCTTGTACATACAGTAGTTAAGCATCACTCAAGTTGTGGACCTTCAAGCTCTTCACTCCTACCATAGTAAGAGGAAACCATAGTTGTGGATGCCCTGCTCATGCTAAGTTCTTGACATCTATGAGATAAGGCAGCAATTAAATCATCTGCTAGCCAAGACACACTTCTATCCAAACTGATAAATGCCTAGTAATCGATGGTTCAATCTTCAACTAAGCATGACTCATTCATGTTCCATGAGCGAAACCTGGGAACAAGTTCTTCCTCGTTTTTTTTTTTTTTTTTTTTTTTTTTGTAACAATATCACAAAACAAGAAGACAGATTTTAGTATCAATCAATAAAAATCTTTGACATATGTCAATGTGCTCTTGTGCCTGGGATTCTCAAGTGTGTCTATGCACGGCCGTGTAATGTGGCCCTATATTAATGCATACTTTGGAAATGCATGACCTGAATGGTGCAAAAGACAGGGTTGTGCAAGGAGCACATGGTTGTTGCTCGTCGAGGCTTGATGTTACTTGCAGATGTGGACGCCATCTTTCTTGGATGTCTCCATGGGATCGCGAGATGATGTATTCCTTCTTATTGGAATCCATTTGAGAACAGAATTTGGCACAGTAGAGATCACTTCAGGCGACTTCATCTTTGGATTCTTTCTGAACTGTGGTATCCAATGTGATTGGCCCTTTGGTTCGGTGTAGGCTACTTGTACTTTTGGCTTCCAAACCCATATCCTTTTTGCACGTCTTCCTACTATTGTTGAAGAGCTGATTTGATCTTCTTTCGGTCTCTGTACGTGGTTCTTACCCTCTTCTCTTTTTGGATTCTTTGTTGAGACCTTTCGCATGTGGGAGAACATAGGTTGTTGTAGATGTAGGAGTTTCTCAGGTACCCACATCTGTAATTGCCCTTGTTGAGCTGCAGCTAACTTCTTAGGCACCCAAACTTGTTGGATACCTTGTGATTGAGCTTGTCTGAGCTGCTTCCCTCGTCTTCTGGCCTGGTTGGCTTGCCTAGATGGGATTTGTGGGGGCAAGGCTGGTGGTTGCTCTCCTTTGCGTAACCATATCTGCTTCATGCTCGGAACTGCTTTTTTATCGAATGGTGTCTTTCTATTTGATGTAGCAGTTGTCGTGAACGGTTGTGTTTGCTTGTGTGGTGGACTCACTACTGTGGCTACTTGATTCTTTGGAGAAGAAGAAAGATCCACCCGCCTTCGAACCTGGTCGTCCACGATTGACTCCTTCTGCATCATAGAGCTTTTGACACATACAACATCTTCTTTCATATGATTAGTCTTGGAAGAACTAAGAGAGTGTGTGGTGCCATGATCTAGGAGCATGCAGTTCTCTAATTCTAATGTAATGCATTGTTCATGTACCCAAACTTGAAGAATTTGACTTCTTAGGTTTAAGTTAACTGCATGGTCATAGATCCAATCTTGACCCAAGACAAGTGGTTCTGTAAGGTTCTCATCTTGACATACTAGCGCTTTGACTTTCATTGGAACATCTTGAAGGTAGATGGGAAGTTCCACCTCGCCCAAACAAGGGGTTTCCACACCTCCCAATCCTATGAGATAAGCTTCTATGGGATTGATGTTCAACTGCAAGTCTTGGCAGTAGGAAAGTCTAACTTCACTACTTGCTGCACCTGAGTCAATCAATGCTTTCACCGTCCTTGCACCCTTCCCTTGTCCTATCTCTATGGTCACAAAGGGTCTTCGGTCAATGACCTGAGAAGTCGCTATGCCTGACTTTTGGCACATATCCATGTGATATTTTGGAGCTTTTGAGTTGACATCTAGGCCAAGTCGTCTTAACTTATTTCGCCTTATGCGCTCTCTAGCCTCTGCCTGTGCTTCTTCTCTCACTCTTAACTCTTCTTCTTTTCGTTTCTTAGTAGTGTTGAGTCTCATTAGCATGTCCTCTGTAAGAGGTTCTTGATATAACTTGACTCTACAACCACTAATATAGTTTGGCAAGATATCACCTTCTAAAGTAGCCAATTGAACCGCGCCACTAGTGGAAATTCTGTTAATGATCATGGGTCCATATCCTCGTTTTTCCAACTTACGGGCATGTTGTTTCAGTGTGTAAACCAACACTAGATCTCCCTCTTTCAGTCCCTTATCCTTAATGTGTGCATCGAAGTAGGCCTTTTGCCTTTTCTTTGCAGCGTAGATGCCTGCAGCCGCTCGTAGCCTTGTCTCACCTAAGCGTTCTAGATCAAAGATCCTAGATGACAATTCATGTCCATTCCACTCATGCTCTTGTGCTACTTTTAAAGCAGGGATTAAGAAATCCAGTGGTAGCACCGCATTCTGTCCAAAGACCATCTGAAATGGGGTGGCATTGAGTACTGTTTTGTAGGCAACTCGATAAGCCCAAACAGCATGATGAAGTTGTTTGTCCCAATCAGAGCGTTTATTATTTACCAATTTTGTCAATACGTTACAAAGGATCTTATTGGTACTCTCGGCTTGTCCGTTAGCTTGTGGGTGATAGGGGGCAGATTTCTTATGTATCACCAAGAATTCTTGGAGAAGATTTTCAATGACTTCATTCAAGAAGTGTGTGCCTCTATCGCTCACTAACTCTATTGGTAGCCCATATCTCGTGAACACATTCTCGAATAAGAACTTAGCCGTCGTCTGAGCATCATTCTTTGTTGTGGCTTTCACTTCTACCCACTTGGTAAGGTAATCTGTGGCTACAATAATATACTCTGCATGGGAGTTTCTAGCAGGGGGATTAATAGGACCTATGAAGTCTATGCCCCACTTGGAAAATGCACGCCCTCCCATCATTGGCCTCAAAGGCATCTCGTCTTTTCTAACTGGATATTGTGCACGTTGGCATGTGTCACATTTCTTCACATAGGTATGTGCATCCATATGAAGAGTGGGCCACCAAAGTCCTGAGAATAGAATGGTCTTAATCACTCGGTCAGGACCAAAATGTCCACCTGCAACACCACTGTGTGCAGTCTCTAAGACCCTTAAATAGTCTGATTCATGAACGCACAGTCTTAAGTAACCATCTTTACCTCTTCGGTATAGGTTCTCTCCTACTAAGGCATAGCCTTGAGCCTCTTGCTCCATATTTCGTCTTCTTGCTAGACTGGCCTCTTTGGGTAATCTTCCCGATCTCATAAACTCTACCAATGGAGCACTCCAATCTGGAATTAATGATACTTGATAAAGGGTCGCATGCTCCACTGGTGGTCTCTCTCTGCACATTGGACAATTCTTGATCCACTCATGTATTTCTTTGTCCATGCTAGGCCAATACACTCCTAAACGTTTCAAATTCTGCAATGTTCGTTGTTTAGAATAGTGATTTCGTAGCAATCCCTCATGAGCTTGCTGCAACCAACTACTATGTTCATCATCCTCGACACAACAAGCTAATACACCCTCAGTATTTTGTTTGTACATGCTTCCTGCCAATATGTGATATTTTTGTGATTTTACAATTTCTTCTTGTGATGTTTTCACATTCTTATTTGCAGGGCCGAAGGTTAGGACTGGTACCAACTTATTTGCCCATTTAGGAACAACTTCCAAATTGAACAGATAAGCATCAGGTAGTTCATCAGACACTCCTTGTGGTGACTCTCCTGAAGTAATGCGAGAAAGGTGATCTGCCCGAAGGTGGGTTCTACCTTTCCTGACAACAACTTCAAAGTCATACTCCATTAGTAAGAGGAACCATCTTACTAAGCGTCCAGTATTGCAAGGTTTATTGACCAAATATAACAAAGCTTGATGATCAGTGAAAAACTTGAACTTGTTGGCCAATAAATAGTGTCTAAACTTCTTTACAGCATATACCATGCCTAACCCTTCTCGCTCGGTTGTGGTATAATTTCTTTCGGCTGGGTTTAGTTGTCTACTAGCATATGCTATGGGCAAATCTAAATTCCCTTCACCTGTGGGTTGTGCTAGCACACATCCTATGGCATGATTGGATGCATCCACATGGACATGGAATGGCTTATTCCAATCAGGAGTGGTCAATATTGGTGTTGTGCACAAACGTTTCTTCAGTTCATTGAAAGAATTCTCGCATTTGTCGTTCCACTCAAAATTAGACAACAAGGCATAAAGGGGTCTAGCTATGATCGCGTACATGTGGATAAACCTACGGTAATATCCACAATGGCCCATAAAGGCTTGTACCTCTTTAACATTCCTTGGCCTTGGCAGCTCCGCTATGGCTCGTACCTTATCTTCATCCATTGAGATTCCATTCTTAGAAACAATATGACCGAGGATTTTACCTTGACGCACCATGAACACACACTTTTCTGGGTTCAGACACACTCGATATTCTCTACACTTGTTGAAGATCTGTCTGAGCTCAGGGATGTGAAATCTTCTTTCTTGGGAATGAGCACATAAATCATCCACATACACTTCTAAGCTCTTTCGCAAGAACTCTTTGAAGACATGACACATGAGCCTTTGGAATGTTGCAGGTGCATTGGTGAGCCCAAATGGCATCACACGAAATGCAAAGATTCCCCACTCTGTAGCAAAAGTTGTTTTGTGTTGATCTTCTGGGGCAATGGCTACTTGATTGTAACCTGAAAATCCATCAAGGAAGCTATAAACTTCCTTGCCTGCAACACGCTCCAAAAGGTGTTCTGTGATTGGAAGTGGATAACTATCTCTAATCGTAGCGGCATTAACTTTTTTAAGGTTAATACACACTCGCAACTTCCCGTTCTTCTTGGGTACCACAACAATGGGGGACACCCATTCGGTATGCTCAATCTCATAGATGAATCCAGCTTCAATCAACCTATCAATTTCTTCTTTTATTTTGGCTGCATAGGTATCATTATATGTGTAGGGCTTTTGTTTGGTGGGCTTAGCATCAGCAGTCATGGGGATAGTATGAGAGCAAATTCTTGGATCTACCCCTTTCAAGTCTCTATAGTGCCATGCAAACACATCCCTATATTCCCTTAATAGAGCTATGAGCTCCATTTCTTCTCTTGCACTTAGGTCATCTCCTATATATGTGCATCTCTCTTCGTTCTCTTCAATGGTCACTACAATCTTCTTGGTCTTTTCTTTATTATCATATGATTCTCCTATGATGGCCTCTCTCTTAGGCATTCGTACCAAAATTTTGCGGTCGTCAACTTCATATTTCTTGAAGTTTTCTGGTACTTCAAACAATGATTCCTCCTCTTCTTGTTTCAATGCTTTTCTTTTCTTTTTCTTTTGACTACTCTCACTTCCATCCTTTGAGTTTACTGTTTTAATACTTGTGAGAGGTTCTTCTTCTTTCTGGGTGAACACTCCTATATCTTCTAGATAGTGCTGCTCTGAGTTAAAGCAACTATCCATCACAATAGACTCCAGATCATCGTCATTTCTTCTTCCTCTATGACATCACTAGGGTCACATTCTTCTAGCAAGGGTTGACACATGAAAACTGAGATATCATAACCCTCCTCATCACAATGGGGTGTCCACTGTTCCTCATTGACAGCAATGTCCATGGTGGCTAAGATTTCTGGCCAGCCATGAGGCTCAAACTCCTCATCTGGAAAGATCATCGGTGTGTAGGCTGGGTCGCTAACTGGTCTCTCTCCTAGCGAAGTTCCTTCCTCTCTTGCCTTTAAACGTTTTTCCTCTTCCTTTGCGACCTTGCACATCCACAAATGAGTATCTTCATGTAGCCATGATGGATCAGGTGAACTTTCAGAATGCACAGAGATGGAATCTTCTTTCACTTTGTGGATAGAATTCCACTGTAGGGGTGGTACATCTCTGAAGGTGTAATCCTTCAAATTGACCTTGGTGGTGACCCCTAAGTGCTGTAAGTACAAGGAGTTAGTTCCCCAATCCTGTACTATTTGCAACTGTCGTAGGAAGGGTCTTCCTAGGATCATCTCATAGACATTATTTTTCTCAAAGTCACATATAGCAAATGTGTGCTCAAACTCTACACCACAAGTGGTTAGAGTGATCCCTTCTAGCAATCCTAGAGGTCTTTCAAAATGACCATCAGCCATTTGAAGCTTCATTCTAGTTGGTCTTAATGTCGGCTTGCCCCATTGCTTCCACAAGGAGGTGGTCGCAATAGCAACACCAGCACCTGAATCTATGATTGCTTTGGTTGTGTAACCTTGGTAGGTGATTGGAAGATAAGTATTACCTTCTTCACCCTCACACATGTCCCCTATTTTGTCTAGAGGTATCTCTGGTACCCTTTGCTTGGAGCCTGCTTTTGGCATGTTGGAATCAAGTTCTGGAACCTGATCCTTCACATGATTCCAAAGCTCAGGTTTTGCTTTGAGCAGCTCTTCTACAGTGAGATGACACTGAACCTTAGTGTTCTTCACAACATCCGTGTTCCTTGGAACCACTGAGTCTTCATCTCTTACTAGTATTGTGGGAGCTCTAATCTGGAGAGATTCAGATTCCCATGGGTCGGGAAATTGAGGCAGTTCTTCTAAGGTATTAGATTCAAAATCTAACCTTTCGTCTTCTTGTTGTTCTGCTTCATCTTCGTAAATAGATGGGATGTCTTGGGGAAATTGATCATGAAGATCATCAATCTCAGGAATAGGAGGGGAATTACCCTTCTCCTTGGCCCATTTCTCTTCTTGTATTTCCCGCAAGAATTCTTGAGAGTACTGTTGAATTGAAGGAGGTATTCCTGGATCCGTGGAATTAGGAACATAAGCTCCCATTGGTGGTGAGCTTCCTCTTTCAATAACTGGTTGAGCCTGAGGAGGTAAAGAAACTTGTGGTTTGTTTACCAACTGCTCTAATCTTTCTAGTAAGCCCTGGAAATGCAAATCTGATTTGATAGAGTTTGTCTGATTGAACTTTTGACTAGTCTCAAGTATGGCTTGAGCTTGTTCTACCATTTTCATGCACATTTTCATCCGTTCAATCTCTAAATCTGCTCTAGGGTAACTCTTGTCTAGGTTTGCCGCTGTAGGCCCTTCTTGAAGTCGAGCCTGGTAGGCCTTGAACATCATGTCCAAGCCTTCTGGGGTTGGATCTGCAAGAACAGACCCTGGTTGTGGTCTATTTACAATGGGTGGTGGGGTGGGGTGAGGTGGAGTGGATGGAGTTTCCGCATGCGAGGGGCTTTGAGATGCAATGTCTTCTATTTTTGTTTTCGCTTCTTTTAAGCTTTCTTCTAGTTCCGATAACTTTTTATTCCACTTGCGATTGGCCTTCTCTCTGGTATCCTTCCATGTTCTTGTTTTCCTCTTACTAGGCTCTCCCGATTCACTCGACTCTGATTGTTCTACTGGTTTATCATGTTTTAAGGCTTGTGCTCTAGTGACAGCTTGTATAGGAGCCACATTACTGCTACTGGCACTTGATTCTGCCACTAAGCCTACCACATTAATGGGAGTAATCTTGGGTGCACTGGAGGGGTTTCTTGGACAATCTCTAGGGAGATGGTCTTTGCCACAATCAGGACAAAAAGCTTGTATTGTGATAGCATGTCCTTGACTCGGAGATGGTGGGTGGGGACAGTCACGAATGTAATGGTCACCATGACATCTGAAACAAGATCCCCTAGGGGCTTGTGGTCTCATTTGTCTCAACTGGGGCCTAGGGTTAGGATTTGTGTACATGACATTGGAGTATTCTGGCTCCCAATTTTGCTCCATAGGTGGTGCCTCATATTGATACGAGTGAATCTCACTATGTTCAGGTGACTCTGTGTAATACGCATGTGGACTACCTTCATGGGAGTAGTCTGAACTATGAGCATGAGAATCATTATCTGGTATCCATGGGGTTAGGGGCACCAATGCTCTATTTGGATTTTCCTCTCCCACAGCATATTTGACTGGAATCACGTTGGCTGGAGCTGGTGGTTGGTTTCCCAAGACAGGTTGTGGCCTGTATGGTACCTGATATTGCTGTTGTGGTCTATAATATGGCTGTTGGTATTGGTTCTGATACCTACCTTGTGGGTAAGGGTGCTGATAATTCTGTCTAACAGCCTGCCTATTGTAGGGACAATCTTGAGCCGTGTGGTTTGTGTATTTTCTCTCAATAGTGCAATATGGAGCATTCCTTTCTCTAATGTTTTGGTTTTGCATTGGGCATACATTAGCCATGTGGTCGCCCCCACAAGTATAACACCGATTCACTGGAGTGACTCTCTGTGTTTGTTTATCTTGGACTCCCAGCTTCTTGGCAACTTGCTCAGCTATCTCTTCTATTTCTGTGGAGATCTTTGAAGTATGGCTAGTAGAACTATCCGAATCTTTGTAGAGTTTGGACAATCCTAACTCCTCACCCAAGTTATCTTCTATGTCTATGCACGTCCGCACACACTCTTCTATGGATCTAGGATCTTTCAAGTACACATATGGTCTTAACTTGGTGCTCAGTAAGCCATCTAAGAACAAAGCCACTTGTTTGGCCGGAGTGGGTAACTCTAGAGCAGGGCATCTTTCTAGATACTGTCTGAATCTTCTACCTGCTAGTCGCACTGTTTCTTGGGGAGTCTGCTTGAAGCTGTGGATCAAGGATGATGTGTTATGCCTGATACCACTCTTGGAAAATTCTACAATGAATTCGTCTAGCAGTTGACCTATATCGTGATAGCTGCTTCTACTCAATGGTTGAAACCAAGCTAAGGCAGTGCCCTTAAGGGTCAAACCAAATGCCTCGTACTGGGTGAACCAGTCCTCAATTTGTTCGGCTCTCAGCACTTGTTTGTACTCGGCCACATGATCATAAGGATCCCCTGTCCCATCGAAATAGTTCTTCATTGCCTTGATCACTTGAATGGGTCTAAGGGTTCTTGGGTACTCTCGGGGTCTAGGCAATGGAAAATCCTGTTCATCTCTTTGTTGCCTATGTGCTTGATGTCTCTCTCTTTCAGGTCTTTCATTTTCAAATCCTGACCTATTCCTGCCCACTGTGTGTGCAAAACTTACCTCCGGTCTCTCTCTAGTTCTTTCTCTCTGGGCTTCCTGAGCTTGGGATGACCCTACTCCTTGGAGGCCGTGGGAAACATTGGATCTTGGTGGAGGGAAAATCAATTCATTCTTCCAAGTATATGCATGTCTATCATGTTCTGTTACCAAGAAAATTTTCTCTGACGTGTTATCTAGGTAGACAACTTTGCCTGGTATCTCTGGATCCTTGAACTCGTAGATGATGACTATGCCCAATTGGCTAGGTTGTTCTGGCTTGAATCTCCAAAAGGCTTCCTCTGTTTCTCTATTCAAAAATAGTTCTATGCTTTTGTTGTCTTGAGGGATCCAGTCTGGAGTGATCACTCGGGTCAAAACTGACTTACCTCTAGGAGTCTGGGGTCCTTGTCCTACATTTCCTTGTTCTAGGTCTCCTATTTCATTCTCAGGAATGACATTTCCAAACTCATCAGTCCTATCTGGTTGGTTGGTAACCACATACATGGTTCCTTCCTTATCAATGTATGAACCCTCTTCGAACTTGACCACCGGGTGTTCAAGTCCAAAGGATTGATCTGGATTTTTGAGTTGGACCACTGATCGCCTCAGACCATCCTCATAGATGCGAGCACCTGATTGGTTGGTCTGAATATATTCCAACTGTGTCTTATAGGGACCTTCTGGTGTTTGTAGATGGGCAGTCCCTGAGCCACCTGCAGGTTTTCCCATACTAAAAGACATTTCTGAATCACTTGTGTCTGAACTTAGTAAAAGATGACCACTTAGTTGTTGTGCCCAAGACTTGGATGTATGATTGACACTAGCCTCAGAAGATCTAATGCTTTGTTTATCCTTGCCTAAGTGTCTACCAGATCTCAGGTTCATAAGCTTTAGTCAAGAGTCCAAATTTTCCCTTTGGTATTGCTCAAAAAAATCCTTGGGAGCCCCCTTGGTTTCCTAGTCCCACTTGAGGGTCAACTTTAAATTATCCTATCTCAAAATCAACGCGTTATTCTTGAAAAAAAAACAGTTGAGGTCGTGTAGGATTTGAAACGAGCTTTCCAACGAGCTATAGAGCTCAAAAAATGGACTTTGGATGAAAAAGTTATGCCAATTCAGGCTCCTGGGGGTCAAAACGAGCAATCAGGACCTTTGGAGAAAATCGCGATTTTGTACCTTGAGAATCGTGTTCACAAAATCGTGTTTTCACAAAATAGTGTTTTGAAAATCGCGATTTTGATCACAAAATTGTGTTTCTGAAAATCGCGATTTTGATCACAAAATCGTGTTTCTGAAAATCGCGTTTTTTGGCATGAAAATCGCGATTTTGAGCACAGAATCGTGTTTTAGAGAATCGTGTTTTTGGCATGAAAATCACGATTTTGAGCACAGAATCGTGTTTTAGAGAATCGTGTTTTTTGACATGAAAATCGCGATGTTGAGCACAAAATCGTGTTTTTTGAAAATCGCGATTTTAACTCAGAGAATCGTGATTCACAAAATCGTGTTTTTGGCATGAAAATCGCGATTTTGAGCACAGAATCGTGTTTTTCACAAAATCGTATTTTTCGCTGAAAATCGTGATTTGTGAGAATCGCGATTTTGAGCAGAAAGTCGTGTTTTTCACAAAATCGTGTTTTTGCTGA